>CM053762.1:56595988-56626323 GCA_028658305.1 Pachyuromys duprasi | reverse complement strand
CCTCACAGATCCACCTCACAGATATCCACCTCATAGATATCCACCTCACAGATATCCACCTTATAGATATCCACCTCACAGATATCCACCTCACAGATATCCACCTCACAGATCCACCTCACAGATATCTACCTCACAGATCCACCTCACAGATATCCACCTCACAGATATCCACCTCACAGATATCCACCTCACAGATATCCACCTCACAGATCCACCTCACAGATATCTACCTCACAGATATCCACCTCACAGATATACACCTCACAGATCCACCTCACAGATATACACCTCACAGATATACACCTCACAGATATACACCTCACAACCATCTGTAACTCTATTTCCCCTGGATCTGATGTCCTTGTCTGGCCTCCAAGGGCACTGCACACTGAAAATCCACTCTCCTAACACCAGGCACAGAGTGTGACAGATGGAATTCTTGGTCTGTAAACCTGGGTGACACAGGACAAGAGCAGGGGCTGACAACTATAGACAGATTGTGAGCAAGGTAGCTAGCTCGGGACATGAAGTTTAATTTGCCTCTTGTGCTCTCTGGCTCCAGGTCACTGCCTTCTGTGTCTGGGCATTCTCATCCAACTTCTGTCTCCCATGTGCAACTGTCTATTGACATCTCCATCGGCATATTCCGGTTTAGCACTCTCAGATAAACTCATGAAAAAGAAGTTATAGCCAGGAATGGTAGTGCACCTTTAACCCCAGCATGATGGAGGCAGAAGCAGGAATCTCTCTCAGAGTTTGAAACCAGCCAGGTCTGTCTAGTGAGTTCCAGGACAGCCGGGGCCACACAATAAAACTCTGACAAAAACACCACCAAAAAAGTGTTGCTATCTTCTTAAATTTTTCAAAAACAGGCAGATCTTAACCACCAATTATCTCATCTCTTCAGTTAGAAATTGTTTTGTTTTGTTTCATTTTTCCGTGGGACGTAAAACACTAGCATTTCTGCTAGAAGTGGCATAGTCATGAGAATTTTGCTTTTCAAATTCTGTCTCCAAGAGTCACTTAGCCCCCCTTGGGCTTAGCTTTCTAGTCTGTAAAATGGGGACAATACCCTCCTTGGAAGGATGTTTACGAAGATCACGAGGAACCACATGTTAAAGCACGTTGCGCAGCTGGAGTGAGGCCTTGTGAGCACTTGGACAGAGGAGGTGGGAAGATTATGTCAAGTATGAGGCCAGGGTGAACTCCACAGTGAGTTTCAGATCAGCCTGGACTATACCCAGTGAGACTGTGTAAAAAGCCAAAACCACACCAACCAAACAAAAAGCACATTAAATAACATTAAGCATTGAGCAGACACTAATAATTGCCTAAAAGGCGACTTTATAAAGTTCAACTTATTTTCAATAAAATTCAGCTAAACTACCTTAAAAGGAAAGTCATGATTGGAGACTGCCTTTGGAATCTTGGAACGCAGTTAACACTCCTGAACTGTATTCTTTAAAATGATGATGCTGTCAATCGGGATATATAATGAAAAAAAGTGAAAATAAAAATATAAAGGTCTAAGTGCAGTAAAAAAAAATGATGATGGTAACTGTTTAGGTATATTTTACCACAATTTTAAAACTTTAAGGGAAGAGCCATGAAAGGGGCACAGAGTTTTCAGTAGGGCAAATGAAGAGTCACTGTGTGTAAAGACCATATTCTTAGCCCTATCTATGACTCCTGATAAACGGTTATAGACACAAACAGGTTGGTTTCACCCGCACCAGCCATTCCAAATCTGCCTAGGCCACCAGAGCCTCTTTCTATGTTATGGTAACTGCTTTTCTGCTTCCCTAGCTGCCACCATTATAGGCTCCTTCCTCCTCCTCCTCCTCCTCCTCCTCCTCCTCCTCGCTCTCTCCTCCTCCTCCTCGCTCCCTCTCCTCCTCCATCTCCTCTTCAGCTGTGATTATTAGGACAAGTTCTCGCCATATGGCTCATGCTATCCTTGAACATGAGCCTCCCAAGTGCTGGGCTCACAGGCGCGCGCACAGTCTGTGCTGGCTACCCAGATCTTCCTAAAACTCACAGCAGGTATGTCTGTACCCCTGGCACTTGAGAGGCTGAGGTCGGAGGAATAGCTTGGACTTCACAGCAAGAGTCCTTCTCAGAAACAAGAAAGCACACATCAATCAGCTCACACAGTCGTCACTCCTCTTTGTATGTGTCTGCTTATGTGTAGTGTGTGCACATTTGCAGTTTAGGCAGGTGTTCGCTCGGATGTTTGTGTGTGTGTCTGCGTTTCTGTGCACATGCATGTGGAGACCAGAGGCTGACCGTGTCGGGTGCTCCCCGCCTTACTTTGACATACTATCTCTTACTGGATGTGGAGCTTTGGTTTGGCTAGACTGGCCGAGCAGCGAGCGCTGGGCTGCTTGTCGCCTCAGCTCCCCTTCGGTTGTGGACATGTGCCGCTGTGCCTGGCTTTCCCCAAGGGAGATGGGGAAAGCTGTCCCTGAGCTGTCCCTCAGCCTCCATGTCATTCCTCTTTAAGGATGACTGACAATCAAGTGCTCAGGACAAATATCAGATTCCTTAGTTTAGTGTGGATCCCTCAGTCTCTTCCAGCTAACGTCCCGGCATCCCTCAGCCCCAGCACTGGACGGTTTCCTATAATATAAGACTTACAACTCTGTATATCCATCCTTTCTCTTTGCATTTGGACATCATTTTCTCTCCTGGAAACACTGTACCCACTGTTGGGCTCTAAAGTTAGTTGGTTTTTTTTGTTTGTTTGTTTTTGTTATTTTTTTAAGACTAGCCAAAGCCGGAAGTGGTGGCACATGCCTGTAATCCTTGCTCTTGGGAGGTAGAAGCTGGAGGATTAAGGGTTCAAAGCCATCCCCAGCTACAGAGGGAGGGTGAGACCACCCTAGATGGCCTTTGTATCTTAAAAACAAAACAAAAAACAAACAAACAAAAAACAAATTGGTTTTTCAGATAGAATCAACCTCATCCTGACCTTCTGCCCAGAGACTGCCTACCAACGCCACGCTTCTACCCATGGCATATGGCCAGCCACGTGCTCCCTGCACTATCCTTGCTCCTCCAAACGTTTCTTGTCACTAGGTCACTCATCCTTGAGAACAACACCTAAGCACATGGTCGACGCTCAAAATGTCTGTGGCCTTGAACTGAATATGTATCTAAGTAGAAATATAAACAATAAACATACATATATTTTAAAAGACTCAACTTCCTTAGTAATTAAGGAAGTGAAAATTAAAGACTATGTATAATATCATTCTGATTAGCAGCTATTAAAACAAGCAAAAATATCTAACGCTGGCTAGAGCTTTAGAGAACAGGTCTATTCACATCTGACTAATAGCCAGGTAAATTTTCATAATCTATCTAAAGCAGGATTAAGCAATACTCAGCAAGAGGTAATTGATTTTTTCATTGTTGTTTTGGGGTTTGGGGGAGGTTGTTTGTTTTAACACAGAGTCTCTCCATAGAGCCCTGGCTGTCCTGAAACTCATTCTGTAGAGGAGCCTAGCCCCAAACTTAGAGCTCCACCGGCCTGTCTCCCAAGCTGGGAGTCAAAATAGACATCAAATAATAAATGATGGAAATAATATGTCAACCTGGGTGTGATGGTGCATGGCTCTCGGGAGACAAGGAGGCCAGTGGAGTTCGAGGCCAGCCTAGACAGCCAGGGCTGTTACATAAAGAAACCTAAAAAAAAAAAAAGGGAACAAACAAAAAGCAAATAGAATGTCAATAGAACTTAAAACAACAGAGATATGGAATTAACCCATTCATGGGTGTCTACGTTATTGACTACTAACAATACAGCAAAGCTTGCACCTACCAGAGTATGAAGAAACATGAAACCAGATTTATGACATAAAAAAAAACAATATTCAAAGCCATATCTACTCCATTATGCAAATGCTCTAAAACCAATTGCCAGGCCTGGTGGTGTCCACTTGCAATCCCAGACTCAGGAGACTAATGTAGGATTGCCATTGGTGTAAGGTCAGGCCAAGCTACAAAATGTGCACCAACCAGCCCAGCCAGAGCTATGTAGCAACACTGTTCAAAGAGAGAAACAAGGCTTAGTGTGTAGAGTGCCTGCCTAGCGTGCAAGAGTTCCTGAATTCAGCTCCCAGCACCACATAACATGAGCTTGCTGCACAAGCCTTCAACTCCAGCATGTGGAGGCACAAGAAGGGTCAGAGGCAAGGTCATCCTCAGCTACTCCGCAGTGGGTTCAGGGCAGCCTGAGTTACAAGAGATCCTGTCTATAAACAAAAAGCAAAGTAAAGCAAGACAAAACAAAACAAACAACAGCAATAGCAAAACATATACCTGTATTCCCAGCTCCCAGAAGTTGAGAAATAAAGGCAAGAGGACCAGGAGTTCAAGGCCAGCCTCAGATATATTGCAACATCGAGCTCAGCCTGGGCTGCATGAGACCTCATCTCAAAAATAAATAAATAAATGCCCTTAATTCCAGCATTCTGGGGGCAGAAATGGGATCTCTGTGAGCTCAACATCAGCCTGATTTACACAGTGCTTGCAGGAAGAGCCATAGCTACATAGTGTCTCGTTAAAAAAACATAAAAATAAATTAAAAAAAAACAGAAAACAAAAATAATGCAAGATATTCTCAAGGTATTATCTTAAGTTTTTAAACTGATAAGATTAATTGTCCCTTTCAGAGGCCCTCTGTGGCAAGCTCCTGTCCTGTTCCCCATTTTTTCCCTCTTCCGATATCCATCTCATTTGCCTTTCTGAATGAAGATTGAGCATCTTACCCAGGGTCCTCCTTCTTGCTTAGCTTCTTTAGGTGTACAGATTTTAGTATGATTATCCTGTATTATATGTCTGATATCCACTCATAAGTGAGTATATACCATGTGTGTCTTTCTACTTCTGGGATACCTCACTCAGGATGATCTTTCCTAGACTCCATCATTTGCCTGCAAATTTCATGATTTCTTTGTTTTGAATTGCTGAGTAGTATTCCATTGTGTAACTGAACCACAATTTCTGTATCCATTCCTCAATTGAGGCACATCTAGGTTGTTTCCAGCTTCTGGCTATTACAAATAAAGCTGCTACGAACATGGTTGAGCAAACAAAAGACTCTACCCAGCAGGTAGAGTCAAAACTTATGCTGAGACTCATGGCCAAACTTTAGGTAGAGAGCAGGGAATCTTATGAAAGGAGGGGGAGATAGAAAGACCTGGAGAGGACAGGAACTCCACAAGGAGAGCAACAGAAACAAAAAATATCTGGGCACAGTAGTCTTTACTGAGACCGGTACTCCAAACAAGGATGATGGATGGAGACAACCTAGAACCCCTGCGCAGATATAGCCTATGGCAGTTCAGGTCCAAGAAGGTTCCCTAGTAATGGGAACAGGGGCTGTCTCTCACATGAACTCAGGGGCTGGCTCTTTGATCACCTCCACCTGAGGAGCGAGCAGCCTTACCAGGCCACAGAGGAAGACAATGCAGCGAGTCCTGATGAGACCCGATAGGCTAGGGTCAGATGGAAGGGGAGGAGGACCTCACCTATCAGTGGACTGGGGAAGGGGCATAGGAGAAGAAGGAGGGTGGGACTGGGAGAGAATGGGGGAGAGAGCTACAGCTGGGATACAAAGTGAATAATAAAAATACAAAATGAATTAACAAAGATCAAATAAAATTATAAAAGATTAAGTGTCCCTTAGATGAAAAAAGCCTTTTTTAGAGAAAAAAATACAGAAAAAACTGCAAGAAAAATTAGGTAAAAAAGTGAATCAAAGGGGCTGGAGAGATGGCTCAGTGGTCAAGAGCACTGGCTGCTCTTCCAGAGGACCTAGGTTGGATTCCCAGCACCCACATGACAGTTCACAACTGTCCATAACTCTATTTCCAAGGGATCTGGCACCCTCTCACAGACATACATGCAGGCAAAACCACCAATGCACATAAAATAAAAGTAAATACTAACAAATATACCAAAATACTAATAGAGTTTGTCTCTGGGTGATAGAATTATTATTTTTATTTATTTTTAAAGTTTTTATATTTAGCAAATACTCAAAACGAATAATATTTGTGTTAGAATTCTTTGGGTTTCTGGCTTGATTGATTGATTTTGATGGAAGAACTCTCCCTCAGGCTTTAATGTGAAGTGCCCTCTGGCCATCTGTCACACGTGTTCTCTTGCTAACTGACTTTTGTGTTTGCAGGTCTCCTGCGTGAGCTCTTTGTCGTATGGTCCTACGGTCCTACGAGTCTCTATCAAATTCATCTTTTCCCCAGTATTTTAATTGTCTTTGTTTTTTGGCCTGGCATTTTGCTGTTTCCTTTCCTCATCTTTTTATCTCTGTAATGCTTTGTAGAATCTCTTCTCTGACCCTTCCTCCTTTTTCTAGCCTCTCTAACTTTCTAACTCATATTTATGATTTCGCTGATTGTGTTATTGTTTCGTTGTCAGGTTTCTTGTCTGTTTTTGCTTAGGACACAGTGTATCATAGCCCAGGTTGCCTTCCAATCTACCCCTGAGTCAGGCGGCCCTGAACCCCTGATGCTTCTGCTTCTGCCTCCCAAGTGCAGCACAGATGGTCACAACACTTCAAATAATTCCTCTTCTACATTAGCTTCCCTTTTGAGTGTGTTTCTTTTTTCTGGCTGAGACAAGGTCTCACTCTGCTTGGCCTGACTGTCTTGGAACTTGCCATGCAGACCAAGCTGGCCTTCACTCACAGAGATTCACCTGCTTCTGCCTCCTGCATGCTGAGATTTAAAGGTGAATACCCTTGATCTCTGTGAGTTCCAGGCCGGCCTGGTCTACAAAGCGAGTTCCCGGACAGCCAGGGCTACACAGAGAAACCCTGTCTCTGAAGAAAAAGGGAGGAGGAGTAGATGCAGGGAGGACAGATGGGGGAAAAGGACTTGGAGGAGAGAAGGGAGGGGAAACTACAGTCAGGATAGATAGATAGATAGATAGATAGATAGATAGATAGATAGATAGATAGACAGACAGACAGACAGACAGACAGACAGACAGACAGACAGACAGACAGACAGAAGGACACACACACACCCCTGGAAAGAGACTTCTTTTTATTTGTGTTTATGAACATGTGTCTTTATACATGTGTGCCACATATATGTGGAGACTCTCACAAGCTTGAAGTGGTGTGGCAATGGGGGCGGGGGTCAGGTCCTGTGAAGATAGAAGTACAGATGGTTGTGAGCCACTCAGTGTTTGTGTGAGAAACTGAACTCGGGTGCTCTGAAAGAGGAGCCAGTGCCTGTAACTGCTGAGCCGTCTCTCAGCCCCTTCTGTATCCCTGCTCAGATTTCCAGTTGCCCATCAGGATTCTCCACCTGCCTACTTGACCTGTTCCAGGCAGCTTACACTCAGGTAAAACCTGGCTTCCTTCTTTCCAGGCCTGCTATGTTTGCCAACTTTTCTTTCTACTATTGCCACAATGAAGTAAGTTCTGAAGCAGCAACAGGTCCTCCTCCTCCTCCTCCTCTTCCTCCTTCTCCTCTTCTTCTTCCCTTTTCTCCTCCTCTTTCTCATCCTTCTCCTCCTCTTCCTCTTCCTTCAGGGAGAGTTTTTTCTTTTTAAAGATTTTTATTATGTATACAGTATTCTGTCTGCACATACACATGTACACCAGAAGAGGGCACCAGATCTCATTACAGACGGTTATGAGCCACCATGTGGTTGCTGGGAATTGAACTCAGGACCTTTGGAAAAACAGCCACTGCTCCTAACCTCTGAGCCATCTCTCCAGCCCAGGGAGAGATTTTTTTAAAGATTTATTTATATGCACCAATTAAGGACCATGCATGGAGAGGACCTAGACCCCCTGCTCAGATGTAGACCAAAGGTAGCTCAGTCTCCGTGTAGGTCCCCTAGTAGGGGAAGCAGGGGCAATCACTGGCATGAACTTGTTTGCCAGTTCTTTAATCACCTCCCCCTGGGTTGTGGGACAGCCTTGCCAGGCCACAGAGGAAGACAATGCAGCCAGTCCTGATGAGACCTGATAGGCCAGAGTCAGATAGTAGGAGAGGAGGACCTCCCCTATCAGTAGACTTGGGGAGGGGCATAGGGAAAGAAGAGGGAGGGTGAGTGGGACTGGGAGAAGATGAGGGAGGGGCTACAGCTGGGATACAAAGTGAATAAACTGTAATAAATAATAAATCAATAAAAAACAAAAAGTGAAAAAATATTATTTATACAGCATTCTGCCTGCACACCAGAAAAGGGCACCAGATCTCACTGTAGATGGTTATGAGCCACCATGTGGTTGCCAGGAATTGAATTCAGGACCTCTGGAAGAACAGTAAGTGTTCTTAACCTCTGAACCATCTCTCCAGCCCCAAGGGAGTGATTCTTTAGACAGGGTCTTGTTAGCCAAGGCTGACTTTGATTTCCTAATCTTCCTGCCTCAGTTTCCTGAGTTCTGGATGCCATGCCTGGCAAACTCCTATGTGTCTAAAAACAGCTGTCTACATCATTTGGGCTGTCTCTACAAAAATTAAAATGGGACCCTTGTTCAAAATTATCAAAAATTTTAAATCATCAACAATAATGCATCAAGCTACCTTTTCTTTTTTCACTGCCATACATAGTGGAGCACACCTTTAGTCCCAGCATTTGGGAGGCAAAGGTAGATGAATTTGAGGCCAGCCAGGTCTACGAGTGAGTTCCAGGACAGAGCTACATGGTGAGACCTGTCTCAAACAAAGCAGGGATTGGTCTAAGGGGCTGAGGACATGACTTAGGTGGTTGAGTGACACCACATAAAACTAGGTGAGGTAGCACATGCCTGTAATCCCATTACTAGGTGATAGAGCAGGAGGATCAGAAATTCAAAGTCATTTTCCTCCTACATACAAGCTCCAGGCTAGCCTGGCATACAGACCTTGTCATTAAAAAAAAAAAAAGTCATAGGTAAAATTGCTATAGTTTCCAGAACTGGAAAGACAGACAGACTAATACAGAGAATCACTATACACTGGAGCAGAAACCTTCACACAGCCTTTGCTACAATAAGGAATCCTAAATTTGAGACTAATAAGAATTTAAAGATCCCCTCCAGGTCTTTCTATCTCCCCCTTCTTGCATAAGATTACCTGCATTCTGCCCAAAGTTGCTATGAGTCTCAGCCTCTGCTTCAATACCTTCATCACTGGAGTCTCTCAGAGGCCCTCTGTGGTAGGCTCCTGTCCTGTTCCCTGTCTTCTCCTGCTTCTGATGTCTATCATGTTTGTACTTCTGAATGAGGATTGAGCATCTTCCCTAAGGTCTTCCTTATTGTTTAACTTCTTTAGGAGTATAGACTTTAGAATATTTATCCTATATTATGTGTCTAATAACCACTTATGAGAGAGTATATACCATGTGTGTCTTTCTGCTTCTGGGTTACCTCACTTAAAATGATCTTTTCTAGTTCCCACCATTTGCCTGCAAATTTCATGATTTCTTTGTTTTTAATAGCTGAGTAGTATTCCATTGTGTAACTATACCACCATTTCTGTATCCATTCCTCCACTGAGGGATATCTAGCTTGTATGCAGATTCTGGCTGTTACAAATAGAGCTGCTACGAACATAAAGCCAAACAAACAAACAAACAAACAAAAAACCTGTGCTCTGGGGACCCTGCAGAGACTGATACCTCAACCAAGGCCCATGCATGGAGAGGATCTAAAACCCCTGCTTAGATGTAGCCCATAGATTCATTCTCTATAGGCATAGGGGGAGAACAAGAAGGGAGGGTGGGATTGAGAGACAAGGGGGGGGGGCACAGCTGGGTTACAAAGTGAATAAATTGTAACAAATAATAATAATTAATAAAAATGCAAAAAAGAGTTTAAAGATCAAATCTGGGGACATAGCACGATGATAGAGCATTTATCTAATATATACGGAACACACTCCAAAGAAATATGGCCAATTCCTTCCTTTCTTTCTCCTTGCTTACTTGCTGTCATGAAGTGAGCAGCTTCCAACTTACTCTGTCATGGATTTTCACCATGTACACACAAGACCCAGGGTTCACTACTCACTAAAAAAAAAAAAAAAAAAAAACAGGGGGAGACTGGCTTGAGACATAGCTCAGCAGTCAAGAGCACTTTTTCTTAAGTACAAGGGTTCAAGTCCCAGAACCTACATGATGGCTCACAAGTATTTGTAACTCCATTTTCAAGGGATCTGATGCCCTCTTCTGACCTCTGTGGGCACCAGGCACGCATGTCATACACAGACATGCATGTGTGTAAAACAGTCATACACATAAAATGAAATAAATAAATCTACAAAAGTGTTTTTAAATCCATGGGCAAAGGTATGCATTACGGTATTTAAGAAGATTTTTAAAACTTGCTTTTGCAAGTTTTAATACAAAGTGATTTATTTAGGAACAGAACTTTGAACTCTCCAAAATAGGACAGATAGTAGAGTACTTTCTCCAAGGTTGCTAAATTCCTATGGCGAATGTAATTTTTACCTGAAGGTATGTAGTTTATTGATGTTAGAGGAAAAGTCTTTTGTTTAGAAAAAAAGGAAATGTTGCAGGATATTTGATCCCATTTTGGACTGTAAAACATTGTTTCTTGTTTAGTGTGGTTGAGCCCTATCACACACCTTCAATACAAGAACTTCCTGTTTATTGTAAACAGGTGATTATGGTGTGGTTCAACCAGCCCTAACATACACTTTTAATCCAAGAGTTTTCTGTACACTGGATTTAATAACTAGAAAGTTAATAGAAGATGAGGGAGGGACGGTGGGATTGGGAGGGACTGAAGGAGGGAGCTACAGCTGGGATACAAAGTGAATAAACTGTAATTAATATAAAAAAATAAAAATTTAATTAAAAAAAGAAAAAATAACTAGAAAGTTGAGGCAGGAGAATGGTGAAGTCCAGACCAGCATTGGCTACTAGATCAGAAAGACTCTATCTAAAAGAAAAGAAAAAGTGTGAAGTCATCCTGGTCTACATGGAAAGTTCCAGACTAGCTAGGGACACATAGTGAGGTCATATCTCAAATAAGTAAGAAAGAAAGTAAATAAATATGCTTATATATGTGTGCCTGTGTGAATTTCCGTGCACTGTGTGCAAGCAGGTGACTGAGGAGGCCAGAGGGCAGGGTCAGATCCCCTGGAAGCAGCATTACGAGGGTGATGAACCGCCTCTGTGGTTTCCTCAGTGTAGGTACTGTAAACCACACCCAGGTCCTCTGCAAAAGCAGTGAGCGCTAACTGCTGAGCCAGCCCTCCTGCCCTTATCAAGAGCTTTAATGCCAGGTATGGTGGTGCACATTTTAATCCCAGCACTCAGGGAGGCAGAAAGAGGCAGATCTCTGTGAGTTCGAACCAGCCTGATCTACAAAGTGAGCCCAGGATAGCCAAGACTACACAGAGAAACCCTGTCTCAAAAAACCAAAAAATAAATAAATGAATGAATAATGAATAAAGTGGATAGTATGAAAAGCAAATGGGCACTGCAAAGCAAAAAAACAAAACAAAAAAGCCCTTACTTCTTAAAAGAACCAAAAAATGCTAGATATTGAAAACAAACAAACAAGCCAGGCATAGTGGCACATACCTTTAATCCCAGCACTAGGTAGGCAGAGGCAGGAGGGTCACAAGCTTGTGACCAGCCCAGTCCACACATGAGTTCTAAACCATCCAGGGCTGCACAGCAAAACCCTGTCTACACCAAAGCAGAACAGATATTCATGAGCACAACTGAATATGTGTATTCAATGGCCAAGTATTACTACAGAAAGCCAAAAATAAAGACAAAACCCTCAAAGAAGCAAGAGAAGGAAAATCACAAGTATGAAGGAGTAAAGCAAAAATTATACCTAGGACCAACATAGTGGTAAATGCCTATAATCCCAGTCTTGGGAGATAAAAGTGGGAGGGTCAGGAGTTCAAGGCCATCCTCAGCTACTTAGCAAGTCAGAGATCAAGGCCAGCATGGGCTACATGAAATACTTTCTCAAGGGCTGGAGAGATGGCTCAGATGTTAAGAGCACTGGCTGCTCTTCCAGAGGTCATGAGTTCAATTCCCACACATGGTGGCTCACAACCATCTAAAATGAAATTTGGTCCCCTCTTCTGTCATGCAGGTGTGCATACAAAACACACATTGTATACATAATAAATAAATCTTTAAAAAAAAAGAAATACTTTCTCAAGAAAAGAAAATAAACAAAATACCAAAAACAAATCAATAATTCTAAAAACTGTTTCATTTGATTTCTCCTTAAAAACTATTCAAATAAGAAAACAGGAAAGTGTGTAAAGAGTTGAGAGGGGGAAAAAAATAACCTGTATTTCTGCAGCCTGTGAAGTTGTATCAAAAGCAAAATAGAAATAAAGGCCTTCAAATTAAAAACAAAAACAAAAACAAAAACAAAAAAAAACCTCAGTTGAAACCACACCAATATAGGTCATGGAGAGAACAGAATATCAAGGCTTGAAGACAAGGTAGAAAAATTGGGTCATCTAATCAATGGTAGTATTCAGTCAATAAAAATGTACAAGTGCACACACAGATCTAGGGAAAGACCATGAAAAGAACCAAGTCTGTAAATCATGAGCATAGAAGACAGGCAAAATTGTCATACCAGTGGCATAGAAAATATTTTCACTAAGTCAGAGCTGAAATTTCCCCAAATGTAAGGAAAGAGATGCCTGTGCAAGTGCAAGAAGCAATCAGCATACCGAACTGACAAGACCTGAGAAGAAGCCATCCATGTCATGGTTTTGTTAAAACACTAAATCTGTAAAACAAAGAAAATACATTGAACACTGCAAGACAGAATCAGCAGGCCTAATAATGGCTGGTTTCCAAATAGGAACTTTAAAAGCCAGATGGCTTGGAATGACGTGATTTAAGTAGTGACAGACTACAACTGCTGGCCCAGACTGTCACCTCTTCAAAGCCATTTGCCGCAATTGAAGGAGAAAGTAACCCTTCTGTGACAAAAAGGGCTAAAGGAACTCATTGCCACTAAGCCAGCTCTACAGCAGAGGCCGGACGGAGTCTTCCAAACTGAAGAGAAAGAAGCGTATCCGCCCGGGCTGCAGGAAAGGGTCAGCCGCACAAGAACAGTAGTTAAGCAACTGAGAGGTAAGAAATCACCAGAAGCCAACGAAACTGCAGAAAATAATTCATAGGTTTTTGGTTTGGGGTTGGTTGGTTGTTTTTTCGAGACAGGGTTTCTCTGTGTAACAAAGCCCTGGCTATCCTGGACTCACTTTGTAGACCAGGCTGACCATCTAACTCACAGAGAGCCACCACCTGCCTCTACTTCCCCAGAGCTGGGATTAAAGGCATGTGCACCACACCCAGCCTAATGCACAGTTTTTAATAGTTATAGAAACAGTGGGGTCAATTCCCCAATCAAATGACACATGACACAAACTAGCAGAATCTATCTTAAAAATAGGATTTTCACCAGCAAGATGGCTTAGCAGGTAAAGCAATGAAAGCCTGATGACTTGAGTTCTGGATCCCACAGCGGAAGGAGAACTAGCTCACAAAAGTTATCCTCTGAGTTCCATGTCACACATCACACACACACACACATACATACACAGAGGCAGGCAGGCAGGCAGGAAGGAAGGAAGGAAGGAAGGAAGGAAGGAAGGAAGGAAGGAAGAAAACAGAATTCGTTAATTCATTGTCTCTAAAACTCTAAAACACCTCACCAACAAAGAAAGATGCTACCTTAGAGGTAAAAGATGGGGGGCAGGGGGAGATCAAAGTAGGAAACAAATACCTGTAGCTGTTTTTACATCAACAAAACAAACTCAAACACGAAACTGTCCGAAGAGATTTTTTTAAAATAGTCACTTCACCCAATGAAGGGAAAAATTCATCAAGAGGACATTGTAATTTATATGTCAAAGACAGGTGCACTTAATTTCATAACACAAGTATTAAGAGATGTAAAGTCTCAGATTAACCACAAAACACTGGGTGTGATGGTACACACCTTTAATCCCAGAGCTTGGAAGGTAGAGGCAGGTGGATCTCTCTGAGTTCCAGGCCTGTCTGATCTACACATCAAGTTCCAGGAAAGCCAGGCTTATCTAATGAGACCCTATCTCAACAAAACAAAAAACCCATAACAGTAGGTCACAATAGTAGGTGACTTCAATATCTCACTCTCATCTAGATAAGACATCCCACAAAAAATAAGCAAAACTGTCTGAGTTCAATGTTATCACAGATAGGACGGACCTAACAGATATTTATAGAACACTCAGCTGAAGTTCACATATGCAGGGAAAAAAAAGGAACTCCACCTCAGAGCAAGGCAGAAAAAGAAAATTGATTCCTGAAACACGTCATCTTTGACACTTTTTGCTCTTGCAAAGGGCTCCTGTTGAAGTCCCACCCCACACTCATCTCTGTAACTTCAGTTCCAAGGGTTCGGATGTGCTGTGTATTCTGGCCTCTGCGTATACCAGACATGCAAACGGGACACAGACATACATGCAGACAAAACACTCATACACACAGAATTAAAAATAAAAGTTTTAATTAAAAAAATAGAAAAGTGGTCTTAATAGTCACATGAATGGAAAAACACCCTGATAGCCAAAATAATCTCCAGCTAAAAGAATGACGGTGTCCGTGTCTCCTCGCTTGACTTCAAGTCACCCTACAGTGTCAAGGTGACAAAAACAATGTGCTTCTGGCACACACATAAAAGACACATAAATCAATGGTATCGAATAGAAGACCCAGATACAGCCAAGTAGAGCTGCAAACACCTTAATCCCAGCAGCTGAGAGGCAGAAGCAGGAGGATCTCTGTGAGTTTGAAATCAGCACGGTCTGCATAGTGAGTTCCAGGAACAGCCAAGACTACATAGAGAAAGGAAATACTGTCTTAAAAACAAAACAATACAAAAATGACCCAGATATGTATTCACATAGCCATAGCCACCTGACATCTGACAGTGATGACGAAAGCGTAAATTGAAGAAAAGACAGCATTTTAACCAATGGTGCTGGAGAAGCCAGCTATCCATCCATAGACAAATAATGAGACTGGATCCCATCCCTCATCTTCTTCAAGAATCTACTCCAAACTGGATCAAAGACCTTCATGTCAGACCAAAACTCTGAGGCAATTAGAGGGAAAAGTGGGATTAGGACTGGCCTCAAACCTACCATAAGTTGGCGAAAGCCAAGGATGACTTTGAGCTTGGATATTCAATATCAGCCAAAAGCCAAGAACTGATGACTTTGAATTTCTTGTGAAATTTTTGTTACGTGGGGGCAGGGCCCAGGCCATATGCGTGTGAAGAGAGGAGGGGATAACTGGATTAGTGGTAGAACACGTACATAACATGTGTGAGGTCCTGGGGGAACCACACGTGCACACATTTGTGCACACACACACACACAATCTGGTAGCAAGAGCTGGATGTGGTGGCAGAAGCAGACATATCTCTACAAATTCAGTCCAAGCCTGGCTTACATATCGAGTTCCAGGCCAGCCAGGGCTACATAGTGAGACTCTGTCTCTAAAAACAAACAAATGAAAAAAAAAATCTAGTAGTCATGATAATAACAGCTAACATTTACTGTTTGGCTGTGTGCCGGACATTGGCTAAGAACTTAATAACAAGTTTGAAGAATACAAAAATAAGCTACCAAGTCTAGATGACACAGCTAGCCAGGAACTGTAAATATCTTTCTAAGGGTGCCTGGAACCTTACGGCATTGAGGAAATTCAGAGGAAGCAAATGAGTGGCCCCAGGAAAAGCATGCACTGTGGTACTGGTCATGCAAAGGACCTTAGAAAAAAGCACTGCGCAGGATACACCCTGGGAAGAGACTTGTGGGTTCGATAGGCCAAGTAGGACATCAAGGGTTCATTATGACCCAGGAAGCCCTGAACACTTGCTGGTGCTCAGCCTCAAGGAGATGTAAGTTCAAAGACTCTTTCTGCAACTGGGAGAGGGACCTTGATGGTAAGTGTGTCTGTGTGTGTGTGTGTGTGTGTGTGTGTGTGTAAAAATACTCAAGCAATATGGGCGAAACAAGGTCCATGCTGGAGAAACCGCCCTGCTATTGCCCTGGAAGCACATAGGTACAGAACAGCTACTCATGTAATAGGGTCCTGTTGCTTCAGAAGCCCTGTGGCATGTCTGCCTCCATGACTTGCTGTTTTCATCTATCTCCAGATCACCTGGCTGGCAGGCTGAGTCACTGTAAGTTAACGTGGATCTTGACACTTCACCTGAGTTGCTTTGTTCTTCGAGATCCTTTCTACTGATTCCCTGGGACATCGGTTCTCAGCTTTGTCTGTAGAAAGCAGCCAGCTCTTTTAAACCTCCCTCCTGCATATCTAAGAGCTTGACCCCCACCACCAAACCTGGAAAATTTTCATTCAGCAGCAGGGTTGGGTGCCAGGCCCTCTTTCCTCAATGAGACACGAAAACACCATTTTCTGTACGCCCTTTGTCTCCAGCCTTGGCGTCTGCCCTCTACCATGTTCTTGGCTGTGCTGTCCCATACTCTCAGCTTCTGGGGCTTGTGCTTAGAGCAGAGGTGCTCAACCTCTGGGTCGTGACCCCTTGGCAAATCTCCATCTCCCAAAATTTTTTCATTACGGTTCATAAGAATAGCAAGACTTCTTTCAGTACCGAAGACGGAGAAATACATGGATTAGTGTTTTGAACATGTACCTGCCTCCTATTGTTTCATGCTGTTAATCTGTAGTTAGACTTGACTATGATTAACTGATGTGAATCTAAGTTATTATACTTTCCTCAGTTGTCTCTGAATCTTGTGGGGTTTTTTTTTCCAGGCCCTGTGTCTTGTCTCCCCCAGTTTATAAAAACTTTTCTGAGAGTCAAGGTCATGTCTACCATACCATTCAACCTATCAAACCCTCAGGAATTTGCCTCCAAAGAAATCCTATTGCCTTCTGCACTAATCCTACCATAGTCTAAGCAGCAATCTAGAGCACACCCAAACTAGGCTCTTTAAACAAAGCCTTAAGTATTATAGCCTAGTGTAGTGAAAGACAAACATTTCACAAGGAGCTTGCTTGCCAAGGAGTGGAAAAAGATAGAGAGGAAAGGAGCTTGGCAGTGAGGGTCGCCTCACCAGAGATAAGATTTTGGCAAGACACACAATAGCTGAGAATGGCAGCGTACACATGAGAGCTAAAGCCAAGATGCTCGGGAGTTGACGGTCATCCTAACCTATAGCAAGTTTGAGTTCAAGGTCAATGACCTGGGTTTTATGAGACACTGTCCCAAAAGAAAAAAAAAATGCTAACCAACAGCTTTCCTGCCACCCTGCAACTGGGGTGGTGCAAGTCACTCTGTCTTCAGAGCGATACTGTTGGATGTTGGTCTGGTGCTCTGTGTACTCAAGTGCTGAGTTCTGAGCCCTGAGATCTGGTTGCAGTCCAGATCTCAATGTTGTGTAAACTTTGCTCCCCACTTATCTCTGATTGGTTAATAAAGAAGCTGCCAATTCTGGGCAGAGGAGATTAGTAGTCGGAGCTTCTGTTCCCAGTCTTGGGGTCTCAAGTAGAGACCACGAGGTGGGGAGAGGGAAGAAGAGGAGAGAATAAAGAAGAGGAAGAGAAAGATATAACAAGAAAACTTGACCTGATGGAGCAGAAACAAGCCAGACAGGACCAAAATGGCGAGTAATCAGGGCACACGGCTGGAAAACAGCAAGGCTAGCATATAGGGTTAGTATACATCGATGTCTGCTCAGATATGTAGGCTAAAGCTTACTAACATTTTTGTTGGTTTTTTTGTTTGTTTGTTTTTTGTTTTTGTTTGAAGAACGGGTTCCTCTCTGTAGCCTTGGCTGTCCTGGATTCACTGTGTAGACCAGGCTGGCCTCGAACTCACAGAGTTCTGCCTGCCTCTGCCTCTCAGAGTGCTGGGATCATAGGCATGCAGCACCACACCCGGCTGCACTTAATAATACATTTCATAAGTCTATTAGTTTACTTGGGAGCTAGAGCAGGTAATTAGAAAAGCCCCTCAAAACATAAATTGTCACCATCTGGATGCCAGAACACTGCTTTCTGCATATCATTTGTTTCCTACCTTGATGTCTGCCCTCTACCATGTTCTCAGCTGTGGCTCCTCCATGCTCTCAGCTTCTGGGGCTTGTGCTCAGAGCAGAGGTTCTCAACCTGTGGGTCGAGACCCCTTTGGCAAACTTCTGTCTCTAAAAATATTTACATCATGATTCATAACAGTAGCACAATTACAGTTATGAAGTAGCACATAAAATAATTTTATGGTTGGGGTCACCACACATGAGTTGTATCAAAGGGTCACACAGCATGAGGAAGGTTAAGAACCCCTGGCTTAACCTTCTGGACCTGGGAGGGCAGAAAAGTTTTATAGGTGAATGACGGGAGGCGCAGAGCTCCCCTACTTAGGAACAGAAGGGAAAGTGCCTTTCCTTTAAATGGCTCGCTCCTGCAATCCCTTCTTGAAGATGCCAACATCTCCAACTTCTCCTTGTCTGCCTCGGCCATCGCCCACATGACAGTTTACCAAGGTGAGATATGTGACCCAGTGCCCTCCAAAGCTTAACATAACCATATGTTAAGGGGGCATGGGCTAGAGAGACAGCTCAGTGGTTAAGAGCGCTTGTTGCTCTTGCGGAGAACCTGGGTTCAGTGGCACCCACATGATGGTTCACAGATATCTGAAACTCCAGTGACCTCTAAGGCTACAGGGGACGCGCATGTTGCACATACACACAGGCAAAGCACAACCTGGAGGTTGGAAGCCAGAATATGCTGACCTCACTCTTCTCTGCCTTGTCATCATTCGCTGCCTTGGTTAAATTAAGCCAGAAGCAAGGGACAGGGCCCGGGAGCAGGCGGAGCTCAGAACATACCTTAAAGGCAAATGGATCTTCTTGTTTTGAGTTAGAGGCTTACTATGTAGCCCAGGCTGGGCTAAAACTCTTTATCCTCCTGCCTCAACCTCTAGCTAGAGTATTGAAATGACAGGGCTGTGTCATCACTGTGTCCGGCCTGCTCATCCCAAAAATCACCCCAATTTGGATCACTTGCTTCCTTCTTTCTGCCAACACATACACACACACACGCACACACACCACACTAATGCACGTACCACACTTACACTCACACAGGCACACAGGTACCCACACAGTGCCACACGGTAGTCCACGCTGACTTAGAACTTACTATACATAGTCCAAGGCTCCAAGGCGACCCTCTTACTTCAGTCCCCTTGAGAGCTCAGACGTGTACTCCCATACCCAGCTTTCTTGCATCCCTAGCACCCTCAACCACCTTTTTTTCATTTTTAAGACTGGACTCTTGCAGTCCAGGCTGGCCTTGAATTTGCTGAGCAGCAAAAATGAACTTCTCACCCCGCTCACTTCCAGTGCTGGGGTTACGGATGGGCTACTTTGTTGCTTAGGCTCAAATGCAGCAGGCAAGCACTGCCGACTGAGCTATCCCCCGGCCTTCTTTGAATCATTTAAAAACCAATTTTTACAGTTATGTATTGGGTGAAGCACATGTGTACGTGTGCAGGAGTCAATTCTCTCTTTCTATCACGTGGGTCCCAGGGATTGAACTCAGGCTGTCAGGCTTGGCAGCCAGCGCCTTTACCAGCTGAGCCATCTCACTGGCCCGATTAAAAAAAAAAAAAATTAAAACAAAATTAAAATATCACTTTCACATGATATGCTTATGTGCCTTGACTGTGTGTGTCACATGTATGTCTGGCGCCTGCGGACCAGATGAGGGCATTGGATACCCTGGGACTGGAGTAGCAGCTAAACATGAGCTGCCCTGTGGGTGGGTTCTCTGGGGGAGCAGGAAGTGCTTTTAACCACTGAGCCATTTGATGGGTAGGAGGGTTAGTTTTTTGAGACAGGGTTTCTCTGTGTGGCCTTAGCTGTCCTGGAACTCACTATGTAGACCAGCCTGGCCTGGAACTCACAGAGATCCACCTGCCTGCCTCTGCCTCCTGAGTGCTGGGATTACAGGCGCACACCACCACATTTGGGTCATTTTTAAGATCTCAGTTCAGTGGTGCTCATTATATTCACAGCGGGTTCTTTAGTCTGGCTGGAGGAGCACAAGCTCCTGCCCTGGGCACCCTGTGTGGAGCTACATAAGTGTTCTATCCCAGCCCACATTCCCAGTGTTTTGTAACTGCTGTGCCTCTTTCCAAAGCTTTTCGTCACTGCCTCAGAAACTGTGTGCATTAAGCAACAAGCACCCCTGGTCTCTTCCCTCCAGCTCCTGATAACCTCTCCTCTATTTTCTCTCTCTCTTTTTCTTTTCTCCTTATTCAGGGGAAGGGAGGCCATGTTTGTAGGGATTTGGTTTATTTTGCTTTGTTCTCTGGGAAAGGGTCCCTGTATGCAGTCTATAACTCAGGCTGCTCTTGCATCGTGCCGGTCCTCAGGCCCTGGCTTCTTTTTTTTAATTTATTTATTATTATTTATACAGTATTCTGCCTGCATGTGTGCCTGCATGCTAGAAGAGGGCACCAGAACTCATTATAGATGGCTGTGGGCCACCATTGGGTGCTGGGAATTGAACTCAGGACCTCTAGAAGAACAGCCAGTGCTCTTAACCACTGAGCCATCTCTCCAGCCCAGGCCTCGGCTTCTTAAGTACTGAGAATTCAGGTATGCACCACCATATTCATCTTGGAATCTAATTTCTGGCCCTAAGAATTTTCCTATTTTAGATTTTTATCAGCAGTAGAATCATCATAGTTTTCCTTTTAAAAAGTTTATAAGCCAGGCATGGTGGTGCACACCTTTAATCTCAGTATTAGGGAGGCAGAAGCAAACAGATCTCTGTGAGTTTGAGGCCAGCCTGGTCTACAAAGTAAGTGCAGGACAGCCAAGGCTACACTGAGAGACGATGTCTCGAAAAACAAACTTTGTAGACCAGGCTGGCCTCACACTCACAGAGATCCACTTGCCTCTGCCTCCCTTTGCTGGGATCACAGGCGTGTGCACCATGCCTGCTGTTGCTGCCCTATTCTAAGTATGATGTCTTCCCTACTGTTCTTCAACAGTAGCATGACCCCACCACAGCCGCTTTGTACCTGCAGCTCCTCCTGCCTGAAATACTTCTGAAACTTTGTGTCTCCTGCTTTTGCTCACTGTCCAGGTCAGTCAAGTCCTTTCCTGCCCAAGATGTTCACTGGCTCCCCATTACCTACTAAGCTAAGATACTGGTGATCTCCCCAAAGGCAATCGTGGGATTAGTTCATCCCTCTAAGGAAGAGTCCAGATGCATTAGTTAACCTAGGAGTGCTAGCTCCTGCCTATAATCCCAGCTTTAGAGGGAGGGGTCTGAGGCAGGGAGATTGCTTTGACTCTGACCTTTCTGGGTTATAGAAATTGTCTCACAAAACAAACAGTCTCACAGGGAAACAGCTCATTGTTACACACACACACCTTTTGCAACTAATTTGTCCTGAAGAAGTTAGAACAAAGCAATATTACTCAAGCTAGGTGTATGCAAACGTGCGCGGTATTCTAAACAACAATGAAGCTAGAGTAAGCAATGTGGGAATGGTCCGTGTTCCTCCTGCCAGGATGGAGAGACCCTGTAATACACTGGGTACTTAGTACACAACCCCCCCCCAAATGGCAGTCCAGTCGCAGAGATCAATTCTTTCTAGATTAAAGGCTTTGCTAGATGCCAAAACAAAGCTTAAATATAAGCCAAGAGGATCTACCTAACCCCAAATAGCCTAACTGTATACCAGAAAGAGAGGGTAAAAAACAGCATTATTTGGATCAATGGTTCTCAACCTCCTTAATTGCCTCTGACTTCTACACACTTGCTGTGGCTCATACGGGTTACGTGCAGATGTGCATGCACACACACTCATGCACACACACACATGCATAAGTAAATGTTTAAAAACTGATTTCTTATATATGACCTAATATATTTGCCCCATAACGTGCAAGTGGGAGTCTGGGGAAAGTCCTCTGAGTTGGCCCTCTCCCTCATATGAGTCCTGGGGACCAAATCAAATTCATCGGGCGTGGCCACAGGCACCCTTACCTGCTAAGCCATCACACCAACCTCTAGTATAAACTCTCTAAGGAAATGGAGAGATGGCTCAGTGCTTAAGAGAGCTCACTGCTGCTCTTGCAGAAGACCAGTGTCCTCAACACCCACAAATGGCAGCTCCAGAGAACCCAATACCTTCGTCTGGCCGCATCTGGTATATATAAACCCACTCAGGCATATACATCTAAAGAAAAAATAAATACAGTCTCTCTTGAAACACTCATCAGAACAACATAAGGGAAGATTTATTTGGGCTTCAGAGTTTTCAGCCCATTCTTCTTGGCGCCATTGACTCTGGGCCCAAAGTGAATTAGGGCACATGAGAAGATGGCATTAGGCAGCGCCTACTCATGCTTGGAGGACAAGAAGAAAGGGCTGAGACAAGATGCATGCCCCAGGGACATGCCCTGGAGGTTCACATGCTGCTAGGCCCCACTGAAAGTGTGTAGAACTTCACAAACAGCACTGCCGTATTAGGAAAAAGCCTTTATACCCAGAGCACAAGCATCTGCTCTGTGACAGCCCTGAGGCAGCAACCTCTGAGGGGACTAGATTTCAAGGCTCCACCTTCATTGAGGGACAGGTGCAGTTATTTAAAAAGGCCTCAAAATGTCTCTTTTGTCCCTTTGGCCCCTTCCACAACCCAAAGGCACCACAAAATGGCTTCCAACCTTAAATATGTCCGTATCTTGATCCTGGACTTCCCAAGATTCAGATGTGTGAGAAACAAATTTGTCTTATCATAAACTACTCAATGAAAACTCTTGTTATCACAGCCTGAATGGACTGAGGCAGAAATCAGGACCGAGCTGTGGAGGTGCACACCTTTAACCTCAACACTTGGAAGGTAGAAGCAAGGAGATCTTGATTTAGAAGTCAGGGGTGAGATCTGTCAAAAAAAAGGGAAAAAGGTGGGGTGTTGCTACAGCTGCCTGAAATACAGAAGCTTTGAAGCTGGGCAATGGGTAGAGGCTATCAGAACTCAGAAAAACTTTCTAGAAAATGTGTATATTGCTATGAATGGACTATAAGAGTTTTAGGGTCAGCTGGGCAGTGGTGGTTCATGCCTTTAATCTCAGCACTCTGGAAGCAGAGGCAGGTGGATCGCTGAGTTTGAAGCCAGCCTGGTCTACAGAGAGAATTCCAGGACAGCTAGGGCTACACAGAGAAACCTTGTCTCAAAAAACAAATTAAAAAAAAAAACAAAAAAAATTGTTTTTAATAACTCCAAGTCCAGTGAGCACTGCCTGTTGGAGTGTTCACTGATCTCATTGACTTGGTTTTCTGCAGGTAACCATAGCTACAGTGAGCTCATGGGCACCAGGGCCATATCATATCCAGAGCTCAGCATTCCACAGGATCCTTCCTACCCTCCAGGTCCCTTAGAATGATGTGCTGGAGAAGAGGGAGGAGTCATACTTATTGTACAGTGACATTGTATTTGTATATGCATATTTTTCTTCACCTTTTATACTTACTTGGGGTGGCTTCATGTGCCCTGTGGCAGGCCTATGCATGACTGTATATATGTGGAGTCAGAGAACAGCCTGTGGAGTTTAGTTCTCTCCTTTCACCATTTGAGTTCTGTTGTCCCCCCTTCACATGTCCAGCCTTCGCTGACTGATCCATCACATCATCTCTGTGTCTAATATTTTCTGGAAGGCAAACCTTGTGAGTCATTAGCATTATATGGAAATCTTACTATTAGCATAATCATATCATTAGCATAACATGGAAATCTCCCAAAGTGTTAGGTTCAGGAGCCCACTGGCAGAGTCGAACAGTTCTTGAGTCTGGAGTGAGGATTGAAAGAAAATTAATAAACCAACACACTACACATGGGATCTGTTCGAGAGGGTCTCCAGTAGAAACCAGAGCTCCGGTTTATTCCAATAATCCATTTTCATAGTCAGCAAAGCACCTCAGTACAATGTATGGGTTCACAGAGAAATCAAACTTCGACCACCTGTCTGTGTGATCCTCACACAAACAAAAGGAAGCAAAACATCCTGCTTATCCCTGACTCCAGGTAAAGGCCAGGGTGAAAACATGTTTTCTCACTGAGAGCTAAATAACAAAACAGCCTGACAAACCAGTGGCTTTCCACAGGTCTCCCTTTTTTATATTTTAAAAATTGACTATAACTTGTGAGCTATGGAGCAGAAGATTGTTCCTGTCTTAGATGGTCTCTCTTGAAAGATATATTCCTACCCATCATTAGTACATGAATTCCATCATTCATGTCCTGTCTTAGGTTGAATATTCTTCAGAGAGATCTTATCTATCTTTGACTACCAACCTCTGCTAGAGTAGACACTGGAGTTTAATCTTATGCAGATCAGCTTTACATTCTGAAAGGCCTTGAAGGTTTTAATTATCACTGGTAGGAGACATGCTCCTAATAAGAGTAATAAACCAAGTCCTGTAACATTCCATAAAAGTGTCTTAAAAGATGACCCCTTAACAAAATACCAAGCCTGAGAAACATTCACAGGAAACATAATAAAAGGCTGTTGAACAAACAGAGCCTGTTGCCATTTGAAAGCTTAGAAATACAGTTTGTTAGTTTGCATTGATAGCAAAAAACATTAAAGTTTGAATCTTGTATAAAAACATTAGCATTTCCAAACAACAAAACATAAGGAGAATTTACATAAGCAGTTACAGGGCCTCCCAAGAGTTTCTGTGGCAAGCTTCCAAATATAGGTCTGCTGAAAACCAGAATCAGACCAAAGTCCCATAGCCAGTCCTCTTTTTCATTCTTCCTGATTATGTTGAGAATTGTCCTGATAACCAGATCAATCAAGTCTAGTCACATTGTATTTAAGAGGTTTCTCTGCACAACATCTTCTCCCAGGAGCAGAATGAAACAAACGTGGGTCAGGAGCATACATACAGCTCTCTCTTCACCATCAGGACAGAATTCACCATGGTCAGCAACAGGAACATCCTCCTTCTGTGGAACATTTCCTACAAATCGTACCAGCCTTTCTGGGATCCACCTGGCTCCTTCTTTGTCCTGCATAAAAATGCAAATATGCCCTCTTCCCCATATTAATACAGGGTCGGGGCCCTGCCATATTCCAGTAATCAGATCTTTCCATTTCACTTGGGAATAATTATCTTTGGTATTAGGATGCCACAATCAATCAGCCACAGAATGGTCTTATATATCCACAGTCAAAAATTTTTAAATAAAGAGAGCATGATTAAAATTTGGGGATATGGTTCCCCCCCCCCGCCTTTTTTTTTAATCGGTTCTTAAGAGATCCATGGGCATGTTCCACAATTCCTTGGCCTTGAGGATTATATAGAATGCCCGTTTTATGACTTATATTCATTTGTTCACACAAACACTGAAAAGCTTGACTAATATATGCAGTACCATTATCAGTCTTTATAATGGAAGGAATAACAATTGTAGCAAAACATTTTAAGGAATAACTTATAACATGTTTGGAGGCTTCTCCTGCTAAGGGAGTTGCCATGATAAATCCTGAAAAAGTATCAATTGTTACGAGAACATATTTTAGTTTTCCAAATTCTGGGATATGAGCAATGCCTATGTTGTTTAGAGTGGTTTTAAATCCTAGGTTTTAAGTAAGTTAACTTTTATGTTACAGATTTTAAACATACTCAATGACCAATAATCTATAACCAAGATATATTGAACATGGTAAACTTATACATTCAAGACAGACAGACAAAACACCTTGCTATTTGTTGTATCCAATTTTTTATGACCATAGAAGCTTTGTAGCAGAATTAACCATTAGCTTTCTTACTGAAGAAACTGAGAAGCTGCCTTTTTTTTGTTAACTTGAGTGATTTTAGCTGTTGCTTGACACTACTAAGCAAATTCTAACTTTCATAACAAATGATCTTCTCCTGTCAAACATTCTCTTGCTAATTGCATCCAATCCCTTGGGCAGAGGGTCTCAGTAGACAAGGACTCTAACAGAGCTCAACAGCCCAGACCCCATGCCATGTTGTATCCGAGGCATTGTGTTGGGCATGGTCAGGGATTCGCTGCTGGGAGAGTGGAGATATGGGGTTGGCAGGTTCTGGGGGCAAGGAAGACATCGCCTATGAGGACTGGGGGCAGGGAAGACATCGCCTATGAGGAAAGAGCCGTGAAGGAGGGAGTTTGCCACTGTGGAAGTAACAGACAAGCTTGTATGAAGCTCTCCAGGAAGCAATGCCCAAGATCAAGAACTATGTGGATGGCAGCAATGACAAAGAAATCGCATTGGCATGACAGGCCCTAGTTCTTTCGCCGTGTTTCCCAATGAAGATGGCTTCCCACAGAAGAAACTGAAAGTCTGGTTCCAGATTCTGCACCAATTTCAAAGCAGCCCACAGTCCCGGTGATGAGTGTGTAAAGGTCTAGGAGCAGGCGGACATCATGATCTACTCCATGCAATTAGGTGGCCATGCCAAGGAAGCAGACTACCTACCAGCCACCTACCAGGGTGAAGTCTACTACTGCACGGAATATGACCCTCCCATGAAGCCCTGTGGACGTCATAATGTAGTCGGGCTTGTGAAGATGTGAGTCACTGAGCTGAGAACATCCTGGAAGGGTCTCACTGTGTCTCCTGACTTGGGGTCAAGTTCCACCTTTCCTAAAAACTCCTCACTGCCGGTTTTCTGAAACAAGCTGAGATTGGCAGCATCGCTCTTATGGAGTTAGAAAATTCTCTGGTGGATCAGAAAAATCCCAGCAGCACTTTGTCATCCATCCAAGTCACCAAAAACTGATTTTTAAAAGTTATGGAATTTATACTTTTGTTAGTGAGGGAACATGTGATTTATGTATGAGCTTTCATCTATGATTCTTTTAAGAACTTTGTCTAGAAAGACAACAAAAATACAAATCTTTCACTTATGCAAAAACAAAAAAACAAAACAAAAAAAAACCAAAACAATGATCTAGGTATGGTAGCATTCACACCTATAGTCTAAGAGTTAGAGAGGTTGACATAGGAAGATTGTGAGTTTGATGCCTGCCTGGACTATGTGGTGAGTTCCAGGTGGGCATGGAAAGACCCTATCTCAAAATAAATGACTAAGTGCTGGAGCCATGAATCTGGTCAAGAGTGCGTCCAGATGACCAGCATTCAATTCCCACCACCTACACAAGGCAACTCACAGCGGTCAGTAACTCCAGATCAGCTCATCAATGCCCTCTGCTGGTTTCTGCATGCACCTGCAGCCACATGAGACAACTTTAAAACCCAAGCATACATCCTTACACATAAAAGGTTTAAAAATTGTTACGTGATCATTAAGAGAGAGGAGAGAGAAAGTCTTGGCCCACATACCACAGCTTGTGTGGAGGTCAGAGGACAACTGTCAGGAGTTGTCTTCCACCTTGTGTGTCCCTGGCATCGAACTCAGGTTGTCAGACTCGGCAGCATCTTTCCCACTGAGCCATCTTGTTGACCCTAAAATTAGTAATTCTTAAATACATTTCTCTCTCTAATTTTTTATTTTCATTTTACACACACACATATACGTACAATGCATGTGCTAGTTCTTTGGTGCTGAGATTTTTGTAGGCAATATTTTATGACGATAAAAGTTTCTAGCTGGGCAGTAGTGGCCCACACCTTTAAATCCCAGCACTCAGGAGACAGAGGCAGGTGGATCTCTGTGAGTTCAAGGCCAGCCTCGTCTACAGAATGAGTTCCAGGACAGCCAAAGCTATAAAGTGAAACAGTCTTGAAAAATAAATAGATGAATAAATATTTCTGGTGGATTGTACAAACAATCCTCTGTAAGAATACTACAAAATACTTTTAATCTGCACTTATTTATAACACACCCCTTAAAATCTTTATGTTATAGTCAAACTAAGCTAAACTTAATGTAGGATTGATAGTTTCTTCACAGCTGGAGATTTCCCACATCCTGCTTTAGTAATTAATTGAGTGTTGGTTTCATAATGTAATAACTGCAGATCACCTTTTTAAAATTTTAATCTAAATTCTGGGAACTCAACTGTTTCCTGGTCTTTCTGTCACTAACAATATTCTGTTTTCTTTTTGATAAAGGGTTTCTCTGTGTCGCTCTCTTTGAAGACAAGGCTGGCCTTGAACTCAGTCTGGTCCCATACATCTCTGTCCAGATTTCCACAGCTTATTGCTGTAGTCAGCAGGTCCAATGTGGACAAGGTAGGTTTTGTGTTTTTTTTTTAAGATAGGTCTGATTATATGTCTCTGACTGGACTAAAACTTGCCTTGTAAACCAGGCTGGCCCTAAACTCACAGAGATCACCTGCCTCTGCCAACTGAGTGCTGGTTAAAAGTTGTGTGCCATCCTTCACCCACAGCTAGATTTGTATTTCTTCTCAGATATGTGCACTTTGTACATACATTTGTCTTTGTTGCTGCTGTTGTTCTAAGACAGGGTTCTCTGTGTAGCCTTGGCTGTCCTGGAACTCACTCTGTAGACCCAGATGGCCTCAAAGTCAGAGATCTTCCTGTTCCACCTCCCAAGAGCTGGAATTAAAGGTGTGCACCCCCATTGCCCAGCTTTTGTTTTGTATTGTAATTTTTGGAACTTTTTTTTAAAGATTTATTTATTTTATGTATATGAGCGTTCTATCCAGAAGAGGGAATCAGTTCACATTATAGCAACCATGTGGTTGCTGGGAATTGAACTCATGACCTTTGGAAGAGCAGATAGTGCTCTTAACCACTGAGCCATCCCTCCAGCCCCCGGAACTTTTTTTTTAAAAAACTTTCTTCACCTCTTCTTTGAGTTCCTTGATTTGTCTTTAAGACAGTTCTTTTGGGGACTAGACACATAGCTCACTGGTAGAACATATAAGTGACAGGCACAAGACCCTAGGTTAAATCCCCAGCACTAGAGAGAGGGGCAGAGAGGTATTCAGCTATTGCTGCTTGCATACCCACAGGCATGAGGTTATCCACTGCAGCATGAGCAATCTACTAGTGGGCACCCCCCACTCCCCAAAAAATATTCTCCTCCTTCAGCAGCCATCAACTGCCGACAGTTCCTAAACCAGGGGTGGGACTGAGCCTGACTCCTTCCACTACTGTTGCTTTGTATAACTTGTGATTTTCCTCTCAAAAAAATGGAACATTTAAACTAACAATGCAGCTGGGGAGAGGTGGTCCACGTCTTTAGTCCCAGTACTGGGAGGCAGAGGCAAGTGGATCTCTATGCGTTTGAGGCCAGCCTGGTCTACAGAGAGAGTTCCAGGACAGCCAAGGCTGTTACACAAAGAAATTCTGTCTCAAAAAATAAAAAATAAAAATAAAAATACAACCAAAACAATAATGTGCTAACTCTCAAAAGCAGATTATGCCTGATGACTGTAGAAGGCAGAAAAGGGAATTGGGTACCCTGGGAATGAAGTTACAGATGCTACCACGTGGGTGCTGGGAACTGAACCCCAGTCCTCTGCAAAGCAGCCAGTCTGCTCAACCATTGATCCATCTCTCCAGTCTCTTGTGCTTATTTTTTATTTTTATTTACTAATTTATTTTTATTTATTTATTTTGGTTTTTCAAGTGACAGCACATGCTGTAGAGGTTTGGACAGAGAACACTCCTCCATGGCTGGTAGGAGTACGGAAGTGCAAACTTGTACAACCACTTTGGACATCAATCTAGCACTTTCTCAGAAAACTGGCAATTGCTCTACCTCAAGACCCAGCTATACCACTCCTAGGTACATACCCAAAAGATGCTCCAACATACAACAAGGATATTTGTTCAACGATGTTCATAGCATCTTTATTCATAATAGCCAGAAACTGGAAACAACCCAGATGTTCCTCAAGAATGGATACAGAAATTGTGGTACATTTACACATTAGAATACTACTCAGCTATTTTTTAATTAAATTTTTATTTTTTATATTAATTACAGTTTATTTACTTTGTATCCCAGCTGTAGCCTCCTCCCTCATTCCCTCCCAATCCCATTCTCCCTCCCTCCTTCCTGCCCCTCTCTAAGTCCACTGATAAGGGAGGTCCTCCTCTCTTTCCATCTGACCCTAGTTTATCAGGTCTTATCAGGACTGGCTGCAATGCCCTCCTCTGTGGCCTAGCAAGGCTGCTCCTCCCTCGGGGTGGGTGCGGGGAGAGGTCAAAGAGCCAGCCACTGAGTTCATGTCAGAGACAGTCACTACTCAGGTATTAAAAACAAGGAAATCATGAAATTTGCAGGCAAATAGATGGAACTAGAAAAGATTTCCCTGAGTGAGGTAACCTAGACCCAGAAAG
>CM053762.1:56505646-56595888 GCA_028658305.1 Pachyuromys duprasi | reverse complement strand
GATGCTCAAATCTTACTCAGGAGAAATAGAGTAGTCAGGGGATAAAGTGAGGGTGTTGAAGAGAGGAAACAGGATAAGAGAGGGAACGCTGAGGGAAATGAGGGGGGATCAGATATGGGGGGGGGGCTTGCAGAGGACAGAGGGCTTTCAGAGAGAGGAGAAACCTGCAACAGGATAGGCCCCTGCAAAGATATGGGGGCAGGATCCTAGCTGAGACCCCTAGCATGACCTGGTCTGGGGTCATGGAGACTGGAGAGGCCACCCTCTAATCAAACAGGAGGGAGGGGAACACCAACCCATCCTTAAAAAATTCCACCCAAAATTGACCCTGCCTACAGGATATGCAGGGATAAAGATAGAGCAAAGACTGAGGGAATGTGCAGCTAATGCCTAGTCCAGTCTGCGACGCACTCCATGGGAGAGAGCCAATCCCTGACACTATTGACCATTCTCCTCTGTGTTTGCATGGCTGTCCTCTGAGAGGCTCCGCCCAGCAAGGGATTGAAACAGAAACTGAGACAGCCAAACAATGGGAGCCTTCTAGAAGAGAGGGAGGAAGGATAGAAGGACCTGGAGGGGACAGTCCCAATAGTCTCAACTAGCCTAGGTCCAGAGGAGCTTGTGGTGACTGAAGCACTAACCAAGGACTGTGCATGGACTAGTCATAGGCTCTCTACACATATATACCCAATGGGTAGCTTAGCCTCCATGTGGCCCCCTAGAAAGGGGATCAGCGGCTGTCTCTGACTGACATAGTCTCTTTTGCATGCTTCTCCTTCACTTCCCCTCCCCCTGCTAGGACTGCCCTGTCAGAACACTGTGAAAGAGGAAGTACACAGTCTTCATGCAAATAATTTATGGAGGGGTGGGGGAACTCCTTTTCTGAGGGGCAGGGCATGGGGATAAGGGTATGAGGGAAGGACAGAGGGGAGGGACCAGTAGGAGAGGAGAGGAGGGGCTAAAATTGAGATATAAAGAGAATGACAAACAAAAATCAGGAAAAAAAATTGTTGCAGGGTGTGATGGCACACACTTTTATCTTAGTACTCTGGCACCCAGAAGGAGGCAGATCTTAGTGAGTTTGAGGCCAGTCTAGTCACACAGCAAGTCCCACGACAGCCATGGCTGTAGGGAGGCCCTGTGGAAGCATCACTTGAGATCCCAGCACTAGGAAGGTACATCCCTGGGGCTTGCTGGCTAGCCAACCTGGCTCATCAGTGAGACCAGTGACTACAAGCACTGGCAACACTTCCAGAGGACCTGTGGTTGGCTCTCAGCACCCACAAACATCTGTAACCCCAGTTCCAGGAGATCCAATTCCTTCTTCAAGTCTCCAAGGAAAACTAGGCACCCACATAGTGCACAGACACACACACAAGCAAAGCACTCAGACTCAAAACCCGCTGCTGTAGGGCAGTGGTTTCAACCTTCCTACACTGTGACCCTTTAATATACTCCATGGTGTGGTGACCCTAAACCATTAAATTATTTTGTTACTACTTCATGACTGCAATTTTGATAGTTATGGATCATGATGGAAATATCTGATGCGTAGGATATCTGATATGCAACTCCCAAAGGGGTCGAGACCCATCGGCTGAGAACCACTGTTGTAGGGGATTACATGTAGTTCAGTATCAGGGCACTAACCTACCCAGTTTGATTCTGTGCAACACATGCACGCACGCGCAGACACACACACACACACACACACATACACACACACACACACACACACGCGCGCGCGCAATTAATTAGTAAAAAGGAGAGAAAAAGAAGCTGTACAGATTAGCCAGGTCTAATGGTGTGTATATGCAGTTCCAACTACTTGTGAGGCTAAGGCAGATCTCTGGAGGAAAGGAATTCATGACTAGCCTGGGCAAGAAAGCAAGATCTGCTATCCAAAAAGCAAAAGTGGAAAAATTTAGGTTGTGTCTTTGTCAAACACCAGCTCAAAGTGTAAACTTAGGATTTCTTGTTATTTCTGAGCTTTTCAATGGCTCTCATCTCACTTGTCCCAAGGATATGGCACCAACCACCTAAAACAGAAAATGAACAAAACAAGTCTTTCTGTGCCCCAGGGAGAGGGCAGCACACCACTGGTCTTGTCTGGTTACTTAAAGAGAAACCTTCGAAGAGTGCACAGAACTTGATGAAAATGAAGTAGGAAGATGTCCTAAAATTTCATCCATCAGGACCTCCTTAGTTGGCACCTGTCTTCCCTTCTTGGTAGATGTCTGTACCTGAAAGAGGAGATGTGACGGCGCCTCCATCAGAAGACCTACGGCAGCTTTTGCCTGCAGCTTGGCCATTGCTGCCACTGAGACCTGCTACTGCCTGTTGTTGTTCTATTTTGTTTCATTTTGTTTTTTAAGATTATGTATAGTGTTGTACACCTGCACTCCACCAGAGGGCACCAGATCTCATTACAGCTGGTTGTCAGCCACCATGTGATTGCTGGGAACGACCACTGCTCCTGTCTGCACTGTGGACATCGCCCACAACAAAGAACTCACTCAGTGGGTCTAATATGGTGGATGCTGGCCCCAAAATTTCTGTGCATACACAGCACCACCTTACATGAATGAATACCCACAGGTCACGCTTGTGTCCCTGGGAAGCACTGTGAGTTGCACAGTGCTTAACCCCCAGTGGGGGTCAAATATCAGATATTTACATTATGATTCATTACAGTAGCAAAATTAGCTTTGGAATAGCAAAATAATTTTGTGGTTGATGTCACCACAAAATGAGGAAGTGCATTAAAGGGTGCAGCAATAGGAAGGTTGAGACTCCCTGAGTCCCTAAGGAGAAGCAACAGCAGAGCTACTTGACCCAGGCAGAACTTGAAGGTGAATGGACTATGCCAGCTCCTCAGTTCACTGCTGCTTGGACTGAAGCAGGTGGACTGAAGGCACACTGGTGACCTCTGTCCCTGTCCTATCAGGTCCCGACTGAACACTGGAGCAACTAGCCAGCCAAGGAGCACTGTCTGCAGCTTCCAATGCTGACGGCACTAAATGGGTAGGAACAACTACTGAATGAACCTATGCTATTCTGTACTTTGCCAAAGGTAACAAGGGAGAGAAAATATCAATTAAAAAAACAAAACACAAACCCAAAACTTCACTGTGTAGGTACAAAACAAGCATAAAAATATGGCTTAATTATTTTAAATCACTGCTCAACTGAGGATAGAGTGTATCACTACCCTGAAAGCTGCCTCTCACTTCCTGAACACAACTCTTCCCCATCCCCCAAAGGCAATCAATATTGCCTCTTTACACCTTTATGTTGTGAAATTGTTTAATATTGACTCAAATTTAGGCAGCAGTTAGTCCTTAAATAACTTAAAGACACAGAAACATGTTAAGACTTTTAATAAGTCTTAAATACCAGGACTGGGCAGATATTAACCCTCATTGTCTGCTTCTCATCAGTATTTGCACATTTGGGCTGCTTCTGTCCACCAGGGCAATCCTTGGTGCAAGCTGCTCTCTGCCACGTGCTTCTAAATTCATGCTGACCTATGGTGTCCTGCTATCCTTCCTTCCTTTTCTGCCAAGCCCTTGAACCTTGACTCTGCCTCTCTTCTGCCCAGTCTAGCTAGGCTGTAGGTGACTTTATTATCAATCAGGAATAATTTGGGAGGCAAAGTTTACAAGTCATTTTGGGTATGTGAGAATTTGCTCCTGTAACAGTAAGGATCTGGATGGGGGGAGGTCATCAAGCAATTAACATTTAAATACATAGTAGCTCCATATCAACCACAACACCCTTATGGCTATCTTCATACACTTTCTTACCTTTCTCTCTTCAGACTTTCAGTTGGCTGGGCTGTAGGGTTCCATGAGAGCAGTCAGACTTCAGGTAACAGGCAAACATGTAGGCTAGGTCTCCTTTTGCTACCCTCCAAAACCCGTGAGCCTCAACTGGTCTTACAAGGCTTCCTATGCAGTGGACAAGGGCCCCACCCCCTGGCCTCTTCACTGTTTAAGCAGGTTCTTCAGAAGGCTGAGAACCCGACCCAGTTGGAGTGCCACCCTATCGTTTATGAGGCCACCACATAAAACCTGGTAGGTTGCAGTGCTGAGGAAAATCAGCTCATGGTCAGCTACAGTGAGTTGAGGCCTAGGTTACCAGTCTTTAACAAAAATAAGTGTGGCTGAAGACACTTTGCCACTGAGCCTGAGTATAATGAGGCGGACCCACATGGTGGACAAACCTATCCTTATCCTCTGACCATATGCACACTATGGTGGTGGTGGCCCCACACACAAATTAATTTTAAAGTTAGGCCTATTCGCTTTATGAATGTTTGTCTCAAAGTATGAGACAAACTGCTGAGCTATGAGGCCTTATCCGCACAAAAACACAACTCTGACACATCATAAACCATCTAGTTTATTGTTTTGTAATAAGACCATGCAGACATCAGCACATTTTCTTCCTCAAGGAGCTGCCACAGAAAGCCAGCTTTTAATGGATTATCAGGTGATGGTAGAAACCAATCATGGGAAGGCTCTTCTTGGCACCTTCTTGTTTTCCATACATGAACCTGGTATGTTCTCACAGGTCAACCAGGGCACTCTTTTTTTCCCTTTCACTCACTCTTGGTGAACTTGTATTTTTGTAATCTGGTCCCTTGGCCCAGGAATCTCTGCTCTTAATTTCTGCAGTACTGGAGATCACACTCAGCGTCTCTTAAGTGCTATGGAAGCACACCACCACCCAGATATGCATCCCAGGCCTGCAGAATAGTCTTTATCAGTGATGTCATAGTTAAGGTACTGACAATTAGTCCAGAGGACCAACCTAGAAAAGACATAATTTCTCCCATATACCAACTTCAAGACAAAACAGTCCTGTTCAGATGCCTCCCAACCTCAATATTCTGTCTCAGCAGTTCTTCCTGCCTTACCACAGGTGCCCTGTGATATACCCACGGTAACCTAGGTCACGCTGAGAGCTCAGGTTTTAACTGGTTATTTCCACTTCCTTGACCAGTGATTCAGCCATGCAGGAAGTAATCATTCTGTTCCTAATGATGTTCAAAAGAATCTAATACAGTCACAAACTTTGTATACCACAGTAACAGACAAGTTGTTGAAAATGCCTTTCAATGTCAGAAAAGCTTGCTTTGAAATTAAAATTAAAATGTACTATAAACATGTATCCACAATAGTTACTGAAAACAAAATACTCAAGACAGTTGCATGGCATTCACACCACATGAGAATCCTGCCTGCCAATTATTCCAAAAACAACAATTTTATCCTCAAAAGTTGGTAGATCCATGCTGGCTTCTGAAAGCTTCAGTCTCAGACCCAATGAACGAAGATGAGCGTAGGGCATGATCAGCAAATAAATACAACTGTTGATTGTCAATGCCCTACCAGGGTTTTGAGGGAAGGAGGGATCAAATGTGGATGTGTGCACTCACATGAATAGAATCCCCCCAATAAGAGAAATTCTTTTTTTTTTTTTGAGGAAGGAGAGAGACAGCGTTTCTCTAACACCCCTGGCTGTCCTGGACTCACTTTGTAGACCAGGCTGGCCTAGAGCTCACAGAAATCTGTCTGCCTCTACCTTCTGAGTGCTGGGATTAAAGGCGTACGCCACTGTGCCCAGCTAAGAAAAGTTCTTAACATGACTAACATGACATTTTACTAGGCCTTAGGCAATAGCTAAGGCTTTAATCAGTGGAACTCATCTCTGAAAATCACAACAAAAATCTGTATGAAATTATTTAATATAAAATACACAAATTCCTCAGAATGAAGACCCACAGAACAGGAAGGCAATGACAACTAAAATGGTTAAAAAAAAAAAATTCTACTTTTGTCCCTGACAATCAATGCTCAAAAGCAAACCTGTACGGAAGCGGGAACACAAAAGGACTGGAGACTGTGATGTGACAGTCTCAGGACCTGCTCGAAACTGTCCTTGCCAAGACCTTCTCCTAAGAGCACTGAGTTTCTGGGTCCGTTGGAGGTGAGGGGTCAGCCTCCCATCATCACCTTCCTTTTCCTAGGATGACCACAGATCACTCGCTGTCAAACTTGACAGAATTGACCTGGACAGAGATGGAGCCTCCCCGGTAGCTGCCCCGCTTCTTCTTTGTCTTCTCATGCCGGAAGGACTTGCCTTTGGTGAACTTCAGAACCTGGTTAGCTCGTTCACCCCAGTCTCCAGCTGCACCACGCTGTAGGAGACAAAGTCAGTACACCTCGCCTCATCACCTATCACCCCTTAAAGAAGACCACATCCCACCCATCGCCTTTTCTCTATTGTCCCTTCAAGGCAATCTGAACCCATGAAATTCCAGCAACCTCATTCAAACACCACCTTCCCCCCAGGTCCCAAGACTGGCAAACACCCCTCACCTTGGCATCAAAGGAATTGTCTGCTACTCGAGAATCCACTTCTATCTCCTCCTCCCTGACCCTTCGGAATGGGGAAGACGCTCTCTTTTCTCCCTAAAGAATGAAGTAGAAGGTAAAAATAAATTGGTGGGAGGCTGAGGAGGTGGTTCAGTCAGAGCACTGACTATTCTTCCAGAGGACCCGGATTCAATTCCCAGCACTCACATGGCAGCTCACAACTGTCTGTAACTAACTCCTCTTACAAGGGATTTGACAACCCCACATAGACATAATGCAGTCAAACACCAATGTACATAAAATAAAAATAAATTAATAAAAAAAATAAATTGGTGTGTAACAGTTCCCCTTAAAAGGCATGCGGCCGGTCTCAGGCCAGACTGAGCTGTCCAGTTGGCCCCAGGGTCACCTATGCTTTAAATGGCTGGGTTCCCAAGAACTACATGGAACAACCTACTTTCTTCCTTTTTGGAAATGTGTTGGGAGTCTGGAGCTTAACTTTCTTAGCTTGAGGCGTTTCTGCTTCCTCTGCTGTCTCATTCTGCTTCCGCTTCTTGCCTGAACCTACACAAAACAAAAAGCCAGACTCTCAGAAGCCAGGCCTGCTGGAAAACTACAACCAGCACTCAGAGGCAAACAAATATCCCCTGTCCACTTCCCTCCCCAGGACATGCCAGGACCGGAGGAGAAAATCCAGGGGTGACTCCACAGACACGTGCCTGGCTTGGTCATGGCTGTCTTTTTCCTCCCTTCTTCCTCCTCCTCTTCACTCTCCTTGCCTGCTTTCCCATTCTGGGAAGCCGGGGTGCCGTTGGCTTTGCTGGCCTGTGGTTTAAGAGTGGCCTTGCCCTTGGGCTTCTTTTTCTCTTCTTCACTGGACTCTTCAGAGGAGCTGCTGCTCTCAGCCTCTGCTTTCTTCACAGGAGCTGGCTTGGGGGTAGTTGCACCTGCGGCCTTCTTCTTCTTGGCTGGGGGCTTAGGTGTCTCCTCCTCCTCCTCACTGCTGGAACTGTCTGAGTCAGAGCTGCTGTCCCCACCAGTCTGAGCAGCCTGTTTGACGGGCTGAGATGGTGCTGCTTTAGGCGTCACCTTGGGCTTGGGGGTCGTCACAGTTTTCTTTGCTGTCTCCTCCTCACTGGAGCTGCTCTCCTCCTCGCTGGAGCTACTGTCAGCTTTTCTGCTCTGAGGTTTTGGACCACCTGAAAGTTGCTTAGGAGTTGTAGCTGCCTTTGCTGCAGATGGCTTGGGAGTGACAGCTGGCTTACTTAAGGGATTCTTGGTGGTACTGACTGGCTTGGCAGGAGCTTCATCCTCAGAACTGTCAGAATCTGGAGACAGGACCAAATGAACAGCTCCCGAAGTTTAATTCAGAAGAACCCCACCACAGCAGCCCAGGGCAATGAGTATCCCGTTGGCCCAAGGGCCTGGGAAGCATTACCTGAGCTGTCAGAAGAGCTCTCTGCTTTCTTCTTCACTGGTGCTGCTTTGGTGGGTGTCTTGGAGACCACTGCCTTAGCTGGAGTTTTCTTCTCTTCCTCAGAACTTGAATCTAGGGAAGACTTGTGCCATTAGGATGGGCTCAGAATTGTAGGCCATCCAGGATAGAATAGTAGCACACAGACTCTTAGCCTTCAAAAGCAACCCAGGGACAGGGTATTTTCTCCTTGTTCATCGCCCTTCCAGGGCCTCACCCCACCCAACAACTCACCAGACTCCTCACTGCTGTCCTCACTGCTTTCCGCAGGTGGCTTCTGTGCAGCAGCTTTCTTTGGAGATTGGGCTCCCAGGGACTTCTTTGGTAAAGGAACAGAAGGCGGGGGGACTGAACTGTAGGGACCTGTTTAAAAGGTAAGAGTTTTGGAATATGCATTTGCCAGGCACAGTGGTCATGCCTGTAATCCTAATACTCTTAAGGCTAAGCAGGAAGATGACTGTAAATCTGAGGTCATGGGCTACAGAGGGAAAACATTTTAAATAAGCAATAAAATAAAACAGGACCACAGGTGGTTCACCCTTTAAGCCCAGCACTCCAGAGGCAGACAGATCTCTGTTGACTTTGAGGTCAGCTTAGTTTACATAGTTACTTTCCTACACAGAGTTACAGAGTAAGACCCTGTCTCAGAGTAAACAAGTAAATAAATAACAGAAAAAAACTACAGGACTGAGGATGCATCTCCTAAGTATAGAACCTGCCCAGCATGTACAAAGCCCCGGGTTTAATTTCTAGCACCAGAAAAGAAAATAAGTACTTAAATTCTTTTGATTCTGTCTTTCTAGACATAGAAGGGCTTTTATATAGAATGTAAGCTGGGGTTAACAGGTCTTTTTTAACAGTGTCTCTTCTGTGCCTAGGTTACTCGAGGCATTGCGGCTTCTCTCATTTTTTATTTTTTATTTTTATTTTTTTGTTGTTGTTTCTTTAAAATCCTTTCTGGGAGAAGCTAGTTGCTGTGCCATGAGGACTTAAGTTTTACGAACACTGATGCCCGTGTCCAGTCACCTGGTTTTTTCTTCAGGGGCTTTTTCTGTTCTTCCTCCTCCTCACTGGAAGAGTCATCACTGCTAGAGCTCTTCTGGGTAGGGGTGGCAGCGACTTTCACTGGTGCCTTGGCCACAACTTGCTTTTTAGGTGCAGTCTGTCTCAGAGAGAAAAAGTAACATTAAAGGAAAACAACTTCCCAAACAACCCTGTCAGAAGAGAGACACACACTCTATGACCCCTTAATTTCATCCTTGCTACAGAGTTAAAACCCTGACCTTCTTGGGGGTTGCTGCTGCCTTCTCCTCCTCCTCCTCCTCCGAGTCATCGCTGCTGCTACCGCTGCTGCTGCTACTGCTGGCTGCTTTGCCATTGGCTACTTTAGGCTGTGCTTTAGGTGCTGTACCTGAGAATCAAAAGCAATATTAAAACAAGTTCGGAGCCTTCAAACTAGTACACAGTCTCATAATTTTAAGGCTAGTGGAACGGCTCAGCAAATAAAGTATGACCTAAGTTTAATGCCTAGAATCACAGAAACAACTCTTGCAAGTCGTCCTCTTCAGTGTCTTCTATATGCATGCTGTGACATGTACAGATACAGTACATACATACAACAAACCCTTTACATGCCAGTTTCTGAAGTCTTTCTCTTCAACCTCTAATCATAAGAAACAACTCGTTTGCTATGAGGAACAGCAGCACAGGAGTGAAGACAGCAGTGAACAGCAGAGGATACATACAGGTTCTGGCTGTTGCTCAGGAAGTATGCAGTCCTTACCACACAAAAAGCCCTGGAATTCTGCTCTGTGTGAGGGTTAACCCCAGTCGGACAGTAGGTGTGGACAACTATGCTGAGCTACGAAATGCCTATAACTGCAGTACTCCAGAGCCTGAGGTGGACAGCCACTGGACTACCAAAGGAACAACTAGATATGCATGACACCCATACCGACATCCTTAGCAGAGGCAGGAGTTCAAGGCCAGCCTGGGTTTTTAGACCCTCAATCAAAAATTTAAAAAAGTGAGGCTGAGTGGTGGTGGAGGCCGATGGCTTTAGTCCCAGCACTCAGGAGGCAGAGGCAGGAGGATTTCTGAGTGTGAACCTCGTCTGGTCTACAGCATGAGTTCTAGGACAGTCAAGTCTACACAAAGAAACTCTGTCTCAAGAAACAAACACACATACACACAAAATCTTGTTTCAAAAAAACAGAATAAATAAAAATTAAAAAAATAAGTAAGCAAAATTAAAGGGATAAAAAAATGGTTGGGGGGGAGGCTGGAGAGATGGCTCAAAGTTTAAGAGCACTGGCTGCTCTTCAGGTCCTGAGTTCAATTCCCAGCAACCACAGGGTGGCTCACAAGCATCTATAATGAGATCGGGTGCCCTCTTCTGGCGTGAAGGCGTATATGCAGGCAGAACACTACAAACAACCTCTACCTCTAGCTTGACTCATATGCTCTTGTGGCCTCTGGAGTCACTTGCATGCATATGGGGCACTCAAGTGTGCAAAGACATAAAATTTTTAAAAAATAAACTGTTTTATTTATTTACTTATTTATTTATATACTCGCATATACATCTGCACAGCAGAAGACAGCAGCATCATGTGAGCTGGCATGTGGGTGTTGGGAATTGAACTCAGTATCTTTAGAAGAGCAGTGAACTCTTAACAAATCTTTATATTTTTCTTTTTTAAGGAAAATAAAAAAGGTTTTTTTTTTTGTTTTGTTTTTGAGGGTCTCAATACACAGCTCTGGCTGTCCTGGACTCAGAGACCTGCCTGCCTCTGTTTCAGGTATAGATTAAAGGCATGTCCCAAAACATCGAGGCAAAAGACATTCTTTTTAAAGTAATGCATCTTCCCCCTGGCCATAATGACTGTATCAGTAATTCTAGGCATCTGAGGCAGTGAGACGTTGAAGTTATGTGCTTCTCAGGCCTTTGGCAAGGGTGGTGCAGGTTGTAAAAAGAATACCAACTTTGAAAGGTTTTCTTGGCAGGTGTGGTGGTGCACACCTTTAATCTCAGCACTCCAGGGGCTGGAGGATCTTCATGAGTTCAGCCTAGCCCACAGAGTTCCAGGAAAGCCAGGGCTACACAGAGATAGGCTACACCACCTGTTTCCAAAAAAACTCCAACCAATCAACAAAGTTTTGTTAATTATGTTTCTGAGGGGTTGGGGATTTAGCTCAGTGGTAGAGTACTTGCCTAGCAAGCTCACGACCCTGGATTCAGTCCTTGGCTCAGGGAAAAAAACAAAAACAAAAAAACAAAATTACGTTTGATTGTTTTTTTTCTCTTTTGGTGGCCTGGAACTTGCTGAGTGAACTAAGCTGGCCTTAAATTCATAGCAATCATACTGCAACTACAGGGATTACAGGTATGTAGTCACCCTGCCTGACTCTGTACATGTACAAGCACAGAGGACCAATCCTACAGCCTTGCATATGCTGGGCAAGTACTCTACCAAAGCTTTACTTTTCCCCTTATAACTTTGAGACAGTAATTTTTCCAGACCTGTCTTTCAACCTTCCTGCCTCACCCTTCTGGATAGTTGAGGTTACAGTCCTTTACAGCCTGGCTAAAAGGAAGTGATGAACACCTGTCAAGCTTACCCTTGCATACCCAAGCACAAAGTTACCTGGTTTGGCTGGGGCTTTAGTTTGAGCTTTAGCCACCATTGCTGCCTTTGGCTTCTGTATCTGTGGTGCTTCATCTTCTGAGCTGGAGTCGGAGTCAGACTCGGAGCTCTCAGGCTTCTTAGGAGGAGCTTTGACTGCCTTGGCTTGGGGTTTAACTGCTTTCTGCTAAAGAAAGGTAGCAAATGTCTTTAATCCTGGCATGTGGGAGGAAGAGTTCAAGGACAGCCTGGTCAATACATTCCAGGCTAGACAGGCTAGAACATTCCAGGCTAGACAGAACTACAGAAAACAAACCCTAAAACAAAACACACATAAGGGCAGTCAACAAGGGCTGAGTGCTCAAAAGGCACCCAAGACAACTTTATTTTTTTTTTTTTGAGGCAGGAGTTCTCTGTGTAGCCTTGGCTGTACCAGAATTTGCTCTGTAGATCAGCCTGGCCTCAACCCTTTAATTTTTCTAGGAGCCTACTGAAAAGACAAGAAAAACTCAAAAGAGGGCATAATACATAAATAGCAACAATGAAAAACAAAGAGTTCAACCACTTGATAAAACTGTCCCGTTCCTAACATAGTCTTGTCAACAGCTCCCAACAAAACACTTGTATTCTCAGGGCCTACACAGTATCCTCAAAGAACAGAGTCCAGCGTAGTGGAGGTGAATTCTGCCTACATTCAGATCCCAGACCTCAACTTTCATATTCTGTGAAAGACCCCAGAATTTATCCCATACTGAACAGCTTTCCACCACCCGATCGTGAGCCAGACGCCCTAGTTTAGGTTTATTTCCAAACTCTTTTGAAGCCCTCTTTACCAAAGCACAAACCTGGACAGGCTTTTTCTTTTTGTTGTCCTCTTCTTCCTCATCACTGGACCCTTCACTACTGCTGCTCTCTGAAGCTTTGGCTACTACCTTCCCAGCAGGCTGAGGTAAACTGGTTCGCTTGGCAGGTACAGCTGAGTAGGAAATATAAGTACCCATGAGATTCACAAGCTGTCCAGGCAGGTGTCAGATGGTCTTTCTGGAGTACCACACCCAACCGTTTGCACAGCCTTACCAGCCTTCTTTGCTGGAAGTCCTTGGGCTTTTTCCTCTTCCTCACTGCTGTCCTCACTGCTGTCACTGGATGAAGTCTCCTTCTTAGCCTTTGTGCTCACTGGTCCATTTGACTGTAATTTCCTCTTTGGGGCTTTGGTGGACCTGCTGATGTAGATTAGGCTGACTTCTGAGGAATCAGGGCCTTCTCAAACCAAGGAACACAGCCCAGCCCACCTAGGGGGAGAAAACAGCCCAAGTGTAACAAGGAAAGCTTACTTGAGCCAGAAGCTATAGATGTCCAAGAGGGAAGAGGCATTGGCATCCTGCTGTGTCTGCAAGAGAGGAGGCAAGGTTAGGGAGATGTTATGCTTCTTTAGGTCAGGTTCTATGCTACTTTTTCATCAAATGTAACCAGCCAGGCGTGGTCCCAGCACTCAAGAGTCAGAAGCAGGCGGATCTGTGTGTTCAAGGCTGGCCTGGACTCCCCAGGGCAGTCAGTTATATAGAAAGACCTTGCCTCAAAAACAGTTAAGTTACTTGCCTACTCAAATTGAAATGGGTGATACATCTTCATAAGACTTTTCCTACTTGCATAAATTAGGAGAAAAATATTTCATTTACACATCACCTAAATTTGAGCATAAAAAAGTACTACCTTTCCACTTTATAGTCTATCCTTATGCCTTTCCAACCATACTTTACAAAGTCTTAAGTTCAGTATTTTTTTTTCATAAGATCTATTTATTAGTATACAGTGTTCTGTCTAACTGCCAAATGAGGGCACCAAATCTCATTGAAGATGGTTATGAGCCACCATGTGGTTGCTGGGAATTGAACTCAGGACCTCTAGAAGAGCAACCAGTGCTCTTAACCTGAGCCATCTCTCCAGCCCTTTTTTTTGTTTGTTTTTGAGACAAGGTTTCTCTGTGTAGCCAGAGGCCTCAAACCAGACCAATAACTCAACTGCAAATTAAGCTGTTTGGAGAAGAGGGTATATATGTGAAACACTGAGACACAGCAAAGCCTGGACTTGCTTTGACAGGCTGGCCTGGAACTCACAGAGATCAGCCTGCCTCTACCTCCCTCCCTGAGTGCTGGGATTATAGGATATGTCACCATGTCCAGCTGGTTTCAGCAATTAATAATATTGATAGAGAACAGAGTGCAGAGTAGAGGGACTGAAGACATGGCTAAGTGATTAGGAGAACATGCTACTCTTCCAGAGGACCTGAATTTATTTCTCAGCACCCACACCAGGAGACTTACTACTACCTGTTAACTCCATAACCAGGGGGTTCTGACACCTCTGGCCGCTGCAGCTGCCCACACTAATTAGGACATACAACCCCAAAAATCACATACATGAATAATGTAAGAGATTTTCTAACTATTGACTTTTTTCCTAATAAACTGATTTTTTAAAAAACAGCAAGGCACCAGGTGTGATGGCACATGCCTTTAATCTTAGCACTTGGGAGAGAGAGGCAAGTAGATCTGAGTTTGAGTTAGCTTGTTCTACAAAATGAGTTCCAGGACATCCACAGCTACATACAGAGACCTTGATTTAAAAAGGAAGAAAAAAATGTTAGTCAGAGTTGGGTATGGTGGCGCATGCTATAATCGCAGCACTCAGGAGGCACAAGCAGAGGGATCCCTGTGAGTTCAAGGCCAGCCTGATCTACAAGTGAGTCCAGGACAGCAAAGGCTACACAGGGCCACCCTGTCTTGAAAAAGTTTAAAAAAAAAAAAAAAAAAAGGAAGAAGAAAAGCGGACTCTACACATTTCACATTCTTCCATTTCAACTTGCTCGGGAGTCCAAACATAACAGTTGTCACTCATCCCGTGCGATGACTGCTTTGTGGATTTTCTCTTGGTGAATCTCATGCACTCAAACACAGTAATTTAGGCAGAGCATGGTGGCACACACCTTTAGTCCCTGCACTTGAGAGACAGAGGCAGACAGATCCCTGGGCTCAAGCCTGGTCTACAGAATGTGTCAGAGCAGTCAGGTTACAAAGAAAAACCCTGTCTTAGAAAGAAACAAAACAAAAAAACTATGTTTGGTAAATGAGATGGCATCCTGCTATGTTCAGGCATGCAGAGAAGGCTGAGGCAAGAGGAACAGGAATTCAAAGCCATCCTCCACTACACAAGGGCTGCGCAGACCCTGTCCCCACAAAAGGAAGCTGCTTCGATCATACATACAAAATCGTAGATTCTACGCTTTATTTCACTACCTGGAATGCCAAGCTCAGTGCCAACTTGGCAGAGCAGAATGCTCACTCCTCTAACAGAGCACTGAAAGCAATCCATCCCTGAACTCATACATTTTATTCTCAATAAATAAGTTCAATTCTAGCCTTCATTACTAAACAATTTATCATAGAGTCTCGGGTAAAATTGAGACCAAGTGTAAGCCCAACAAAAGGTACACTAGGAGAACCAGGCACCGTCAATCCAATGCTCCCGGTGGGATCTAGTGCTTGCTCCTCTTACGTTGTCAGCCACATGACCTGGGCCACGCGGGACCCATGCCTGGCGCCGCTGCAAACCCCACCAACTAAAAGCCGTTAGGACTTGGAGCTACCTAATCAGACATTGGTGGGAGAAGACGCCGAGACTCAAGCTTTAGCAAGGTCGGCAGAAAGGCTTCGCAGACATGAGACTCACAGACCTCTCTCCTTGACAAGGCCTAGATTATCTTGGAGACGCATCCCACCCCGGACCGCGGACCAAGCCAGGGACTCACAGCGCCTGTCGCTTTTGCAAATCTATTGGCCACCTCCGAGAGTTGGTTATCACGCAGAAAGCCGAGCACGAGGGGATAAAGGTCGCTGGGAACCACGCGGCGCAAGCCGGTATCCGCCATGCTCCGGGTAAAACGCGTCACTACCGTCGCGCACGCCGCACGACTTAGAACTCCGAAGCCGGGCCAGGGCAGAGGGCGGGCCCAGTGTCGTCATCACGTCGCGCGGCCGCAGCGGAAGCGTGGGCTCCACGAGGCAGCTCTTCCTCCGCCCCCGAGGCGGGATCCAGGCGAAATCTTTAAGCTCTTTCCGGTCTCACGCGCGTTGCCATCCTGCTAAGGGCGGAAACCTGCAAACCGCCTATTGCGTAGGCGGAGCTTTTACGTCAGAGGTCACGCTCCCGTCCGTGGCGGGAAAACTTGCAACTTCCCGCGCATTAATTTTGCTGAATGGACTTTCCTCTACAGCAGTTTTTCGAGCCTGGGCTGCTACTCAGACCTACAATGTCAAAGGTCTGGAGACTCCAGTGTCACTCTCCTAGAAGTATCACCTACTGCTCACATTCCCACTGACAATGGCTTCGCTCCCACCTTTCACCTTTAAGTTGCTCATTGTGGTGACAAGTGTGTTAGTACTGCAAACTGCCTGTCAGTCACACCTAGGTTACGAGACAGTTGTCCTATGCACAATTCCAAGGGGGGGAAAGGATGAACACTATGCCAGGAGAAGGTCATGTGACTCAAACAGTACACAGCATAGTCTTAAAAGTAATCCTTTCTCATTAAGTCAGAAGTCTCACTGAATCTCTGTCAACTCCAGTATCAGTCACTTCTCAGGGCACATTGGTCATCCCTCAGAAAGCAATAAAGATGCACTTCCTGTGGCCAGCCTTACTTTCCTCAAAACAGGCGCTCCTTTCTCCTAAAGAAAACCGTTACTTTCCCCTTAGCCAGAGGACATGCTTCTATCTACATATATATGCACTTAAAAAAAATTATTCAAGGTCCTGGACTGCGTTCAAGCTAAAATGGTGAACTTAACTGAAACACTTAATGAACACAAAATGACTTAGGAAACCTTTGTTTTCAACAAATGTTAAGTTTCTCATAGGTCCTTTGCTACTGAAATCCCTTCTGTCAGGCTTGGTGGTATATATCTTAAACCCAGGCCTGCGAGTTGGGGCAAAGGCAGGTAGATCTGAGTCTGAAGCCATCCTGGTCTATAAGGAGAAACCCTATCTTGAAAAAAATAAACAAGATCAGTTCTCCCTGAGTGTGAAATACTAAATCAGGCAGTGGTGACTCGCCCCTACTGAGCCTGGCCTACAGAGTGAATTCCAAGACAGTCAGGACTACACAGAAAAACCCTGGCTTGAAAAGTAAAAACAAAAATGTATCCCCATCCCCTAAGAGTCCATTCTAAAATTATCTCCAGCAACAGGCCAGGTGGCTCTCACCTGCAACAGCTACTGAAGAGTAAGCGGAACTATGGTTTCAGTTCAGCCTCAACAACTCTACAGAACTCCGAAAGAGAACCACACAGACGGCTCGGTGTGTAAATGCTGGCCATGCAAGCATGAATGCCTCACCGTGCTATAAAAGCAGTGGAATGACTTGGGTGGGTAGCCCCTGGACTGGTGTGGTACAGTTGACACTGCAGCTCACCATCTAGGCTCTAGATTCAGTGAGACCTTGTATCAAGCAAGAAACAAGGTGAAGGGGCCTGCAGATGGCTGCTGTTAGAAACATTTACTGCTCTTCCAGAGGCTCAAGGGACTCAACACCTCTTCTGGACTCTGTAGCACCCACTGAAACAATTTTTTTTTTTTCCAGATAAGACTCAAAACAATCTTAAAAGTTTCCTGGCCAGGTATGGTGGTAAATGCCTCTAACCCAGCACTTGGGAGGTAGAGATAGGTGAATCTCTGAGGCCAGCCTGCTCTACAACTCGTTTAAGTCAGGCAGAGATTTTCACACAGCAAAACCTGGTATAAAAACAACAACAAAAAAGGCGATGTGTGAGACTCGTCTTTAATCTCAGCAGAAGCAAGCAGGTCAATGTGAGCTCAAGGACAGCACAGCCTACACAGCAAGTTCCTGGACAGCTATATTGCAAGAACTTGTCTCAAATACAGTAAAAACTTCAACAAGGCGGTAGTGGTGCACACATTTAATGCCAGCACTTGACAGTAGAGGCAGGTAGATCTCTTGTGAGTTCAATAGCAGCCTGGTCTAGAGTCAGTTCTAAAACAGCCAGGGCTACAGAGAAACCCTGCCTCAAACAAACAAAAAGAAAAGGTGGAGATCAAGACAACTGTGACAGATCTCTGGTCTCTATACATGGGTTCACACCTCCACACACAATACCTTAACATATATATACATACACATGCTATTCAAAAAATGGAAAAAGAAAAGGTGGCTATGTTAGCTTAGTAGTACAGCTCCGCTTCCCCATGTCTGCGACCCTGGATTCAAACTCTAGTACTGCCAAAATAAAGGACTAGGGACAGTGTGCTGCCTTAAATGCTTGCCTAATGATGTTAAGGACCTGAGTTTGATCCTCTAGAACCTACATGGAGATGAAAACTGTCAGACGTAGCAGTTCATACATGAAATCCTCATGCAGGGCAGGTGGAGAAAGGATTCTTTGGGGCTCACTGGCCAAGCCAGCTTAGCCTAACTGGTGAGCTTCAGGACAATGATGTGGTCAGCATTCTTGAAGGTGGCACTAAGAAGGTGACCTATTGCCTGCATACAGGTATGTTCACACATACACCACACACAATAGGGGTTATAAAGTTCAGTTGGTACAATGCTTGCCTAACAAAGCTCCTGGTCAACTCCCAGCACTCTATAAACCAGATGGATGAGCACATGCCTGTAATCCTAGCATTTGGGAGACAAGATCAGCGGCTCAAGGCCACCTTCAGCTACAGTGATCTAGAGACAGGTTAGGATACAAGAGACTGCTGAAATAGAAATGAAGTGGATTGGACTTCTTTGAAATTTGAGAAGTGTTTTTTACATGTGACAGACCTGAGTAGCCAAGTTAAAGCCAATGTGATTTTACAACTAATCAATGTAGGCAAGCATGGCCCTGACTGTGTTCAGAGAAATACTGAAGACACTTGACACTGGCACACAGAAAGAAGCACAACAGTTGGAGTTCTAAATTCATGTTTATTAGGTATTCCCCTCAGATCCACCTTATATAGAAATGCATGTTAATTTGTTCAATACCTGTTATTAAAAACAAAAACCACATAAAAACCCCGATTTAACACATTTTTATTTAACTTTTTTCCATTTCCTTATAAAACAGTCATTTCCACACTAGCAGCTCTCTCCCCTAAAGTGGGGGAGGGGGATTAGAGGAGGTTGGGCACCTCCAGAGAAAATGGGCAGGGAGGAGTACCCAGGGTTACCTCCTCAGGTTCTTCTGGGCCTGTTTTAACAATGTATCAAAGTCAAGAGAATCGAATTTGCTCTTCACAGGGGCAGGATCGAAGTCTTCCCGGTTGGAGTCTACAGAAGCAGAGAGGGACAAACATTATGGTCTCTGAGCAAGCCTGCCCTTCTTGTGAAGAGATGTAGGGGAACCTTCCCTCTCAGCCCACCCTACAGGTTCTTTGTATGGCAAGTGTATGGCTCTTCACTCCCAAAGCTCTCCAGAAACTAGATGACATACCTCAAAGCCTAAAAAGCCTTCCTCCATCACTCACCAAGATCAGAGTAACTTCTCTTACAGAACTGCCTGCGGCCCCCAAAGCAGAGGTCAAAGGGCTGCTCATCTGCCTGCCGCAACTTGTGGCCACTCTCAATGGCTGCAAATGCCTCTTCAGCATAACGGTAAGTGACGAAACCATAGTTGTCACTAGCGGGGAGAGTAAGACATACGCACACAGGTCATGGAGAAGACTCGGCACCCCAGGGCACAGAGGTGCGTCTTCTCATTTCCCCAATGGCCAACCCTCTGAATGCAAAAACTAAGGTGACTCCACACAGCCCCCAGCACAACAGAAAGGAAAGATGGAGAAGCACCAAGGTCTAAGAATTTAACAGAGCCAGGTGCAGCAGTGCACACCTTTAGTTGGGAGGCAGAAACAGGTAGATCTCTGTGAGTTTGAGGCCAGCCTGGGCAACACAGAGAAGCCCTGTCTCAAAAAACAAAAAGCAAAAAACAATTTAACAGAAAGAACATATAAACTTTAAAACTTACCCTTGAACTCGAAAATGAATGGTGCACTCCTCAATCTCCCCAAAAACAGAGAACCTCTGTTTCAGCTCTGACCGAGTCATGCGGCCAGGTATCTTCCCAATGAAGACCACCCTTCTTTCTTCCTATGTTTGATAAAGGGAAAGCGACATTCCAGAACCAGAGCACAGGGTACAAGGTAAGCCCCTCCCCCATGACCTGCTTCTGTACTCACTATTGCACGCTCCTTCTGTAGCACTCTCTGCCTTTGGTAATGGTCATTTGAACGGTAAGAGCTGTACCTGACAAGAGAGGTACCATCAGCCCCCCACACAAGTCAATACTCAGAAATCTCAGGCACCTGCCCTGCACCCTAGATACACTACCCTCAAACACATGCTCATGCTCACCGCCGCCTCCGGTCACTTCTCCTGCGAGGGGACAGGGAGGGAGAGCGGCTTCTGGAACTGGATGATGAGGATGAGGAAGAGGAGGAAGATGATGAAGAGGATGAACACCTTCTGGAACGTCCAGAGGAACTGCAGCTGGACCTGGAATAAAGGGCACAGGAATGACAGGAATGACAGGAATGGTACAGACATGCTCCACTACCTCAGCAAGGCTCAGACTTGCCTCCCTGTCGGGACGCTCAGGACCAAAGATAAAGGAGAGCAGAAGAGGTTCAGAAAGGTTTTGTTGCAGATAACAAATGAGAGACCATTCATAAAATTTTAGATATATCAAGCATTTTTACATGACAATCTTATTACCCTTTTCCTTAAGATGGGCCTCACTACATAGCCAAGCTGGCCTTGAACGTGTGATTCCCCTGCCTCTGCCTTGCCAGCACTAGGACTGTGCCAGCATGCCCAACATGCAGTTCTTTCTTGTGGTGCTGATTATACCTAGGCCTTCCACACACTTGACACAGTTCTGTTCCACTGAGCTTTAATGGCTGCATGCTTTCCACGCCACTGAAAACGGGAAATCAATTAACAAGTGGAAATAGAGAGGAAATTCAGGGAGTCAGGAGATGGGGGCTAGCTCATGCTAGCTTTGGCAGCTACTCTATCGGAAGCACTGAAGTGGGTACCAGTCTGAGTTCTAATTGTTCCTATCTCAAAGGAACACAGTAACCAAGGCAAGAGACTACTGTTCACAGCCTTTCTGAAGATAGACATCAGTGTTAAAATACAATTTTTTTTTGAGATAGTGTTTTATATATCCCAGACGGGACCCAAACTCTGTATGTAGCCAAGGATAATATAACCCGTAATCCTCCAGTCTCCATTTCCTCACTGCCAGGATTATAGGCATGTAACACATGTCTAGTTTATGTGGCACTTGCTGAGAATCAAATCCAGATTTTCACACATGCGAGGGAGGCACTGTACTGAGCTACAACACAGCACCACCTACCAGAGATCTTTCCCTCTTTATGTGTGTATGCGTGTGCTACAGCATGCAGAGAGTCAGAGGACAACTCTCAAGAACTGTGTTTCTCTCATTCCACCATGTGGTCCCAGAATCACACTCAGATCACCAAACTCAGTAGCATGCATCTTTACCCGCTGAGCCATCTTACCAGCACTTCAGGTTACCCCACTATCCTGAATAAACACCAAGAAAATGGTGTGTAAGCACTGATGATAATATGAAATAATCAGTCAAGACCTAACAGTCTACCCAAGGCACATCTCAAAGAAGAATATCCCAGCCTCCAACACAAGATAATCCCACAACTTGCCTCCACAATTCACAAAACGAAAGACAAAAGCCAAAGACAGAAACTTTCAGCCACAGTGACTGAAAGCACAAGTTAACCCATAAACTTCTTAAAGAAAACCACAGAGTAGAATTCAGGAGCTTCTGAAATGGAAAGAATCTAACAGGCCATCAAAGCTCACCTTCGCCACCTCTTGTGGGGGGGGGAGAGGGACCTGGACCGGGATCGGGATGAGGAAGACACCGATGAAGAAGAGGATGCTTCACTGGTCCGGTCGGACCCAGAGCTGACAGAACGGCTGCTGCAGCCACGGCGGCCCTGCCAGCCCCGACTTGGGGGGCTGACTGATCTGCAGGCTTTTCGGTAACAGCGCATTGACCGCTGCTTGCCTGGGGGCTCAGAGGGAGTCCTAGTGTTCGTGTCATTCCGGCAGGGTGAGGCCTCAGGAGACAGCAAGGTGGACGGGGCAAGACAAGGCGCTGAAGGACCTGCCTGCTCACTACTAGTCCTGTGGTCAAGTGGCTCCTGGGAAGTAGTTGTGCATGGAAGCAGGGGAGCAGCTGGGCCCAATGACAGTACAGGTTTGATGGTGATGTCCTGGTGGCGCTTGACATTCCATCGGGAGCCCACCTCTGGAATGACTAGGGCAGGCATCTTTTTTGGGGGTGTCCTGCTTCGGACACAATAGTCATGGTCCCCAGAGCCCACATGGACTGGACTAGGGCCATGGACCCCTTCTTGGAGGCAGGCTGCAGCTGGATGTTTGGCCTCCGTAACTCCTTCAAGCTTCAGGTTTCCCTCCTGGGCGGTAGATTTAGGAGATTTGGCCTTGGCCAACAGGGAGACAGCAGCCAGGGGCTTCCATAACTGGTGGGGAGGGGTAGCTGGAGGGGTGAGCCCTGTGGGGGGAGGGAGGATGGAGATAGCAGGGTGAGATCCAGTTCTATACTCCAGATTCTGTGTATCTAGGCTTGAGAGCCCACTTCTCAGAGTATACTGAACATTGACCAAAGCCCAACTCCTCTCGCTGCTTTAACTACAAGCGATCCAAATCTACGGTCAGCCGCTCCACTACCTGAATCTACCTGCTCCACTACCTGAATCTACCTAAGTGACCAGGTTCTTCTAATTTACCATATTTTCATGCTTAAACCCAACCCTGCACCTAGCATTTCCTAATGTCTAGGTTGCATCTTGCCTAAACTAATGCCATAAACTTACCCACTTCCCTTCCGGCTCCATACCTATTATCTAGATTCCTATTAGACAAACCATCCAAAAACCAACATGATAATGCTTTCTCAATTTTTTTCTTCAATACATATACATGATGTTCAAGCAACTTAACATGGCATTCCAGGTTCCCATAACCTGCCCTACTGTTTAACCACTGCAGTCCTAACTCTTGTTTTTGCTCTGTCCACTGCCCTAGTCAGCCTCTACTCTCTTGGTCAAACCTAACCACTTACACAGAGCTGTCAAGTGTAACAAGCTGGCGGCTTCTGCAGCTCAGTCAGTGCTCCATTCGTCCCTAAGAGCTCCCACCCTCACCGACAGCAAGCCTCAGCTCAGGGACAACATTCTCTATAACCCTCCCCTTACTGGCCCCTCACATCCTCCTGAATAAACCACCTCTGATCAACGTGTTCATTTGTGTACACATCTGCCCCCTTGACCATGAACACAAAAATGAAGATGTCCGTACCCCAATGCCTGCATACACCTGATGTACAGACAACAGGTGCTGCACATGTGCTGCACACACTAGGAGCCAGAGTTCAACCTGAACCCACCTGCCACGTTGGCCAGTTCTGGGGCTTGTAACCGGTCTAGGGGCCTCTTCTCCTGGGGAGTGTCAATGCTGCTGGCAAGGGGGAAAAGGGAAAGCCTGGTTCATTGCCTCAATATCTTATACATCTGCTTTCCTCAAAAAGCAATAAAAGGTAGGTAGAAAAATAAATGGGATGCCCAAACTGACCTCACAGTCTTCCAGCACAGAAGGGACACAGTGACCGAGCTGTAGATTGGGCCTACTCAATTCTGCTAAATTTCGGAAGGAGGCTGGCTAGGACCCTCAATAAAATGAGCCTGTGCACCGCCCCACACCCCCTTCTTCAATCAGGACCCTTGCCCACGAAGCTCAAATCTAACTGAAACCAGTGTGAAACATGCTTAGCAGATCAGGAATGTAAAAAACAAGGCCTAGGCCTTCTGTGGAGTTAGGGGAAGCCCTATTTTCCTCCTGCTTTAAGTGACCTCATCATCAGCATTGAACAAGCCTGAAGTCTAATAATGGAAGGGGAAGACATCTCGAAGACATAATTTGCCATAAACATAAGAGGCACCTCCAAAGCATTTGGAATTCCTGATAGTACAAACTCTTTCCCACCTTATCACCCAAGACAGCGTCTGATGATAAAGAAAAGGGGACAGGGAAATGGGGGAAGACACTAGTTGATGAACATCCCTGCCACAAAGGTGTCCAGTTGGAAGTCCTGGAGTGCTGGCCGGCTGCTGACCAACAGCTGTAGGGTAACTCGCTCACATCTCCATACTTACCCTGAGTTTCCTACAGCCAAGCTGTCAGCAGGAGCCGGGGGAGGACACTCCTTTTTGGCTGTAAAAAAATCATATTAGTTAAAAGCCCAACCAGATGTTCCAAGAGGAGGTGGCATAGAAGTGCATCCTAACATCCAGAGAAGGAATAAGCCAGCTTTGCCTACATAACCCCTGCTGAACTCAGATCTAGTCTCTTCTAGCGCTATAAAGACATTTAGCTATTTCTCTTCTGCTCAGAAATACCCACTACCCACTAAATCTGAGACAGAGTCTAAATTGATGGGCCTAGTCATCAAGAGCAACATGATCTGCCTAGCCATGAATCGAAACAAGGTCTCACTATGTAGCCCAACAGGCCTGTAACTCACCATAAAAAACCAAGAGTGGCCTTGAGCTCAGAGATCTACTTCCTAGTGCTACAACTAAAGGTGAACACCACATTTGACCTGAGACTTGTCCTACAGCTGAACTGAGGCCCATGGCACTGGCTAAGCATGGTTCTCCCATGAAAGCACATCTCTAACACATAGCTTTCTTGTCTCACTGTTTATAATCTACCATGGACCACAGATACCTGTTAGCAACTCAAGTGTCACCTGTGAAGGTTCTTTGCCCCAAATGTCCCATGCACTCCTCCAAAAGAGAACACAGTAAAACACCCACAAGCACCTAGCATGGGGTCGTGCCTTGAGCAAGTCATGGTCTTCATGTCTTCCAAATGGATTTTTTGTTAGTTTTTCGAGCTGAGTTCCTGTGTAGTCCTGGCTGTCCTGTTACTCTCTGGAGACCAGGCTGGCCTTGAACTCAGAGATCCACCTGCCTCTGCAAGTGCTGCCTCTAAGTACTGGGATTGATTAATGGTGTGCACCACCACACCCAGCTCCAAATGCATCTCATAGGAACCAGGAAATAACCCTTCTTTCTGCCTTCTATACTACATATAGTATATGAAACCCATCTCTCAAAGCTCAACTAAGTTGTTTCCCTGTGGAAAACGTCCCCATCCAATCCCACCTCCCTATATACGTCCTTATTTACCCTTTAATTATTTATGTCCCTGGCTTAAGACTACTCTCCCAGGAGGAATGCTGTCTTGAGGTGCCCACAAAGTGGCTCTTCTGGTAGTTGAGACTGCCCCTCTCTTTATCCCAGTTCAAGCTGCTATAAGGCTAAACCCAGAGGAAGCATAAACAAAAATAAAAGTTGGAAGAAAACTACCTCTATCTAGGTTCCCTCACCTTCTGATTTCTCAAATTGCTCCAACAGACTGGACAGGTCTGACGCTTCGATTCCTGTGATGGGAAATAACACAGGATTAAAGTCTAGCTCTCATCATCTAACTTTACAGATCCTTGCTTTTCCCTGCCCACCAAAGTGAGTGAACCAGGGCACATAGCAGGGACTCAAAACCAGAGCTCCACATCTCAAGAATACTCCCAAAGAAACCCAACAAGGGCAGCCTTGGAAGTTATTCCCTGTCCTGTGGGTAACACTTCCAGCCAATGCCTGCACCCTCCTTATGCCAACTGCATCATCACTCACCAATCTCACTGATGAATGCTTGTACCACATCCTCAGGACCCCGAGTACGTGGGGTGGGCAGGAAAGACAGCTTCCTTAGACGGGCTGGATGAACAGCAGGCAGCTTTGCGGCAGTGCTCTGCCTTGATATAGGAACAGCCTTGACAGCCGTAGGGAGTGTCTTCTCCCTTGGTCTGTTCTCCTGGGGCTCAGGCTTTAGCCTCTCTGATGCAGACTCCACAACAGCTACACACTCAGCAGACAGACTCGGTGAAGTCTTGTTCTGGGGACTTTGTACCACAGTGGACACTTTGTGTTTTGGTTGGGGCGATACAGGCACTAGCTGAACCTCTGGCTTCGTAGGCTCTAGTGGTGGAGCGATGGGGCTGGCCGGCCCAGAACTTAGGGAAGGAGTCACTGGCACAGGAAGCACATCTTCAGGAGGACCAGCTGGATTACTACTGGGGTCCACATTGGATGGGGGGACAGCTCTTCCAGTAGAGGCTGAAGACAATGGTGGTGGAGAAACAGTAGACCAGAATGGAGTCTGTTGCAGCCCTGGGCCCCACCCCAGGGGCCCGTAGGCACAGCTGGAGCTGTAAGGTGAAACCGGTGCAGGAGGGGGTACCCAAGGCACATTGCAAGGTGGCGGTACAGCATAGGTACCAGGAGTACCAGATACCATGGGCATCGTTGATGGTGGGGGCAGACAAGGATAGCCAGAAGGGGACACAGAGGGATAACAAGGCCAAGGTGGCACAGGGGCATAGTGAGTATAGGGGTCTGGTGGTATTTGTCTCATTGACACTGGAAGTCCAGGAGGCTGCAAGGGAGGTGGAGGCACACTGGGGACTCCGTGGCCACTTGAAGGAAGAGAAAGCAGAGGAGGTATGCCTGGAGGGAAAGGCAAAGGAGTGGGTACTGTGGGAAGGCTGGGCCCAGCAGAAGACACAGACTGCAAAGTAGGGGGGGGTGGTCTAGCTGGAAGCGGCATCTCAAGAGATGGCACCTGCTCAGGGTGAGTTGAAACCGTAAGTGTGCTTGCAGGTGGCTCAGGACTAGGGGAAGCAGGGCTGGAGCCCACAGACACAGAACAAGTCTCGGGTACAGCTGCAGGGTTTCTCTGTGGAGCTATCTTCTTGGCTGGGGCTGGCGGAACAAGACAAGGGATGTCTGCCAGCCCTTTGGGGGTCTCTGGGAGACTAGGCCACTTGCCAGCTGGGGGCTGAGAATTTCTGTCTTCTGCCTCAGTTTGCCGTTGCTGCCTTCGCTGACGGTACTCGGACAGGCTGAGAGGCCGAGGCCTGGCTTCTTGGGTTGTAGCACTGGTACTACTTTCCACCTTCAGAGGACCTACAGCATCCTTGACTCCAGGAATGATGACCTTAGGTTGGTCTGAGGACTCTGGGAAAGGACGAGCCCCCTGAGCTGCTGCTATTGCAGCACGTCTAGGGTCAGTTGGTCTGGACTTAACTAGCACAGGATCTACTGGAGCCAGGTCATTTGGAATAGGGCCAACTGCCACTGTGTTAGCTGGAACAGCATCAGCTGGAGACAAGTTATCTGAAGTGGGAATAGTCACTGCAGGTTCAATTCCTGTCCTGTCAATCTCGACTGGGCCAGTTGGCACTGGGCCTACTGGGAGAGGACCAACCAACTCTGTACTAGTTGAAGCCTCGTCAACACGTATATCATCAGCTACAGCATGGTCAACTGCAGTGGAATCAGCTTCAACACAGTCAATAGGCATGGGGTCAGCTTGGGCAGAGTCACTTACTGAGAGCATGGGATTGGCTTGACTAGCCTCAACCAGCTTAGGACAGAGATCTAGAGCATTTTCTTCAGCAGGACTATCATCCAATGCTGCACTTCTCTCTAAGTTCTCCAACCCAGTCTTCTCCAAGGCAGCTGCCCATGCCCGAGCCCAAGCCCGTGGCTTTCCCCTGCTCTGAGGAGTCCCAGCTTCTCTCTGAAGTTCTTCCTGAGGCTGTTTCTGGGAGTTGCCTACCTGAGAGTTCCCCTCTGTAGCCATAGTAGACTGTCCACGAGAAGATGATCTCAGCTTCCTGGTATAGCTTTCCAAACAGGCTGCTGGCTGCCCCTTGCTCCTCTTCTTCCTGCCCTTTCTGGGAATTCTCTGAGAACCCTGAATTGCACTGGCCGGTGGGTTCTGAGGTTCCTTGGGTGCCAACGTCTCCATGATTTCCTTGGGCTCCAATAAGCAGGCAGAGTTGAGAGAGAATTCTTCTTGATCAGGGCCAGGGACCACCTCAGCCACAGGAGCTTCTGACCCAGGCTCCATAGTGGGCATGAGTAGCTGCAAGGCAGGACTGGTCCCTACAGACTCATCTAGGAGCACAGACTGGGACCCAGAAGGGATCTGCCGCACCACAACTGGGATCTCCAGGTCATCACCAGCTGTGGCTGCCTGGCCCACAATCTCCAGCACCACACAACCCTCAGGCAGTGTCAAATCATCAGCCTGTTCCTGAAGTTCACCCTCAAGCGATGCCAACTGGGTGAGGTTGGGCAAGCAGTATGGATGCATGGCCCGTACCAGTTCACTCAAGGAGGAGATGCTCTCATCCCCAGGTGCTGGCGCTGCCACCTTTGCTGCTGCTGATTTGTCTTCTTCTTCAGGGCACGCCAGGTGCATGGGGAAGTCCACGATGTTCACCGAGTTGTCCAGTTCCTCAGCAAGCATCTGACCACTGAAGCTGGCGACCTCCTCCTCCTCTTCTCCATCACTGCGCTGCTGGGGAGGAGGGGACTGACCCCATCGAGGCCTTGCTCGTGAGGATCTCCAGCTAGGCAGCTTAGGGGATGAAGTCTCCAAGAAAGGAGGTGGAGACAAGTCCCAAGGAGAATCTGCAAGGGGCATCTCAACCTGCAGGAGAGAAGAGCAGATTTAGGAGGCGTTCCTTAAGAAGTGCTTTCCAGACTGTCCCTATCTAGCTACATTCCCCCATCTGTGAGCTCATGAGGGTTCCCAGGTCAGGCTTACCCCACTCACCCTACTGCTGCCTGTGTTGGGCCCCAAAGGGTCAACTGGGGTGATGAGGTCACGCTCTGGTGGTGTCCGAGAGAGAGTGAGTAGCTTGTGTAGCTAAGAGAAAGAGAGATCCCAAATCAGTCTGTGCAGAGCTATATGAACAGGCTCACAGTGGCCCTACAGTCCTCGCCCATCCCATACTCACAGAGGAGCTCTCCCGAGGAGACGCAAGCAGCTCTGAATCAGGAATGCTGTCAAATGGGGAAAGGTTCTCAGAATCTGCATTGTCCAATATCTCCGTCAGAGCTGTGAGCAGCGACATTTCATTCTGATCCTCCAGAGATAACCTGCTCTGCTCCAAAAAGACAAGAGGCCCCCCAGATCTCCAATCACCTACTAGGTCATAAAAAGAACTAAATGCCAGGAGAACTCATCTCCCACACTGGAAAGAAGAGTGGAAACAAGAGGTAGCATGAGTCCCAGTCTAACTATCCAGCCAACTCTAGTGCTAACAGACCTGTTAGACTGAGTCATAAGCTTGGGTTTCACACTCTTATACACTCAAGGGTGATAGAAGATGCTCAGGAAACCATCCTAGGCTATAATTGGAATTACACTCAAAAGCAGTGACCAGAACCTCCTGGACATGTAGGTCAGAGAACCTGATGGAATAAGCTCTGGACCATAGTCCAAGGTGAAGGCCTCCTTCATGGGCCATATCTCAGTCTGCAGTCTAACTCCACCTGCACACAAAAACATCCTCCAAGGACTTAGGTTGGGCATTTGATAGGTCAAGGACCTGAGAGAACAAAGCCCTATCTAAAACAACTCCAAAGATTCAAGACAGAACACCCCATGTAAAAACACTGTCTGAAGAACTCCAAGCCCTGCCCAGCTTACCTCACCAAGACTCCCAAAATCCTCAATGAGGGATATGAGGGAGGCATCCATGTAGCTCTGCATGGTCTCCAGTAGTGTCTCATCCTGCAATATCAGCTCCTCCATTTCCAGGTCTTTCTCCTTCAGAGATGGGCCCAGTCGAGAAAGGTTGACAAAGCTAGAGTCGTCCCCCTCCTCATGGACCTAAGACAAAAGAGAGAAGGTGAGTCAGAAAGAACCAAGTCCTCTGGAGGGCAGCTAATTGATAATTCCATTAAATCAAGTACCCAGATTGATAACAAAAAAATAAATTAAAAAAAAAAATCAAGTACCCAGCCCTCTACCAATGGGCTTCAACAGCATTTGCCACCACGGTGGCTCACAACTATCTATATAATGTGACCTGATACCCTCTTCCGGCATGCAGGTATACATGCAGATAGAGCACTCATATATAAAAATAAATTTGAAAATATTTTTAATTAAAAAAAAAAAGAAGTCATCTGCTGCTAGGCAATGGTGTGGCATGCCTTTCATTCCAACACTAGAGGCAGAGGCAGGCGGTATCTTTGAGTTCAAGGCTAGCCTGGTCTACCAAGAGAGTTCCAGCACAGCCAGGACTACAGACAGAAATCCTGTTTCAAAATAAATGAACAGAACCGGGTGTGGTGAATACACAGAGAAACCCTGCCTGGAAGAGAAAAAAAAAAAAAAAGGAACAGAGAGAGAGATAGATAGATAGGTAGCAGTAGTCGCCATCACTGTCAGTGGGAAAGCACCAAGTGAAAGGGCACACCAAGATAAAAGCCAGCCAGGAGACAGGGAAGCTCCAAACTCATGACCCACACCAAGTCCACCTCAGGCCTCTGTTCTGTACTGAGTTCCAATCTTTCTTTCTTAAGATTTATTTATTATGTACACAGTGTTCTAACTACATGTATGCCTGCACATCAGAAGTGAACACCAGATCTCACTATAGATGGTTATAAGCCACCATGTGGTTGCTGGAATCGAACTCAGGACCTCTGAAAGAGCAGCCAGTGCTCTTAACCTCTGAGACATTTCTCCAGTCCCAAAAATGTGCAACCCAGGCTAGCCTCAAACTCCTGATCCTCCTGCCCCCATCTCCTTCAGCAAATCCTACCTGTGTCTGTTACCACAACTAGCCCATAGCTTCTTTCAAGATGATTTCTTGGGCTTCCTTATTCCCTAGACCATGCTGGTCTCCACTCAAAACAGCCTGAACATTTTTCTTAATCTTTCAACTTCATGACAATCACATCCTGCCTATCCTGTCAAACCCAGAATATAACCCTGGGCCACAGAGATGTCTTAGCTTCTCAGTTCAGTCCTCTGAACTCACCAGGCAGAGAGGATTGATTTCTTCAAGTTGTATTCTGTCCACACACCCAGCGGTACACAAGGGCCCCTAACCCTCACCACACAATGTAATAGCTTAAGCCTTTAATCCTAACAAACAAATATGGCTCTGAAATTCTTTAATTCCAGCACTTAGTAGGCAGGAGCAGGCAGACCTCTGAGTTCAAGGAGAGCCTGGCCAATAAGGCAAATGCCAGGCCAGTTAGAACTCCCCAGTGAGACTGTCTCAGAAACACAAATAAATTAAAAATACAATAAACAACTACTTTTAAAAAGAATAATAGATTCCCAACTCAACTGGAGCAAATAACACTTAGGATTGTGTTCATTTATATTATTCTGTGCATCACAGAGGGATTATATATGCTTATATTCCCCAGTTACTCATTAAGCCTTACAATTTCTTCTATACAACTAATATTCACACTCCCCTTTCTTCTTTGGTGCTGGAGACTAAACCCACTCTAAGAGGATACAACTGAGCTACACCTCTAGGCCCAATGGTGAGCCACAGTATGTCAATGGCAGTTCTAAGGAAGTCGCTTCACCCCTCCTAAAGAGAAAGCTGGATTCCACAGCTGCAGAGGCCCCACCTCCCACACATCTGTAAACTAGCAGCATGTTTAGCTTGGTCATGAGGCAGGACCCGCCCAGACCTGTCAAGTGTCATAGGCAGGGCACAGGCAAGGCCCAAAATGGAACTGATGAGGCCAGAGCCCCAGCTACACATATCTGCTCTTGGAAGCATAATGTAAAGGCTTGAGAACAGAATCAAACAGACAAATCAGACTAAACTGCCATCTGCCACCAAGGGAAATAAATGGAGCACTTGGACTCTTCCAAAAGAAAATGCAACAGGTGTGCCCATATCTTTCCACGAACCCGATCCTTTTAAAAGGTGGAGTTGCAGGGCCCAGGGAGAGGAAAGGCTGGTTTACAGACACTTTAGGAGTCAAGGCCCAGAGATAAAGTGAAAAGGCAGCAGTTTGAGGGACTAACCCCTCCCATCCAGGTCTTCCCAATCCTGTAATTACAACCAGAAGCTGAATAGCGCCTGGCTCAGCAAACAGTCACAGGTGAGCAAGCAGCCTGCATCTCTAGCTGCCCCGCCTCCTCCTTCTACAGCCCAGCAACTAGGCCAGACCGGTCCAACTCTATAAACCATTCATCTCTACTTCAGCAGGTGCTGGAGGCCAAGAGAGCGACATCTGCTTCCCTTTACTTGACTTCATCCATACACTTCACAATCCTCCACGGGGTCAAGAGCATCCAAAGGCTAAGTAAGTCCAAGCCAAAAGTGAGCTTGCCACTATTAACTGCAACAACCTCAACTACCTCTCTCATGTACATTTTGCTCATCCAAGAATTATTCAAGGCCATCTTTAATTTTAAAATCTCATGTAGCCCAGGCTGGTCTTACACCTGCTACATAACCAAAGCTATCCTTAAACTTTTGATTCTCCTAGCTGTAAGCCCAGCCCAGAAACTTTTTTTTCTTTCTAGACAGTTTAAAATATATCTGTGGCAGGAGCAATGACGACAACTCTGCTCAAACTGCTTCAAGAACACAACTAATTCCTGCTCACCTCACTGCCACCCGAGCATTTCAGAAGTCCAGTAGGATAAAAACACTTAAGGAGAACTAAAGAGGACACACCATCTCCGCACAAAGAGCTCTCTTCCTGACCAATTAAATGTTCAACTAAGGTTGAATAGTTCTCACACCACCTCCAACTTTCCATATCTTCATCAAAAATTGCAGAAAGCCTCACAGACACAACTCATTCAGTTTTGCCCGTGAATTCACCAGAGCATGCTTTATCTATCTCCTCCCAAAGAGATGCTAGAGAAAAAGTAAGGCAAAAAATTAACTAGTCCCAGGTAAATTGACACTCCCATGACCCTTAAATCATATGAAGGACTTAAGGCAACCAAAACGCCAATATCTGCGACTCACAACCCACTCCAAGCCGGTCGGACCGAAGCCTCCACGAACTCATGCCTCCACAGCCCTTCAGCCTCAGTCCTAACCCTCGCCTCACACCCCGACTCTGAGAACATCTGGAAAGTTCACCCTCTACCGACGGAAGGCGTTGTAGGCGCATGCAAGAGGGGGAAACTCCTAAGGCTCTCAGCAAAGTTCTCTCCAGCAGCCCCGACCTACCTCCAGGCCAGAGGTTCCCCAGCACCAGCCAGAGATGGCGGGAGCGGCTGAGACACACCCAGTTCCCGGCAGTGCGGCTCCGGCACGGATACTAGATGCCCGACAGCCTGGGACAGGAGCCACGTGGACATCCCTTCCCCGCCCCCACGTGGACCCGCGCCCCGCGCTCCCCCCGCCCCGCCGGCAAGCCCTACCCACGTGGGCGCCCGCGCCGCCTAGGGGGAGGGGGAGTCAGACAAGTTCTCCCGGGAAATTGTTCCCCCACACCCCACGTGCTCCGAAAAAGAACTACGGCGCCAAGCTGGTGGAGCTTTCCTCGGCATCCTTAGAAAGAAGTCGGAGCCTTCAACTCCAACCCCGAATCCCTGACGCCCCAGTAGGGCCACGTTTCCGACGCCGGACACTGTCCCTCCGGCGTTCCCCCGGAATCGCCGCAGGGTTCCTGCCCCTGCTGGCGTAGCCCCAGCAAACAACTGAGGCCCTCTCAGCCCTACCCAGCTCCCGCAGCATCGGCACACAAGTGCTTCCTCTCTTTCCTGTGGCGTCCACGTGTCACCGCCCGGCACACGCCGCTTTGCTGCCAGCCGCGGGCCGCCGGCCACCCTCTCACCTGCTCCGCGCCGCTCGCGGTCCCATGCGACGCTTGACTCCGACTCGCCCAACCGCCGCCGCGAACTCCACCGCCAGGGTCAGGACCCGGGTCCCCAGTCAGAGGCGGCGCGACTCGGTCTCTCCGTCCCCGGCGCGCCGCCATCTTGGCCCCTGAACACCCAGCGCTGTTCTGATCGCCGGCGCCGCCTCGCCCAGCCGATTGTAGGAAGGGAACTACATCTCCCGAAGGACACTGCAAGACTACGAATCCCAGAAGGCCATGCAGCGAGTCACTTTTCCACCCTGGAAAAGGACGGGGACCCTGACCTCCCTCGAGGGTTTCTGGGAATGGTAGTCTCTGAGGGAAGACTAGCTGTAGGCGCTGTGGGCGTGTTGTAGGGCTGTTTTGTGGCACTGTCGGAGACCCGAGTTGCTGAGTACACGGTAGTAAGGAAGAGAGTTAACATTTGCGTATCACTTTATTTTTGTTAATTTGTCCAAATGTTAGACCCCTTTCTTTGTTTGACGTTCTACCTGCTGTACTTTCTTTCCTTTCACTTAGTTCAAGTCGGCCGCTGTTTGGAAACAGCACCCCCAGGTGGACACTCGCAGTCTAGACACTAACCTTTACCTAATCTCATACTGCGGCACTAGTGCAAATTTTTCTCTTAAAATACCGCATTTTCCACATGTTCCCTACAGTTACTCAGAAACCTTCGTTGGTCTCTCTCTACCAAGCTTCTTTCCTGATGCTCCAGAAATCCTTGCCATCCTCCAAAGTATTCTTTTTGTCTTTGTTTCTCTGCATGGAACCTCTAACCTCAAAATAGCCTTCAAACATGTTTTAATGTAGGAAAGCTTTTCTGATTATCCTCGCCAGCCACGCTCTTTTTCTGTATTTTTCCACTTCATTTCTATCTTTACTGCTCATTCATTTGTCACATTTTTCTGTTTTTTAAACATTATTATTACAAAACGTTATTACAAAACTAAATAACCTTAGGTTATTAGAGGGGGCTGGCGAGAATGCTCAGCGATTATGATTACTTGCTGCTCTTCCAGAAGATCTAGCACCCTTGTCAAGTAGCACACAAACACCAACTCCTGACTTCAGCTCCTGGGTATCTGATGCCCTCTTTAGACCAGAATTGGGGGGGAGGGGAGGCTGGGGAGGAGTCTGCTTACATGGACATATTTGAAAGTCAATCAGATGGCTCTACAGATAAAGGTACCTTGCCACTAAGCCAGAATGCATAAGGTGGTGTGGCGGAAGGATTGAGAACTGACCCCTAAGACTGTCTTTGGACATCCACACATCATGCGCACCCACCTCACATACAAATAAACATGAAATGAATAAACCTAGGTAAAAAATGAAATAGTATACAGTACCGGGGGCTGGAGAGATGGCTCAACTGGAGCAGTGGCTCTGCATTTGAGAACACCGGCTGCCGGAAACCATCCCTAGTTCTAATTTCAGAGCAGTCCACCACCCTCTTCTGGCCTTCATAGGCACCAAGCACACACAAGGTACACAGACATTCATGCAGGCAAAACACTATACACACATACATAATAAAGTATTACTACAAAAGAAGATATTCTACATCTTCTGGCCTCCACACACATGAAAGCTCACATAAGAAGTACGGCAAGCGAGGTGTGGTGGCACATAACTATGACACAACTGGGGAAGGGAAAGCAAAAGGATGAACCATTCAAAACCTGTCAGAGGGCTCAACCTGTACATGTGCCTGAGGACTACAGTTCAATCCCTGGACCCACATGGTACAAGGAGAGGAAAGAACTGACTTCTACCAATCGAATTGTCTTCTCATGTACACATGCATGCATGTAATCAGACACAAAATCAATACATTCATGTAAAGAAAAGAAACAAATTTAAGAGTTCAAGACTGGTCTCCACTATATAGTGAGTCTGAGATCAACCAAGCCTATGTGAAACCCCTTCTCAACAATAGGAAAAAGTACAGCACATAAACTGGTCTTTTTATTTGGGGGCTGGGGTTCTCTAACACAGAATCTTATTCTATAGCTTAGGCTAGCTTTGAATTATATAGCCACGCTGGCCTTAAACTTGTAGAAATCCAGCCTCAGCCTAATCGCTGGTATTACAGGGAATGAGGCACCATGCTGACTCCATATTCATTTAACAGTGGCATCATTCTGTATGCAATGGCTTCACAATTTCCTTTTTTCATGTAGCGATGTGTTAGTTAATTCACTGGACAAATGTCTCCTGAGCTATTGATGAGAACTATTTCCATTACATGACTATATCCTTATTTAGGGGTTTTCATTATATCTAGACTTTCACTATCATATATTGGGTTATCACAAACATCATTCATTATTATACACAATATGTAGCTGAGGCTGCTGCTGTGCTCTTGAGCCCCCAGTCTCTGCCCCCTAAGCACTGGGGTTATAGGTATGCGGCATGCCTAGCTGTTGGATAATTATGTGTGCGGTAGGGGTTTGGGAAGAATAGATAGGTTAAGCTAGGGTTGTATGTAGTCCTGCTGGGCCTCCAAGTTTATCTATAGCCAAAGGTGCTGTTGGACTCCTCATCTCCCTAACTTCATATCCCTGTTACAGGTGTTTGCAACCAGCTCTAACTCTATTTGTTTGGTTTGGTTTGGCTTTAAGAGATAGAATCCCACTATGTAGGACTGACTATCCTGGGATCGGGCTGACCTTGAACTTTTATCATTCTTTTATTTTGTGCTATTTCTTTGTTTGTTTTCTAGGATGAATTAATGTAAGTGCTGGGAATTGAACCCTGGTCCTTTGGAAGAACCAATGCTCTAACCACTAAGCCATCTCTCCAGCCCCTTCCTTTGTTTTTTTGTTTTGTTTTTCAAGACAGGATTTTTCAGCCAGCATATCTGTGGCTGCCCTGGACCTCACTCTGTAGACCAGGCTGGCCCTGAACTCACAGAGATCCACCTGCCTGTGCCTCCTGAGTGCCGGGATTAAAGGCGTAGGCCACCACTCCATGCTCCTTTCTCTCTCTCTCTCTCTCTCTCTCTCTTTATTCATGCCTCTGCTTTCTTAGCCAGGTAGTGCATGTACAATCCCAGAACTCTGGAGGGTGAGGCAGGAGGACTGCATAAGCATCTTGAATTCAAGGTCAACCTGGCTGTATAGTCAGTCCTGGGCCTGGCTGGGCTGCAGAGTGAGACACTGGCTCAGGAAATAAAACCAAATAAACTCCAGCTTTGCTCCACGGGGGGCCGGGGGGGGGGGGAATGTAAGGTTTAACTGGGTGTGGCGGCACTAAGCCCAGCACTTGGCGGGTAGAGACAGGAAAACAGTCCATGCATTCCAGGCCAGCCTGAGCTACAAAGCTCTAGGCCAGTCAGGACTACATAGCAAGACCCTGTCTCAAAAACAAAAACAAACACACACACACACACACACAAAACCAAACATGTAATTCCCACATTGAAATGAAGCTTTTCCTGAGAAACTAGCAAGAATGCTATAAGATGCTGCTGTACTTTACCCTGTGGAAGAGACATTGTAAAAGGGTTAGGGTGTGACACTCAGCTGTCTTCCCAGCACTCAGGAGGCTGAAGCTGAATGTGATAGGAGAGCCTAGACTACTCAGGGAGACTTTCTCTTCTACCCCCAGAAAGTGGGAAGAGGGCCGAAGCTGTAGCTCAACAATCAAGCACTTGCCTAGCATGCTCACAAGCCAGAGAGTGAGCACCATCACCTCAAAAGAAAGAGACAAGACGTTCAAAGCTGAGGTGCAAGACTTGCCTGAGTCCAGGGATTCAGGGCCAGCCTTGGCAACACAGTGAATTTTAGTCTCAAAAGAGGAAAAAAAAAAAACAAAAACAGCTTTAAAAAAAACCTTTTTTAATCTCAGCATTCAGAGGCAGAGCTCTTGAGTTTGAGTCCAGCCTGGTCTATAGAGTGAGTTCCAGATAGCAGGGCTAAACAGAAAAATCCCGTCTCAAAACTGTAGAGGAATTTTAATCCAGCAACATGGCTGTTCTGATCACATCCAAAGACTTTCTAGATCAGTGTGATCTCAGTAGAATGCAGGCATGCCTTCGTACACACCTTTAATTCCAGACAAGGAACACAGTTTATAGAAGGAAGCACCCACGTTTGAAATTGTTGTCTAATTGAGAGGCAGACAAAGTGACAAATCAGAGATTTGGCAGACTAGGATATGGCCAACTCATGAGAACAGGGAAAGAGGTGACAAGGAGCAGCACAGTGGGGAAGTTTTACCAGGACAGCTGTACAGAGGCAGGTTGCAGAGAGACAACAGACTAGACACAGGTGAAGACAGAATGAGCCAGTGAATGAGAAGGACCCAGACGATTAGAGCATGTTTCTAGAATTAGTTCAAGGCCAAGCAGAGCAATCCGGTCAGAAGTGAGAGAGGCCTGATGGAATCTGTCACTTTGGAGAGAAGTCTAAGCCCAAACAGCTGAGTTGAACCAGCCAGCCAAAGTTAGGAAAGAGCTAGGAAGTGTGAGTTTATTTAGGAGTAAGTCTCAGAGGCTGGAAACATTCTAGACCCAGATTAGATTCTATATGGAGGCTAGAAGCAGACTGAGGCAGTAAGCCTCCGATACAACAATCCCAACAAGGGAGATAAAGTTAATCATATATTGTATCAGGAAAATAAACGTTATTTTTACACAAAATAAAGACAGAAACAGGAGTTGCTGGGCATGGCGATCCACGTCTGAAGCCCCAGCACTTGGAGGCAGCACACCTCTGAGTTCGAGGCCAGCCTGGTCCAGGACAGCCACGGTTATACAGAGAAACCAAAAAGAGAGAGAAATAGAAAAAAAATCTCTGCACTCCAGTGTGTAGGGAAGAATGCATATTGCTGACATGAGCACAGTCATGCCAGGACCCCAAGGCCTCACATCCATAGGAATGGCAAGTTCTTTCCTTGGTCCCCAGAAATGACGATAGTGTGCACAGAAAGTATCAACCACAGCTTCCTGCTTCTAAGTGACGGGGCCATGTAGACACTCTACCAAAATCTGTGACCCTGATTCAGGTGCATATACCAAACCAGCTGACTTTCTTGGCTGCACAGCCAACCCAGCCCCAGCTGTTCTGTATGTGTTTGTTTCTTCATTCTCCATCACTGGTGTCAGGCAGGTCTAAGCACCAGTGAGTGCCAAAGATGAGTTTGTGACTCTTAGTTTGTCTACATGCATACTAAAGACCATGAAGAAAAACCGTGGGAAACTTCTAGTCATTTGTCCTTGTCTGGGCCCATGCCCACCAAAGACTTACCTCATTATACTAATTGACTTATCTTTGGTTTGGTTTGATTTGTTTTTCCAGACACTGTTTCTCTGTGTAACAGTCCTGGCTTTCCTGGATTTGATTTGTAGACCAGGCTGGCCTTGAACTCACAGCCATCCCCCTGCCTTTGCCTCTCTGAATGCTGGGATCAAAGGTGTGTACTACCAAAGGTGTGCCCATATTTCTTTTTGTATTTGAGTAGGGTCTCACCATGTAGCTCCAATTGGTCTGGAATTTGCCAGCCGTTTGGAACAACTTCCCCAGTTCCAGAACTTCAGGTGTGTGTCATTACATCCACCTAAAATTGCTTTTTTATTTTTTCTTTTTATTTATTTAGGTTTTTGAGACAGGGTTTCTCTGTGTAGCCTTGTCTGTCCTGGACTATCTTTGTAGACCAGGCTGGCCTTGAACTCACAGAGATCTGCCTGCCTCTGTCTCCCAGAGTGCTGGGATTATAAGTGTGGACCACTATGCCTGGTTCCCATAATAATTTTCAAGGGGAAGAAAGTGTATTGACCAAGAAAGACAAAAAGAGAGGGCAAGAGAACTTGATGCTCTTGCTGAGGACCCAGCCAGCACCCCCATGGTGACTCACAACTGTTCATAATTCTAGTTCCAAGGGATCTGAAGCCCCATTCTGAATTCTAAAGCACCGGATATGCACGTGGTGCACATATATAACGTGCAGACCAAACGCTCAATATTCATAAGATAAATCTAAAAATCAGCATATAAAAGTGTTTTTTGTTAAGAGACAGATTAATTCAGGTGACACTTTCCAATGTGAATTACTAATCCGAAGCCAGGCACAGTGATACAAACCTGTAATCCCAGCATTTAGTCAGCGGAAGCAGAAGGATTACTTCAAATTCAAGGTCTCTCAGGAGGTTGAGGTAAGAGCCACATGACTTGGTACCATCTGGGCAACCTTCATTTTGAGCTACATTTCAAACCCTGTCTAGGAAAGAAAAACAGGCTCGGGGCCACACTCAGAGGAGTCTGAGGCAGAAAAATGGCTGTTGGTTCAAGGCAATCTTGGTCTACACAAGGAAGTTCCAGGCTGGCTGAAAAATGAAAGACCCTGTCTACAAATGTTCCTCTGTCCAATAAAAAACAAAAACAAACTCAAACCCTTTCACAAGGGTTTGACCCCACTCTGCCTCATCCCAAGTCCACCTGCCAAGCCCTGGGACTCTCTTTGCCTTTTTTGCCAGCATCACAATTCCCAGGGCTGCTCCAAGGATGCTCTTTGCTCTGTATGTCTGATCCTTACCAGGAAGGAAGGAAAGAAAGAAGGAAGAATGAATAACCCAGACAAGTGCTTGTTAGCTCTGTGACCTTGGGCAAATCTGAATTACCTAAATTCCCAAGGCTCAGTTCCTCTTAGCATAACCATTCATTCAACACTGAGAAAACAAAACAAAACAAAACTGGGCCACTAAATCACCTAGTGTGGGGGCTGGAGAGATGGTTCAACGGTTAAGAGCACTGTCTGCTTTTCCAAAGGTCATGAGTTCAATTCCTGGCAACCTCATGGTGGCTTACAACCATCTATAATGTGAACTGATTCCCTCTTCTGGCAGGTGTAAATGCAGATAGAACTCTCATATATATATATATATATATATATATAAAATAAATAAATCTTTAAAAAAAAATCACCTAGTGTGGGGGTGGAAGTGAAAACGGAAAAGGTAATCCTGCTGGAGAAGATATCATGGAAGCATTTTTCAGTTAGTAGGCAGAAAAGAGGGAGAAGTGTTCAAATTTATTAGCCTCCTGGGTGAGTGGTAGCACATTCATTTTGTATTTTGTTTTATGAGATAGGGTTTCACCATGAAGCTAGGCCGGCATGAAGAGTGCTGCTGGGACTACGCGTGTAAATCTGTGAGCACAGCATCGTTATACACATACATGGCCTGAGAACCACAAAACAGAGAAGTATGGATTGTGTTTTTGATATATTTTTAAAATTGCAGGGGCTGGAGAGATGGCTCAGAGGTTAAGAGCACTGGCTGTACATCCAAGGTCCTGAGTTCAACTCCCAGCAACCCCATGGTGGCTCACAACCATCTATAATGAGATCTAGTACCCTCTTCTGGCATGCAGGCAGAATACTGTATAAATAATAAATAAACAGATAATTAAAATAATAATTTAAGAATTGTGTAGTATGTGTTTCATGTGCAGCATGTGAATGTGTAAGTATGGTGGCATAAGCGACGTACTGTGTGGACAGTGTGCTGTCCGTTGACAGCAGTCAATGGACAACTTCTGGGAGTCCCATCTCTTCTTCCACTGTGGATTCCAGGTACTGAACTTAAGTCCTCAGGCCTCTATGACACGCACTTTTACCTGATGAGCCATTTTACCAGCCACACAAAATCATTTCTAAGTAAATATATGAAGAAATGTTTCATTATGACATTATCTTTCTCTTTTTTCTTTCTCAAGACACGGTTTCTCTCTGTAGCCCTGGCTGTCCTGGACTCGCTTTGTAGACCAGGCTGGCCTTGAACTCAGAGATCCACCTGTCTCTGCCTCCCTCAATGCTGGAATTACTGGCATGTGCCACCCAGCCTTTTTATGACATTTTCAGGGTTGGTGACAGAGTTCAGTGGTAGAGTACTTGTCTAGCATGCATGAGGCCCTGGGTTGAATCACCAGTACTGAAAAAAATATTAAATCATGAAGCTCTATTCTTTTCAAAAAGTTTTGTTTGTATAGGTGTTTTGCCTGCATATATGTCTTAGTAACATGTGGGCCATCTGCATTCAGTGCCCTTAGAAGACAAAAGAGGCCATCAAATCTCCTGGAGTTAGTTATGTGTCATGGTGAGCCCCTATGCGGATGCTGGCGACTGAACCCTGGTCTTTGCAAGGAGGCAGGGAAGGCACTCCAGAGGCAGGCATGTATCTCTGAGACCAGCTACAGAGCAAGTTCATGGGGTACACAGAGAAACCCTGTCTCCTAAAAAAAAAAAACAAAAACCCAAAACATCCCAACCTGTGCTTCTTCTTCTTTTTTTTTTTTTTAAGATTTATTATATATACAGTGTTCTGGCTGCATGTGCACCTTCATGCCAGAAGAGGACACAAGATCTCATTACAGATGATTGTGAGCCATCATGTGGTTGCTGGGAGTTGAACTCAGGACCTCTGGAAGAGCAGGCAGTGCTCTTAGCCTCTGAGCCACCTCTCCAGCCCCACCTGGGCTTTTAGTTACTACGCCGTCTCTCCAGTCTTACACTTTATTTTGTATTCATCCTCCTTCCACTCTTCTCCCTCAAACCTTTTCCTGCCGATTCCCATTCCCTTTCTCTATTTTTTAGGGACAGGGTTTCTCTGTGTAGCCCCGGTTGTTCTAGAACTTGCTCTGGCCAGACCAATCAGAGTGCTGGGCGTAAAGGCATGGGCCACCAGAGCCCAGCCCTTTTTATCTCTGAAAAAAATCTCTTCCTCCCATCTAAATAAGATGCATTGGGCTGGAGAGCACTGGCTGCTCTTCCAAAGGTCCCCGAGTTCAATTTCCAGAAACCACATGGTGATTCACAACCATCTATAATCTGGTGCCCTCTTCTGGCCTGCAGCTTACATGCAGGGAGAACACTGTATACATAATAAATAAATAAATCTTTAAAAAAAAAAAAAAAGATGTATTAAGCTCTCCGAAGCCCAGTGTAAGACAGGCAGAGTCATGTGCTCTCTACTGACAAAGTTTGGGCTGTGGCCCAAACCTGAACCTTAATTTGCTTGCTTGTCAATTCAGGCAATAAACAGCACCTTCTAAAGGTCCTCAGCAAATCCAGGGGTGGTGCCCCAGCACTTGGGAGGCAGGAGCAGAAGGATCAGTAGTTCCAGGCAGGGGAGAAGCTAAGTTGGTACAATGTCTGCTGTGAAGCGTGACCATTTGAGTGTGATTGCCCAGCACCTACACAAGAAGTGCAGGTGGGACGGTAAACGCTGGTAACCCCAGCATGGGGCAGGGGGGGGGGGGATGGACATGGGCCCTGCCCTGCCCTGCCCTCCAAACTGGCCAGCCAGCCTCTCTTAATCTGGGAGTCCCACAGCTCAATGAGAGACTGTCTCAAAATAAGATGGCTCCCGAGGAAGTACAACAGAGTTGACCTCTGGCCTCAACATGCTCACATGGACCTGTACACATAAGGAACTATGCATACATGTGCACAGGCACATAGAGCTGCACACACCCATACAGCCACAACCAAATGTAAAATAGTCTTATATAGAAGACCACAGCTGTGGAATGCCTAGCAGAGCCTGGTACTTAACCACCACTGCCATAGTTTGGTTGGTTGGTTTTTCGAGACAGGGTTTCTCTGTGTAACAGAGAAACAGACAGCCCTGGCTGTCCTGGACTCAGTTTGTAGACCAGACTGGGCTGGTCTCCACGCTTGGTTTTTACTCTTTCCTTGCATTTCACCTTCTCCATCTCCAATCTAGGAGATCCTCTGCAAAGGGCAGGGAGACCTCTGTAGGGTAGGCCAAAATCCAAATTGTCCACCAGGCGCCAGGTTCACCATGGAATCTGGTCTAGCTAGTTGTACGGAATGAGTGGCCTCAGGGACAAGTGGTCACAGGACTGCAAGAAGGCACATTCATGGACAGTAGAGATAGGGAGTCAATAGAGATACTCCCCTTCCTCTGCACCACTTCAAAATTCAGTGTCCTCCCCTCATCCTTGAAATAATCTCAAAAAAAAAAAAAGCATACAGGTACTACTCTATCCAGCACCACCACTTGGGGAGGAGGAGCTACGTGGATCTGGATATACTATGTCTGGTTTACATCTCAAGCCGCAGGTACCAATTACAGAAGGTAAAGCTGGAGCTCAGGTGGGGCTGTGGGCTGTCCTGGGCGTTCGGTGTGGTGGGGGAGGTAGTGCTGGGATTCGGATCTAAGCATTCAGAACTCTGGACTATTCGTTGCCTTAGGTTCTCTCTACTCCCCCTAGTGCTGACCTCCGAAAGAAAGTGGAAAGGAGGTGGACTCCGGCAGAGGGTGCTGCCAAGGCAATGCTTGCGTGTGGACTGTTTCAGTCAAGTCCCTCTATGCCTTGGTGGGGGGTGGGGACGGGGAGGACCTCAAGCGTGTGTGGCTCTCCCCCTATCTTAAGCACTGGGGGAGGGGTGTTCTCATTCTCAGGCACGCCCTCAATCCCCAGACTTTCCTTCCACAGTTTCTTGCTCCACAGCAAAAACCCAAGGTTGGGAGAAGGGGTCTTATAACACTTTACCTTCCACATCTGCAACCCTCCCCTGGCCAGCCAAACCAGCTGTGCACACTCGGGGTAGGGAAATCAAACACTTACCTACCAAACCCCCTCTTAGCAACAAAGAGAAACCACCCCCTATCCAATCTAGTTCAAAAACCTTAGGCAGAAGACATCAGCCCAGGTCCCCAGCATCTAGCCGTGGAACACACCTTGAAGCTTAGGAGAGAAGCTGGGGCTCGGGGACCCCCTGGAGCTCTCTCCTTCGAGCAGCTCCCCTCCTCCCCGCTAATAGGTATTTCCTGTTTATGAGGCAGCTAGGGCTGGGCTTTGGGGAAGGGATGGAGTTCTTCCCCTCTAAGGGTTGGGTTGGGGAGTCCTTGAGGATTGCCTGAAGGTTGGGAGAGTTCTCCCTCTGGAAGAGTGTTTCTAACATACACTGTCCAGGATGCCCCACCCCCCACCCGCGCCGCGGCCTCTGCCCCTACGGGTAGGGGGCACTGGAGAAGTCGGCTTCCTGTTCTCCACCTCCAAAACCCTCAACCGAAAGCAGCTTCCAGGGGGCGGAGGGGGGTGGGTGGGTGGATAGAAGGTTCCAGGGCTGGAAGAAGAAAGTGGGGGAAGGGAGGTGTCTTAACTGGTGCGTCAGAGCCTGCAAGAGGAAAGGATGGCCCCCAACCTTGTGGTCATTCCACAGCCCCCCTGTGTCCCCATGCAAAATGCCGATCTCAGGCCCTTAGGCGGGGGAGGGCGGGGGACCCTACTTAATTAACCCTTTCAGCTCTAGTCCCAACTGGTTTAGCAGGCACGGTCTGGTTAATTCAGAAAGTGGGGGGGGATGAGTCTAGGGGTTGCTCTGAGAATTAGGATAGTGCTCCTTCGCCCACCCAGCTTCGGGTGGGGCACGTAACACAGGGTCCGTAGACTAAGGCTAGGGTGCTCTCAGCGGGGAGCGCAGGCAGGGGTCAGCGCCCCATCCTCCCGGGGGTGGAGAGAGGGTACACCTCGCTGCCCACCCAGGCTCCGCCTCCCCCCCCCCCCCGTCCCCGCTCCCGCTCCGCCGCGCTCCCAACCCCGCGCACCCGGAGGACGGACGCCGAGCGGGAGGCTTCGCCTCCTCCCGCTACCCAGCTCTCGCCCGCCCTCGCCGGGGTCTCTGCCTCCGTCTCGTTTTTTAAGAGCTGCGTCACATGCATGCCGTTCCCGGGAGCGCTCCCTGCCCCTCGCCGCGCGGCGCACGCACGTCGTCGCTCGCGGCGCGCTCGCCCGGGTCACTTTGACACAGCTCTCTCCTCCCACTAGCAGGACAATTAGCATATTAATAAAGCCCGGCCCAACCCGACTCCGGCCGGAGAGCCGGCGCCTGCTAGAGAGAGAGGACGCGCGAGCGGGAGCGAGCGCGAGGGCGGCGGCGGGGAGGGCGGCGGGAGCGCACAGACACGCACACGCGCACACACGGACACACACTCCGGGGACGCACACCCGCGCGTACACACGCAGAGGCAGCTCGCCTTCCTGCCTGGCTTCCTTCCTGTCTGCTCCGCGCCTGACAGGCCCCTCGCTGCAGGCAGGGGCGGCCCGCACTGGGCAGAAGCCGGGTCGGGCCGGCGGCGAGGGCATCGGGGGCCGCGGGCGGCGGCAGCGGCTCATGCCCGGCCTGTCCCTGCGAGGGGCGGGCACCGTGACTCGGCTGGGCCCCCAGCGGCGGGCGATGTGAAGATGTCAGTGGGCTGTGCCTGTCCTGGTGAGTGGGTCTCGCGGCCGCCTGGCCCCTCCCTCCCTCTCGAACCCCTCACCCCTCCTCTGGCGATAATTTGTATATGGGGGGCGTCGAAAACATGGTGGGGATCGGGGTGTTGTATAGAGTTAGCGGGGCCTCGGTCGGGAGAGGGTTTTCTCATTTATATAAATGCGCAGAAGCACAGAGGCACGGGGAGGAGGTGCCGAGGATGGCTTGTATTTTTTTTTTGGGGGGGAAGCTAACTGGGGAGGGATGGGGGGGCTGAAATTCCCAGAATTCCAGGGTGTTAGCCAATCAAAAGTGACTTTGGACTTTTGACCCCCCCCTCGGGTCATCGTAGAGTTGTGATTGGTTGGTTTGGGTTCCCCCCCCCTTCCCTGCTGCTTATTGACTCTTACATATTTTGTGCCATTCACCCCCCTCGGGCTGTTTCTGAGGATGCTGTTTGGGGGAGGAGTTGATTGGGGCCCATCTTGCCCCCCTTTAACTTTTCCTGTCTGGTTGCCAGGGTAGGTTGGCCCTCCTGGGGGACAGAAAGCACTCCTAGGGGGTGTCAGATAATTGGGCCCTTGGGTTTGCTATCTCTACCTTCGTGGGAGGGGGTGATGTAGCAGTTCCAGGTAGGCTGTGAAGTAAGGGTAGTTTGCAGACTTGATTAGGGGGAGCAGTGCTTGACCCCTGAAGTGAAAACTTGAGGACCCAAATGCAAATCACCATCTTTTCTAACACATATCAGATCTTGCCAGTGGACACCTGTATCTGAGATTTTTCTTATAGAGTCCGGGTGTAGGCTCTACAAGTGCTAGGAGGAAAAAGTAGAGCCATGTATGGGAGAAGTAGTCTAAAGAGGGGCCCAGAATATAGTCTGCCCCCTTCCTTATAACTCTGGGCCCTCAAATTGGCCTTCCTTCCGGGATGGAGTCTGCTTTTTCCAGGAAGTCAGTGTCCAGGGTCTAGCCTGGTTCAATGCCTTGCTTCTCTAGATGTCCTGTATTCTGAGAAGCGGATGGATATGTCATAAGTAGGACCCCTCTGCCCCCCCCCCCCCAACGAAAACACAGTCCCCCAAGGGAAGCTGCCAGTGCAGAAGCTTCCTTGGAAATCATGTGACCCGGGCCAAGTTGGACTGGGTTGGGCACACACTTCAGCCTGCTGAGGCTGACATTTTAGGGGCATAGGGCCCAGGAGGAGGGCTTGGAGAGCTTGAGGATCCTGGAATATCCGGGTGTGGGAACCCCTGGCTCCTGCTGCAGAGGGCGGAGAAGAGCAGGAGAGGGAAGAGCTTGCCAAGCTGGAACCTTGCCTAGCCTCATATCCTTCCCACCAATTGATGTGTATGTTTGTGTGTGTGTGTTCTCCTTTGCAATTGACCAGTATTAGACAAGATAGTTCATGCTCTTAGATTACCCTTGGGTCCTTTTCCTTACAACGTTGTGAATGAGAACCCAAAGTAAGGTAATGTTTTAAACAAGCTAGTGGCCTGAAACTTAATTTTTTTTTCCTCCAAGATAGGGTTTCTCACTGTAACATCCTTGGCTGTCCTGGTTCTCTCCATAGTCCAGGGGCTAAAGGCTCTAACTCAGAGATCCGCCTGTCTCTGCCTCCTGAGTACTGGAACTAAAGGCGTGCGCTGCCACCGCCTGGCTGAAACTTAGATTTTTGTTCTTAGTTTCTACAGACGGTAGGTAGGGGGTTTGTGTGGAAAGGTGGTCAGGCTGGGAAGAACGGGAGCTTGGTCCTGGAATTGGGGCAGAGTACCTGCAGTAGTGGGGGAAGAGCATTTCCTCCTCAAGAGTCCCTGTAACTAGCGTGGAGACAGGAAGAGGACCCGTGCCCAGGGGTGTGTATGGGCAACTTCAGGCAGTGCCCGAAAACTCATATTTTTTTTGTATGTCTGTTGGCTTGGCTGAGAGAGAACGAGCAAAAAATGGCCGAGGGAGTGTTTTTCTTGATTTTGAAGAAGTGTGATGGACTGATGTCACAGGGAATGAATGGACATTAGACTTCAAGAGAAGAACCACGTGGGGGAAAGGGCTTAAAGAGAGGCCTGTGGGTGGAGAATGGTAGGAACTCGGGTGAGAGAGGGGACCAGGCTTGCATGTATGGGTGTCAGCACATGCTTCAGTCAGCCAAAGGCATTCTGGCAGCATTTAGCAATTCAGGCCTGAGGACCACCACCACCCTGAGCAGCCCTGGGGCCTAGGCGCTCTGGCAGGCTGCCTGCCTGCCTGCCTGAGTCTCTCCTTTGTGCTCTGCTGTCTCTGGGCTCCTCCTCCTCCCCCAGCCCGACAGAGAGACAGCACATGCCCCACACATGTGACTGAGGGAAGCCAGAGCGCACACACACAGCCACACAAATGCACATTCGGAAACACCACAAGATGCACATGTGTACACCTCTCCAGCCCCCTTGGTGCTATTGGGATGGAGAACATTTTCTTGGGGCTAAATGACCAGAAATGAACAAGCCTTGCTAAGGAGCATCTCCCTGGACAGGATGCTAAGGGGCTAAGGCCTGTCTGGGGGCAGCATGTAGCTCAGAAGGGTTAAGGCACGGAGAAGTAGGGGGAGGGGAGGAGGCAGCAGTGGTGGCGGCTGGGAGCCAGGAGAGGAGGATGGCAGAGCGCCAGGCCAACGGGAGGCCGGGCACAGACAAAGGAAGGGGGGCAGGCTCGCTGGAGGCCTGGGTCAGGGGCCCGGGCAGGGGGCAGTGCTGGTACCTCTTACTGTGGGCTGCTTTTCTTTGAGCCCCCACCCTCAGAAATACTCATAGGCATCTTTCCCCATCACCTTTATCGTTCTTTGCTGCCTCCCCTACTCCCCACACACCAATTTTTAGGGCCTTCTAACAGAGACTTGCTGCCTTTCCATGGACCTTTTCTGCCCTGTGCACTGGGGGAACTGGGTCAGAGCAGGGAGAGACTTGCTACAGAGAGGGGACTAAGAGCCTTTTGAATGATATGTCAGAGTCTTGATACATTCATCACGGTGCTTCAGGCCCCCTCACAGTGAGAGGGGAGGCCCCTTGTGGCTCCTGTCTGACTAGAAAGGTGAGGTGGGGGTTCTGAGCTCAGGGCTGAGGGCAAAAGCAAGAGCACATTCTCCTCCCCATCCTTATGTGGACAGTAAGCCTGGAGGGGGAAAGGGGTAGGACTAGGAATGGCTGGGTAGCTCCAGAACCTAGTTTACATCAAGTGGAACTAAGAATCCAGGTTTCTAACCTTAAGCCCCCTTGGCTCCCTTGTTCTGCTGAAATTTGTGTATTTGATATCCTGTATGCGTGTCCGTATGGTGTCTGTGTGTGCACACTTCAGGTGATGTCTTTCAACACACTTTGGAAAGTTTGGTTTGTTTTTGGTTGTTTGTTTTGAGACAGGGTTTCTCTGTGTAGCTTTGGCTATCCTGGACTCAATTTGTAGAGCAGGCTGGCCTCGAACTCACAGAGATCTGCCAGCCTCTGCCTCTGAGAGTGCTGGGATTACAGGCATGTACCACTGTGCCCGGCTATTTATTCCGTTTTTTGCCGAGGTTGTTTTTGAACTCCTTGATTCTTCTTCCTGCCTCTAGCTTCTGAGTGTTGGCATTAGAGGTATTTTTCACCAGCCCCACAGGCCCTGTGTGTGTATGTATTTATTTTACGACAGAGTCTCACTCTGTGGCCTTGTCTGGCTTAGAACTTGTTACTTAGACCAGGCTAGCCTTGAACCCACAGAGATCTGCCTACCTCTGCCTCCAAGTGCTGGAATTAAAGACTTGTGCCATTACATCCAAAACCATTATTTATTTTTGAAATGGTCTCTTCATGTGGCTAAGGTTGGCCTAGGGACTCTGGACTAGACTGTCCTCGAACTCATCAAAAGCCTCCTACCTCAGCTTCCGAGGTTCTGGGATTCCAGGTGTGTTCAACTCAGTCCAGATCTCTTTGGAATGTTTGAAGGCACTAATGACAGGCCTTGTTGTGTCGGTGCTGGAGGGTGTTTCCTATTTCAGAGTCAGGATCTAAACTATCACGCTAAAAGGAGTGTCTTACGTCCTGGTGGCAGGCTGTATATAGGAGGTCCTGGCTAAAACGGTATGGATTTCATTGTGTGTAGGAGCTAGGGTATAACACAGTAGCAGGCTGTGATATTGGAGGAGTACAGATTCCAGGGAAGATGGGGTGTGGAGTCTCTGTGACAACTGATTAGGCTATCCGTGTTACAGTGTGTTCCAGATTGAGCAGGTAATAACACGGTTTTGGTGCATATTTTGGGGTCAGGATACATGCATGGTCCTTGTCCCTGTATGAATGAAAGTCGAGGCCTAAGTTGGACTCTGTATTTGTCTGCGTGGTGGGGGGCTGTGAGTGTGTTTAGGGTTTGAGGAGTGTGTGTCAGATACTGATGTATGTAAAAGTGAGAAGTGTAGTTCAATCGGGGAGCCTTTTACAGAGACGATTGTGATATTACCATCTCCTTGCTTCTGTGTGTATGTCATGAAAAACTCTGTCCTTAGACTGTTCATGAATCTTGGGGGAAGGAGGGCAGTAGAGGACACGCTTCAACTGCGAAGAGTGAAAGGAGGTGCGCCTTCTTCAAGTGTGTGCTGTGCGGTGTGTTTCCTCTTCCTGTCTAGAGGAGTAGGGCCTGGACTTCCACCGAAGTTTCACAAGTATCTCTTCACCTAGGAGGAGATACTTCACCTATCCCGCTAACCAAGACCTGGGGGAGTGGGAAGGAGTCAACAGTCCCTTTTAAGGGCCTTCCCATAGACCCTTGGATAGGCAAGTCTGCCCTCCGTACCCTGACAACGCTTCTTTCCCCCGCATCCACGTGGCTTCAGGGGTGGTGTCAGGCAAGGGTGTTTCCTATATTTCCTATAAAGGGATCTAACCCAGGGCTTGGAACTTGGCAGGGAAGCCTGGAGTGTCTGTCCCCTTTTCTCTAGTATTTACAAGCTGAACTCAATGTATTTCCGTCAAAAGTAAACCCCAAAGCTTCCCACCTCTACACAGGAGCCCAGAGCGGCAGCTCTGGCCGGCCTTTAAAACCTCAGATCTGTGGGAGGTTTGGCTGGCTGGGTGAAGATATTAGGAGTCTGCCGAAGCCAGCACCGCCCTTCACCCCTGCGTGTGGCTCTGGAGGGTGCGTTTCGCCGCTGGCCTCCCCAGGCCGCCCCTCTGTCCAGGTCTCCCCTGGCCCAATCCGTTCAGTTCCCAGTCTCCCGGTCTCAATCTCTTTTGTTTTTCTCAGCAGTCCCTCCTCGCTCCCTCCCTCCGCTCTTCCTCCTGGCTCGCGGGGGAGGGGGCGGGGCCGGCGGGGCAGCTCCACCCTCCGCCCGCCCTGGGGCCTCCTTCGGAGAGAGGCTCGGCGAGCGAGCGGGGAGGAGAGGGAGGGAGGAGGGAGAGAAAGGGAGAAAGGAAGGAGCAGGCGGGTGCTGCGTGTGTCTGAGTGTGCCTGTGCGAGTGAGTGTGAGTGCCGGGCCCTGCCTCTCCCGCCTCCCGCAGCAGAGGGGCCCGGTGGCCTAGGGAGGGCGGGCGGGCTGCTTGGAGGCAGAGGCAGCGAGAGGCGGCGACGGGCAGAGCCGAGGAGGAGGAGAGAGGAAAGAGCCGAGCAGCCATTGTTGAGGGAAACCTTGCAAACAAAGAAGGCTCCGGACTCCCCGCGGCCCCTCGCCCCCCAGGCCGGCCCCCCGGTCCCTAGCCCCCGGCCCAGTGGCCATTGTAACTTTCCCCCCGGGCTGTGGACGCCGCGGGGCGGGCGGAGGCTGTGCATGCGAGTCTTTGTGCGGCCTGCGGAGTGGAGCTCCCAGCCAGACTGGCCTGTCCCACTCAGGACATGAGCTGCTGAAGTTGCCTCCACCTTAGTCCTCACCCTTGCCAGGGTCCCTGCGGACTTCTAGGCGCGCCCTGCACCTTCCCCGACCCCCTCAGTTCTCCCAGGTAAGTCTGGGCACCTTGAAAGCTTGTTGGGGTGGGCGAAAGGCCCTCTTGTTTAGTGCAGGCCTGGTATGTTGGCAGGGGGGAAAAGTGCCCCAGCGCCCAGCGTGGGGGCTACAAGCGTGTTGACCTATGGTCAGGCCCGAAAGGGAGGAGGCCTGCCATTAGGTCAGTCTGGTTACCATGGAAATGCCCCAACTGGAGGTACCTTCTCAGCCCCCGGATGCTGTTTCCAACCTGAGCAAACTTTGCTAGTTCTGAGCTAGTCTTTTTCAGCCTCTTCCTAAAAGCTTCCAGGTTGTCGAGGGGCAGGTGTTGACCCTATGGCTGGAAGACAGGTTTCCTTCACTCCCACCCCCACCTTGGTCTCAGTATTCCTCCAATGTGGACAGGCAGCAACAGGGACAGATGGTCAGGGTGATGGCCCTCCCCTTCTCCCAGCCCCTTGTGCTGGGGCTACTGGGAGTTGCTATGACTCTCGGAGAGATGCTGAAGTTGCTTGTGACCATTCATTTGAGATGTAACTAGGGCCCCAGAGTTTGGGCTTTAGCTCCCCCAGAACTTTTAATCTAGCTACCAACACACCTGTGAGGAACTCAGTTGTCTTGCTCTCCTTCTCTTCAAGTTCTTGAGCTGATGTAGTTCTTCAGGAGGCCGGAAATCCAGTGAGGCAGAGGTGGCAGGAAAAGAAGGGATGAGGGCTAGTTCTGAGAAACCAGACTCGTGGGTTCCAGCTTTTGGTGTGGCTTTAGTCTACTTGTCTGTTGAGTAGAAACTGTCATTTTCCTGAAATACAGGTTCAGTCCAGGACTAGTATGTGAAAGCAGTGTGCAGTGCATAGAGTGTGTGGACCTGGCCCTGGCTGCATACGATGAGGGCTTTCTGTGGGCACCCTGATACTGCCTGGGGCTGCTGGGTTCCAGCCCTTGGTAGGCGTGTTGGGGCGAGCTGAAGGTGGAAGCCTGCTAGGCAGGATGAGGCACACGTGTGTGCAGGCATACACAAGCTCTGACTCTTGGCACCTTTAGAGACTGTAGTCTGGGTCCCTCTGGGACCCCCCCCCCCCTTTTGCCCATGTTGTACTATGGGGCCCCTGGAGAGAAAATTAAATGGCACATGTTGGCACAGGGTCTTCCTTTGTCTCTTTACCCCCCCAGGAACAAGACAGATTTTATGTTTAAATTAGGGGACAGGGCTCAGATAGAGCCAATACAGGTAGCCTTCCAAGTACAATCAAATTTTAGGTGCTAAGGAAGTGAAATAACAGGGCCAGAACCTTTGAGACCATGCCTCAGTTTCCCCTCATTTCTGGTGGAGAGGGAAAGAGCAGAGTTGCCTGGGTAACTGGCTCCTGTCCAAGTATGAATATAACTGTGGCAGTCAGAAACTAGTACACCAAGAAGTATATGTGCTACTTCACAAAGTGGAGGAGGGGCACCCTGCCTGTGCCTACATAGACAGCAGAGACTGGACTCCTTTCTAATTGTGTTTACCTCCTAGACTGAGCCCCTGGAACATAGCCTCTTCCTTAGGCTTCTGTGTCCATCTAAGTAGAATCTAATTCCCCCTCCCACCTCAGGCCTCAGAAGGAAGAGGGTTAGACTTTGAGTTTCTGGTCTGGAAACAATACTCTACCCACTGTAGGTGTGGGTATGGGGGCTGGGCTGATAAGGGAATGGCTGTTGGTTTGGAAGGCCAAAAGCTCAACTGTTTATCTGGTGGGCCGCGCCCAGCAGGCACACCAGTCCCCCTTATCTTTCTATCCCTTGCCCTCCTGAGACCCTGCAGGGTGGAGGAAGAGCAGAGAGCTCCCCAAGTCCCTCTACCCCCACCGTGGCCACCAGAGCACACAATAAAAAAGGAGTCAGAGGGTAGAAAAAGAATAGGACTTAGAATATCTAGGCTTAGACTCTAGCTCTGCTGGTTACTAATGGTATGTTCTTGGCAAGTCCCTTCGGACTCTCAGTTGCCGTATCTGAAAACTGGGAATGTTACTGCCAACCCTGCCTCACTAAATGATGAGGAGTGAATGAAGCTATGTCGATAAAAAGGTTTGTCAAAATTGTCATGTTTTGGTGTTTTTCCTGTGGTGCTGACATTTCTTCCTTCCTTCAGCTCATCCCCATCATTCAGTCTTAGCCAAAGAAACAGGATCTTGAGTATGGACTGGGGGTAGGAATGAATGTTCCTAGCTTGTTTGCTTCTTCCTTTCCTTAAAGTTTTGTTTTGTTTTTGGTTATGGAGGGAGCATGGGCTAAGGTGCACAAAAGTGCAGGTACCCACAGAGGCCAGAAGAGGGCGTCATGTTCCAGGGAGCTGTAATTAAAGGAGGTTGTGAGCAGCTTAATACGCTGGGGACCAAACTCAGGTCCTCTGGTGGAGTGCGTGGTATGTTCGAACTCCTGAGCCAACTCCCCAGACCCACTCTCAGTTTCTTAATTAAACAAGATGGGAGCTATGAAGGGGTGAGGTGATCCTTAGAGTAGTCCTCTCCTGGTTTACCACTCTCTTATAACCAGGTTAGAGAAGCCCAGCCCTTATCAATATGGTCTAGCAGGCTTCCAGGGAAGCTCCCCAGAAGTTCAGGGGAGCTATGCCATTCTCTCTATTAGGTTGTTCCTCAAAGTCATTCAAGCTGTACTCACCGAAGGAGCCCCCGAACGGCAACGCCTTCCCTCCCTTTCATCCCGGCACCATGCTGGATCGGGATGTGGGGTGAGTTGCTTTCCAGTTCCTAATCATTAGATAGTAACTTGCCTGGAAGGGGAGGGGAATGTCTTCTCTCTCCCTCTTCCAGTATTTCTCTCTTCCACAGTGATTCTCATATTCTCTTCTCTCACACAGCCCAACTCCCATGTACCCACCTACGTACCTGGAGCCTGGGATAGGGTAAGTGGGGTGCGGCCAGTAAGGAAGCTTTCCTTTGTATGGGTCTAAGCAGAAAGGGGGTGCCAGGATGACTCTGCTGCTGAGAACCTCACTTCTTCACTTTCCCAGGAGGCATACACCATATGGTAACCAAACAGACTATAGAATATTTGAGCTTAACAAACGGCTACAGAACTGGACAGAGGTATGGTGAAGGAAATGGAGTTGGGGGGGGGGTGTCCAGATGAGCATCCTTACGGGATGTTTTATCATATGCACATACTTGCCTCTGCGTTCTTTAGGAGTGTGACAATCTCTGGTGGGACGCTTTCACGACCGAGTTCTTTGAGGATGATGCCATGTTGACCATCACTTTCTGTCTGGAGGATGGACCAAAGAGATACAGTGAGTGGCCTCTGTGAGAATGTTACACTTGGTTGTGTTTTGTAAGTCTGGAAGTGTTAAGCAGTCTGCCTTGGTCCTTCTGAAGTACCTCTGCCCTGAATGCTGTGTCCTGTCTCTCTAGCCATTGGCCGGACCCTGATCCCACGCTACTTTCGCAGCATTTTTGAGGGGGGTGCTACCGAGCTGTATTATGTGCTTAAGCACCCCAAGGAGGCGTTTCACAGCAACTTTGTGTCCCTCGACTGCGACCAGGGCAGCATGGTGACCCAGCACGGCAAGCCCATGTTCACCCAGGTCAGCAAGCAACAGGGTGTGGGCACCAAGGGCACCTGGATTTCGTTTCTTCTTTCCCAACATGTACTACAGCTGTTCCCCAAGGAGGCATAATGGGAAGTGGCCAAACGCGAAGGGAGGGCAGGCATAGCATTCAGCAGATATTTACTTGGTTTATTCATGTCAGTTTTCTGGGCCCCGAGGTATACGGTGAACGAGAGCCTGTCCTCATAGAGCTTGTAGCAGATGGGTTTTTCTCTGGCTACTTGGGAAAAGGACGAGGATCTGTTAAGCTTTCCTACTATGTGTGTGTAAGTATATGTGAGTGTGTAAAGGCCAGCTATGACAGGTATATGGGGAGGGGGCGTGCTGCATCAGTTATGTACCCAGATACTTGCACAGGTAGCGGAAGTGTGTGCAGGGGAGAGCTGTAGCAGGCACATATTTATGTATGTGGGAAGGGGCAGAGATATGACAAGCCTATCCCCAGGTGTGTGTGGAGGGCCGGTTGTACCTGGAGTTCATGTTTGACGACATGATGAGGATAAAGACGTGGCACTTCAGCATCCGGCAGCACAGAGAGCTCATCCCCAGGAGCATCCTGGCCATGCACGTGAGTTGTGGGCGGGACCTAAGATGAGGGGAAGGCCAGCAGGGCATCAGGGTTGAGCAGGCTGTGCTGTTTTCTGACTGAACTTAGAGTAGAGAGGGGAGATGGGTTTAATTCTAGCCCCATTCTCTCAGTTATGTCACGCTAAGGTGAGCAGAAGCAGTACAGATTCTAGTGATGTTTTTCCTTCTCTAGGCCCAGGACCCCCAGATGCTGGATCAGCTCTCCAAAAACATCACCCGGTGTGGGCTGTCCAACTCCACTCTCAACTACCTCCGAGTGAGTCTCTGATCACTCCGGTTGTGCCCTGACCTCTCTTATCTGAGCTCCGTGTCTCTGCCTTAATGGTCTAACCCACCTTCTGGTCTACCCCCAGCTCTGTGTGATACTAGAGCCCATGCAGGAACTCATGTCCCGCCATAAGACCTACAGCCTCAGCCCCCGAGACTGCCTCAAGACCTGCCTTTTTCAGAAGTGGCAGCGCATGGTAGCACCTCCCGGTGAGTGCCTTGCCCCTGCCCTTACTGGACCCGTGACAGGCTGTATCAACCCTGAGGCTGTATCTTTTATCTCCTCTGTGACATGAAGCCCCATCTGCTCCTTTCTTATTCTGGGACTACAAGACTGAGAACAGGGTAGAGGCAGGCTTCTGAGGCGGAGGGATGGAGAGAGGGGTCCAGGGCCCCTCCCACCTGAGTCTCCTTTCTCTGACGCAGCGGAACCGGCACGACAGCAGCCCAGCAAACGGAGGAAACGGAAGATGTCCGGGGGTAGCACCATGAGCTCGGGGGGTGGCAACACCAACAACAGCAACAGCAAGAAGAAGAGCCCAGCCAGCACCTTCGCTCTCTCCAGCCAGGTACCTGTAAGCATCTCGGCTTTCTTCTCTTCTGGGCTGCCCCACTGCTCACCCCTGACCCCAGTCTGAGGCTGAGCTTACCAGCAGGCATAGAAGCAAAGACAGTCCTCCCCATGTACACCAGAGCCAGTATGATTTGGCTTCTTCCACTGATGAGAGAATCTTTGCCAGGCACATACATACATGGTTGTGACCACACAGGCTCAGCTGTAGGTACAGTAAAGCACGGGACGGAATCAGCTGTGAGAATGGAAGACGTTCAGAGCAGATAGTGTGGGGCACATGCCATTAGAATACACTCACACCGATGGAAGATATGCAGATTTGAAATGTTGCATATGTAGAATGCATGCACATTTGTGCACATACACATTCCCGCCTTCATATTTTGATCTGCTCACTCTTACATATGGGTAGACGTTCAAGGGCCCCCTAAAATCCGAGGGAGATGGATTAGGGAGCTAGGGGAGTAAAGTGTTATATCTTTCCAGAGTCCAGTGGGTAGGGGGCTAAAGGCTGTGATGCTTTGGAGTCTTTTAGTGGGAAGGGTCCCAGGAGCTGAGGGTGTCAGTTGGGTTTTAGACTTGGGTATGAAGAGGGGGCGGGGTGTTGAGTTTCTAGGGAGGGCATGGGGGCTCTGGGGATATCTACTGCCCTGGGTTGGGCGAGCCCCTGCCCCGATTATGTTTGGGGACCTCCGCCACTCTCAGGATGTGATGGTGGTGGGGGAGCCCACCCTGATGGGCGGGGAGTTCGGGGACGAGGACGAGAGGCTCATCACTCGGCTGGAGAACACCCAGTTTGACGCGGCCAACGGCATTGACGACGAGGACAGCTTTAACAACTCCCCTGCACTGGGCGCCAACAGCCCCTGGAACAGCAAGCCTCCATCCAGCCAAGAAAGCAAATCGGAGAACCCCACGTCACAGGCTTCCCAGTAAAGGCCCTGCCATGGCCACCCAGCGCTCTGGCTGCCCCACCCCTCACAGCCCCAGGGAGCAGAAGACAGGAGGATGAGACTGAGCATCTGAAATGGGCAGCCTCCATCCACCCACTTCAGGGAGGAACTGGACTCACTGGGGGGCAGGTGCCAAGATTTGCCCCTCAGTTGCCCTGGGCTGGGCCTGGCCCCTGCAGAGCCTTTTGGGGGAAGGGGGTACTCATGTGGATGCCTTTGTGGACCCTGGGCCTCTGAGAAATGTCCTGACCCTCCTCTCCCCAGGGCATTTGCCCCCATTCTCACCCCAGGTTCTGGGTGCCCCATCTTCCTGATTTGTCCCTTTGAGCCTGGGGTTTATATCCACAGTCCTTAGGGGTGTAAAGTTTGGGGCTTGGTTGGATGCCCTTCCCCTAGGTGACTGTTAATTGAGGGTAAAATTCTGGGTTCTTCCCTTTTGCCACTTACCCAGCTCCAAGTTTTTAAAAAAAATAATATTATTAAAAATGTAAATTAAAAAAAAAGTCACTCATGTTCCCCTATTCCCCTGTTGAAAATCCAGCTACCTCCCTCCTGGCAGGTGGAGGGCCTAGGGCCCAGGTGGGGTGAGAGTTGGGGCAGGGGCGTATGCCTGTCATTTATACCACCTGAGAAGCTTCTTTGGATGTAGGAGACACTGGGCCATCTCTCCTGTCTTTCTCTCTGGGGTGACTGGAGTTGGGGGCAGCATGCCATCGGTTGGGGTGGAACCATTGATGACTACATCTCTTGACCCCTGTTGTCTGTCTTCCCGGCCTCCAGGACTCTGGCCTGGTCTAGTGCTTGTGAGTCCCTCTAGCCCTGCCCCCTCCACGGTGTGTATTTTACAGTCCTCTATTGGTGGACGGGTGGGGAGTCCCCTCCCTCAGGGAGCACAGAGGGAAGGGAGTTTTTGTCACTGACTGTTGTTGGTTTGTTTTGTTTTGTTTTGGTCTCTGTGTCAGGAATAGGATGAGAGGACCTTGTCCACTCTTAATTCCAGACCGCTCCTCTCCCAGCCCCTCAAACTGTGTGACTGGTACTGACGTCTCTTTGACTTGAGGGAAAGGAGCCACTTAGGCCATCCAGCTTAAGCCCATCAGGGAGAGAAAGGCCAGTGTCCTCCCCAAGCTGAGGTAGACATTCCTGTCCCCATGTTCCACCCTGCAGCAGCTAGTGTCCCCAGCTCCATTCCCTAGTCGGGCATGTGGAGACTCACAGGTTCTGTGGCTCACGGCTCTGCTGCCTTTTCCTGTGGCCAGGCCCAGGGTATGTGGGTGCTGCCTCCCCATTCTCCCTTTTGGATTATGGGGTCCCTTGGGCCCTGCTTCCTCCTTGGCAGTCACTTTTGGGAGGATGCTGTCAGGAGCCAAAGGAAAGGGTGAGGAAGATGGATGTCCCATCCCTACTGTAATGATTTTTTTCTCTTTTTTTTATTTTTTATTTTATTTTTCTTTTCTCATTTTGGCCATTTGAATCATGTATGGTACCAATCAATAAAGAGACTCTTTTGTTTGAGAGTGTCCTGGTTAGTCATTGGTACAAAGTTTGCCAGGCGTGGTAGCACTCAGAGGCAAGAGGATTCCTGTGAGTGCAAAACCAGCCTGGTCTATATAGTGAGTGTCAGGATAGCCAGGGCTTTCATTGAGACTTTGTCTTAAAAAACAAAATCCCTCAGTTCAAGACAGGCTTTCTCGGGAATTTGCTTCTGTCTCACACTTTTTCAGTGGCGCTGGCCTGAGTCATGCCTTTCATTCCAGTTTCCAGTCCTTCCTGGGTATCCCACCCTGGCCGTAATCCCTTAGATTTTGTCTTTCCTCACAGACTACCCCAACTGCTGCGCCTCACCTCTTCCTCCTATAAGGGTCGTGCCAGGGCTGCTGGAAGAGAGCTGGGTGAAGTGTTGAAGGCTTGTGGGGAAGGAGTCCTTAGGGGGAAATTGCGTGGCATGGCTTCAGGCCTCTTGGTTTTCTGGGACATTCCTATCTAACCCAGCCCTCCAGCCTAGGTGAGGGCCAAACCGGGCCTCCCTGGGGCCTAAGGCCCCTGCTGAGGGATAGAGAGAGGAGCAGAATTGCATTTTGTGTCCTGCCGACTTTGGTTGGGGCCTAACTTCCATAGGGAGATAGGAGAAAAAGGGTTCCCATGAGGTAGCTACTAATTCTAAGTCCCACGTCCCCACCATTGAAGAGATTGTCAAGATAAGGGAGACCCTGCTATGGGCTGGAGCTTGGGTCTTCTTCCATGATGCCCCCTGTCCTGACAGGAAGCCTTACACCATTCCCTTCTGAGGTCTCTGGATCTGCAGTTATACCTGATAGACCCATGCTTCTGCCTCAGCCTCTGAGTTGACAGGAAAATACCAGAGGGAAAAACTCTCACTGACATGACTCTTGCCCCCTCCACAGTTACTGTCCTATTGCCAACATAGTGCCTCAAGACCCAAAGACCATATTCAACATGAATATGGACACACATACATAGGCGGAGGCTTGGCCTTGCCTGACAAGGACGATGGCCACCACTTTCTCATTTGAAATACTAGGGAATGCCTGCAGATGATCTGTGTCTTCAGTAGGGCACACTTTTGGCCTTTTTTTGCCTGAGTATGTGCCAGTGTGTATATGCATAGGACTGTTGAGGTGAGGATGTAGGTATGTGTAAGTAATGTAAAGTAGAATGTTAATGTGTATGTGGACACAGGTGGGCATGTTTATATAGGTGTTGGAGAATTCATTCAGGTAAATTGAGTCGTCTTAGCTACCCGGCTGGATTCTAGTGCAGGGGTATAAAACATGACAGATGTGCATGGTGGCTCTAAGTGTATAATGAGGATGTATTGATAACGGATGCAAGGCTTGGCAGTGGGGTGTTGCGTTTGTTATTGGGTCCTAGGATAGTAGTTGTGAGACTGAGGTGAACATCAGCTCACAGTTTGTGTGTGTGTATGTGTGTACATGGTGTGCACAAGTGAAATAGGCAGGTGTAGACTTTGCCGGCGCTGTCCTGCTTGGGGAAAAGACCTGGGCCCAAGAGACAGGGGAACTCACTATTTGAACTCAGGAAACAGTGGTCAGCAGTTTCCTCTGGAGCCCCAGATCTGGCTCTTCCACATTGTCCCCCAGCAAGCCATGTGGGGAAGGCCCCTGGTGAATGAAAGAAGGGAGAATCCCTCTAGGGCTCTGGTGCCCTCTATTAACGCTACAGGTATCAGTTGGTCCCAGCCACCAGCATGTTCCAAGCCTCTGTCCCTCACGTTTCCTTTAGCTCCTTTCCCACAGTTCCTGGCATGTCTAACCTGAGCGCTAATGCTTTTCTTCAGACCCACGTCTAGCCTTGCACAACCTCTAGCGCTCTTAAGCTAGAGTGACTTGCAGCTCCTTTTCAAAGAAGAGGTGGCTCGGCACTTAGGAACCTTTCTCCTCTGAAGAGGCTCAGAGCTTGGTTCTGAGCACCTACTTAACTCACAGCTGGCTGTGAATTCCAGTTCCAAAGGTTCTGGCGCCCTCTTCTGGCTCCAAGAGCACCAGGCGCATATGCAGTGCACAATGTAAATGCAGGCAAACACACCTACAAACATAGAATAAACATACATATTTTAAAAAGGAGAACCCTAGCCAGCCAGCCTACGCCTTTCAGTCTGATCACAAGTCCCTTTCCCTAAACAATAAACTAGTCTTCCCAGCACTTCTGTAGCCCACTTTCACTAAGTCCAGTTTTATCTTGGAGATTTATAGAAAGTCACAGGTCAGAATAGCTGGGAGAAGAAGGGAAGGTTAGGAGACAGGAGGTCAGTAGCACTGTCTGTGTTCTGGGTTGGACTGAAGGGAAGGTAACCCAAAGCAGGACTTTGACAGCACTGGAGATGGGGAGAGAACTGAATTCATGGCTAGCCTGGCCTGATAACAGACTATCTCAAAAAACAAAGGGAGAGCCAGCCAGGCTCTGTACACGCTTATAAGTCTAGCACTTAGGGAGGCAGAGGCTGGAGGATCTCTGTGAGTTCGAGGCCAGCCTGGTCTACAAAGCAAGGCCAAGACTACAGAGAGAAGCCTTGTCTTAAAAAAACAAAGAATTTTAAGCCCCTGGCCTCTAGTTATAGGTTGGCCTTCAAAGCCTGTCTTTGCTAGCCCCAATATCTAAGAGTTCAGAATGCTACAGCTAACTAGTGAATCTATGTGGCTCATCTTCCCAAGAGGCTCGCAACCATCTATAATGTGAACTGATTCCTTCTACTGGCAGATGTAAATTCAGATAGAACACTCATACACATAAAATAAACCTTAAAAAAAGGTGTGGGGGTCTCACTGGATAGCCCTAGCTGGCAGAAAACTTCATATGTAGACTAGGCTGGACCTCAACTTGTGATGATCCTCCTGCCTCTGGTTTTCAAGTACTATAAGTATAGTTGTGCATCACTATGCCTGCTCACTTTTATTTATCTGTTGTGTTTATGTGGTGCTGGCATGTACTGTGTCTGCATCTGTGTATGTAGTGCACATGTGTATGGAGGCCTGCGATTGACATCTGGTGTGTTCCTCAATTGTGGACCACAAATTTTTTTTTTTTTTTAATTTTTGCTAGTTGCCTTTTTTGTTGTTTTTGATTTGTCATGTCTTTCTGTGTCTGTTTTTTGTGCTTTTGTTTGTTTGTTTTTTAAAACAGTGTTTCTTTGTTTAGCCCTGGCTGTCCTGGAACTCCCTCTGTAGACCAGGCTTGCCTCGAACTCAGATCGGCCTGCCTCTGCCTCCGAGTTCTGGGACTAAAGGCTGCCTCTGCCTGCTGTCGTTAATGCTGGGATTAAAAGTATTTGACACCACCTCCCAGCTTGGTTTGTGTTTTTTTTATTATTATTTTTTATTTTTACCTCCTGGGGCTTGGTACTTGCTAAAGCACTGTAACCCCTCCACCTTATTTTTGAGGCAGGGGCTCTCATTGACCCTGAGGTTCCCTGACTTGGCTAGGTTGGCCCTGCAGTGAATTCCGGGGACTCCTCACTTCTGCCTCCCTGGCGCTGAGATGGCACTCCCACAGCCTCGCCCTGCTGTGATTGTGGGTACTGGGATCCAAGCTCAGGTCCTAATGCTTTGCTGGGGTGAAGAGTAACTTGAAAAAGAGCTGAAACCCAACACCACATCCCCTCAGCCCACCTTCACCCCTCCCCCAGGTCTTGAAATATGTGGCTGGTGTCCTAGTTACTTGCTTGATTCCTGTGACAAAATACTGATGAAGGCAGCTAAAGGGGTAAGGATTTATTTCAGCCCACAAGCCAAAGTTTTGATCCAACATGTTGGGGAAGTCAGAGGTTGGAGCTCCAGACGGCTGGTCATGGAACCAGTCCAGGCTTCCAGCTAGGTAATGGCACTGTCCATAGTGGGTGGGGCTTCCCAACAGTGGCATCAAGACCCCCAGCAGGTTAGAGTCTGCCCAGTTGACAGTAAACAGCAACCATCAAAGCTGGCTACACACCATGTCTGCTGTGTGCCTGGGCCTCTCCCTGCTGTTGTGCTTGCTTGTTGAGGCGGCCGCCCTGTGAGACTGTTTCTTCAGTGCGCTACCTACGTCCTGAAGGCCATAACCGTCCTCCCCTGTCCCCCACCCCTACCCCACCTGCCACCTCTGCCTTCACTCCTCATCTCTGATCACTCAAGGCAGGAGCCACCTCTGGTCTCCTCAGGAAATCCAGCTCCAAGCTGGAACTCCTTCACACCTTACACACTTACTCTGTGCTTGAATTATCTTTTTTGGTTTTTGCTTTTTCAAGACAGGGTTTCTCTGTGTGTCCTGTACTCACTGTGTAGACCAGGCTGGGCTTGAACTCACAGAGTTCCGCCTGCCTCTGCCTCCCCAAGTGCTGGGATCACAGTCGTGTGCCACCACACCCAGCTTTTCTTTTCTTTTCTTTTTAAATTATTTTTCAAAACAGGATCTATGTAGCTGAGACTGGCCTGGAACTCACTCTGGTTGAACCTCGCCTCAAACTCACTACTTTCCCTTCTCAGTTTCCCTGAAGGTTTCTCTGTGTAGCCCTGGCTGTCCTGGACTTACTCTGTAGACCAGGCTGGCCTTGAACTCACAGAGATCTGCCTGCCTCTGCCTCCCGAGGGCTGGGGTTAAAGGTTTGCACCACCACCAGTTCTCTTAACTTATACCTCTCCCTGTTTCCCACCTTTTCTCCCCCTTGACTCTATCACTCCTGTCTGAAGTGACTTTGAATTTCCTACCCCATCCTCCAGCTTATATCCCTGGGGCCTGAGAGACTGATAGGAAATGAGGACTAGGGAAGTGGCTCAGTGAGAAAGAGCACTTGCTGAGACAGAGGGAGGACCCCAGCTCACATCCCAGTACCTTCATAGGCGCCGGATGTGACTGAGTGCGCATGTGCATTCCAGCACCAGGGGGTCAGAGGCAGGAAGGATACCGGGGCTTGCTGACTGCCAGCCTAGACTGAGAATGATGGAGCACACAGTCAATATCTCTCTCCCCACCTCCCTCCTTGCCTCCTCCCCTCAGTATCCATTTTTGGCTTTCAAACAGACATACACTCAGTGTCCACCTCTGGCCTCTGAACAGACACATACTCAGTATCTGGCCTCCAAACTCACTCACTCACACACTTTCTCTCTCTCTCTCTCTCTCTCTCTCTCTCTCTCTCTCTCTCTCTCTCTCTCTCTCTCTCTCTCTCTCTCTCTCTCTCTCTCTCTCTCACACACACACACACACACACACACACACACACACTAGCAGCTTTATGCAACCATATCCTTCCTGTGGTTGTCATTTCCCACAGGAACAGCATGTCAAGCTTTTACGTGCTTTAAAATATTTTTAAATTAAGTTGGCATAGGGGAGGTGCCCATATGGTACAATGCACAGGCATGGTTTCACATTCCTTCCTCTAAAACTTTCTCTCTGGGCCTCTTCTCCAGTCTGTTCTAGGATCCCAGAGCACCAGGGTCTGTGCAGAGAGGACCTTTGGATTTGAGGTATCCTTTCCCCAGAGTTGTGATACTGGCTTACACAGTCTCATTTCTGTTCCTCCTCAGAATGGATTGTTTTTGCTCAGGGAACCTTCCCTCAGACTTTCCCATGGTCTTGCTGTATTCTTTGTATGGATAGGTGCCCATCAGAAAAATCCAGCCCAACCTGTTGAGCTGGTAAATGAGGCCTGTGCAGGACGAGCAGGGTGGAACACCTTGGCGGTGCATCTTATTTTCTCCGGACTCTATGATCAGCACTCAGATTGCTCTCCAAGGGATCAAACACTCGTGCTGGGATTCTTGCCTGAGCTGGATTAACAATCTCTATTCCAGGGGCTGGAGAGATGGCTTAGTGATTAAGAGTCCTGGCTATTCTACCAAAGGACCCAGATTCAATTCCCAGCACCCACATGGCAGCTCACAACTGTCTATAACACTAGTTTCAGGGAATCTGACACCCTCATACAGACATACATATAGGCAAAACACCTATGCACGAGAAAGAAAGGAAAGAGAGAGCACATAGTAGTCCAGGGCAATGGTCAAGAGAGTGTATTCCAGAAGAATCCAAGTTCAATTCCCTGTAGTCACATTAGGCAGCTCACAACTGCCTGTAACTCCAGCTACAAGGATATCTGCCTTTTTTGGCCTCTGTAGATATCTATACACATTGTATGCACATATACATGATTAAAAATAAATAGTTTAAAAAAGAGGAAAAATAGTCAAGAAGGATCTGGCCAGCCCTTGAAAGGCTGAGGCAGGAGGATTGCCACAAATTCAAGTTCAAGGTCAGTCAGGAATATAGAGCAAAAGACTGTCACCAAAAAAACCAAAAACAGCTGGGTGGTGGTGGCTCATGCCTTTAATCCAGCACTTGGGAAGCAGAGGCAGGCGGATCTTTGTGAGTTTAAGGCCAGCCTGGTCTACAGAGTGAGGGCTCTGAGAAAACATAAGACAAAAATTCTCTAAACTGAAAGATCAGTGGTTCAGGTGCTAGAGGTGGCTTTGTGAGCATAAAGAGCAGAGGTTCAAATCCCGTCGGCCAGTGTAGGGGCCCCGGGGCAGAGACACCCAGGCTCAGTGGCTGACCAGTCTGATTAGTGAGCTCCAGATTCAGTGAGAGACTTTCTAAAAAATAAAAATAGCAGGGTGCAGTGGCACACGCCTGTAATCCCAGCAGGGGCAGAGGCGGGCAGATCTCTGTGAGTTGGAGGCCAGCCTGATCTACAAAGTGAGTCCAGGACAGCCAACGCCAGACAGAGAAACCTTGTCTTGAAATAGAGAAAGAGGGGCCAGAGAGGTGGCTCAGCAGTTAAGAGCACTGACTGCTCCTCCAGAGGACCTGGGTTCAATTCCAGCACCCACATGGCAGTTTTTTTTTTTAATGTTTTTTTCTAGATTTATTTATTATGTATACAATATTCTGCCTCCATATACACCTGCACATCAGAAGAGGGCACCAGATCTCATTATAGATGGTTGTGAGCCACGATGTGATTGCTGGGAATTGAACTCAGGACCTCTGGAAGAGCAACCAGTGCTCTTAACCTTTGAGCCATCTCTCCAGCCCCACATGGCAGTTCTTAACTGTCTGTAACTCCAAGATCTAATACTCTCACACAGATATACATGCATGCAAAACACCAATGCACATAAAAATGAAAATAAATTATTTTAAAAAAAGAAAGAAAAAAAAACAAGGTGGCCTGGTGAGATGCCTTGTGGACAAAGCCTGCTGCCAAGCTTTGACACCTGGGTTAGATTCATAACTAAACTAAACATAACTAAAGCTGAGAATCAACTCCTACAAGTTGTATTTGGCTTCCATTCAAGGAATATGACACTCACACACTAACACGCACACACAAGTAAACGTAAAATACATATAAAATAAGGTGCAAAACAATACAGTAAGATACCCAGCAGGGTATTATATTAAAAAGCAAAGCAAAATAGAAACCAGGGAGTGTCTGAATAAGATTGACTCTAACTATGATGGCTTTGGGAAAGGGCTGGGGGGAAGTGGTCCAAAGCGTGTACAGTAAAATGCGAAGCTTGAAACTTGTCAGTACCTTCTATTTCAAATAGCCAGTACTTGAGTAGAAGGCATAGTAAATAGATTTGAGCCATACTTCAGTCACAGTGGTGCCCTCTCTCTGTCTTTTTTTCTCTGGTTTTTGGAGACAGAGTTTATCCTGGCTATAATGGAACAATTAAAATGGGTCCAGTACAACTCTGTGTGCTCAGGAAAGGGCAACTCTACACTGTGGGCAGAATGTAGAGAGGCAGGAACCCAGGGATTCACGTGTTCTTCACACCATGCACAGTGAACCCCACCTTTGGTTCTAGCACTCTGAAGTAGAGGCAGGTGGATCTGTGAACTGCATGAGTTCTGAGCCAGCCAGTTCTACACAGTAAGACTGTGTCTCAAAAACCCAAACCAAGCATTTTTTACAACGCAGACCCAAAAGCAAGTCGGTTAAACACCAGACCTAGTACTTAATCATTGAAGTGTCTCCAAATGAGGAAAAACTGTCTGAATTAGACTTAATACATGGATGATTTAAGGCATTTCCGCAATTAATTTTGACAATACTCAAATTTTACATATGCATTGACTTTAGAACGTCAGCTCTTTGTACGATAGATTTCGTTATTTCTTTTCCTTGTATTGATATAATTCTGCTGTATTTACTCTGTGAACTTCCCTTAGAAATTAAAATTCTGCACCTCTGTTTCTTCCTATATGAAAGAATTCCAGGAGCTGGACAAGGTGGCGAATGCCTGTAATCTCAGGACTCAGGGAGGCAGAGGCAGGTGGATCTCTATGAGTTCGAGGGCAGCCTGATCTTACAAATTGAGTCCAGGCCAGCCACAGCTACACAGAGAAACAAAAACAACAAAAATTCCAGAAGCCAGGCATGATGCATAACTTTAATTCCGACACTCAGGAAGCAGAGGCAGGAGGACCTCTAATGAGTGCCAGGTCAGCCAGAGAGACGTGGTGAAGTACTGTCTCAAAAAAACAGACAAAAACCCGTCAACGCTTACTGCTCTTCTGGAGGGCCTAGTTTAGCCCCCTGAGCCTGGCCAGGCAACTCACAGCCTCACCTTGTGCCTCCGCCCTCCGCAGCACTGTCTCAAGTACACATGCTCACATGCGGACACATGGAGCTGCCCAAAAGTTTCATAAATAATCAAAGTAAATTTTGTTGTTGTTTTTCTGAGATAAGGTCTCTGTGTAGCTCTGGCTGTCCTGGAACTCAATATGTAGACCAGGCTGGCCTCAAACTCAGAGATCTCCTGCCTCTGCCTCTTGAGTGCTGGGATTAAAAGCATCTACCACCATGCTCAGGAAAATATTAATAAATAAAATACTATTATTTAATATATTTATATATTTTATTAAACATGTAAAAAGTTGTGGAGTTTTTGTTGTGTTTTGTTTTTTGAGACAAGGTTTCTCCATGTAGCTTTGGCTGTAGACCAGGCTGGCTTAAAACTCACAATGATCTGCCTGCCTCTGTCTCCTTGAGTGCTGGGATTAAAGGTGTGCACCACCATACTCAGCTTACATTTGTTTGTTTGTTTGTTTGTTTTGAAGATTTATTTATTTACTTACTTATTTATTTAATGTATAAACACTCTATCCACATATACACTGCAGGCCAGAAGAGGGCACCAGATCACATTATAGATAGTTATGAACCACCATATGGTTGCTGGGAATTGAACTCTGGACTTTTAGAAGAGCAGCCAGTGCTCTTAACCTCTGAGTCATCTCTCCAACCCACTTCATTTGGTTTTTAATATTTTTATTTTGAGACAGGGTTTTTCCATGTAGCTTTGGCTGTCCTGGCTTTGGCCATCCTGGACCTGATTTGTACCAGGTTGGCTTTGAACTCACAAAGATCCGCCTACTTCTGCCTCCCCAAATACAGGGATTACAGGCATGCACCACCATGTCTGGCTTATTTTCTTTCTTTCAATTTTATTATTATTATTATTAGTTTTGGGTTTTGGGGTTTGGTTTTGGTTTTTGAGATAGGGTTTCTCTGTGTAGCCTTGGCTGTCCTGGAATTCACAGAGTTCAACCTGCCTCTGGAATTAAAAGTGTAGGCCACCAACACTAGGCTAGCTTTATCATTTTTAATTGTGTGTGTGTGTGTGTGTGTGTGTGTGTGTATGTGAAGGTGCCTGTGGAAGCCAGAGGCATTGAATCCCCCTGGAGCTGCAGTTACAGGCAGTTTCAGGATGTGGGTGCCAGGAAGCAAACTCAGGTCCTTTGCCAAAGCACTGTGTGTTCCTGATCACTGAGCCATCTTAAAGGCTCTACTTTTGTTTGTTTGTGGGTTTTTGTTGTTGTTTTGTTTTTTCCAGACAGGGTTTCTCTGTGTGTAGCTTTGGCTGTCCTGGAACTCACTCTGTAGATCATGCTGGCTTTGAACTCACAGAGGTCCGCCTGCCTCTGCGTCCTGAGTGCTGGGATTAAAGGTGTGTGCCACCACTGCCCAGCTAGGCCCTACTCTTTTGCTCTTAACTTCTGAGCCATCTCTCCAGCCCACTTTTTTCTTTCTTTAAAATCAATTTTTCTTTGTGCAGATTATTGTCATTTCTTTCTTTCCAAGTTCTACCAGCTTCTTAAATCTCTCTCTCTTCCTTTTAACAGGGTCTCACTATGTCGATCTGTCAGGCTGGCCTAGATCTCAGAGATCAGCCTGCCTCAGCCTCCCAGTGCTGGGATTAGAGGAGTGCATTGCCACATTTGGTTTCTTTAAGCTTTGAAGAAGGTTCTTCAGGCATAGAGACCTTTTTCCCTGAGGGATCAATTGAGCCCAGGGCTTCAGATCCTGGGCAGCACAGTCTAGATCCTGAGCGAGTACAGAGTTCTGCCTGCAGGTTCAAGTCCACAGCCCAAAGCTTAATCTCATCCTAAGCCTTGTAAGGGACCTCATGAAGCTTTCAGTGCTTTATTGTAAATGTGGCCTGAAAAGAAAGCTTCTACCCAAGACGAGGAAGGACCAGGAGGGACAGTCAGCCAAGGAGGCCTCCTCACTCTTGTGCAGTGCTTTGGTTTACTAGTGCTGACATAGCAAATTGAGTTTGGTGACATGCTATAGGAGAGGTTTATCCCTCATAGCTCTGCATTGCTGGGAACTGATTCCCAAGGCCTTGAGCATGCTAGGCAAGGGTCCTGTCACTCAGCTACATCCCCCATCAAACAGAAGCTGTCAACAGCGTAGGCTCATTATGGAGGCATCCAGGGGAGAATCCATCCCACGAAGCTTTTCTAGTTTCTAGTGTCTACCAGCAGCCCTTGCATTGTACTTTTATTTTGTCTTTTAAATTACATTTTCACTCTTTCTGTGTGATCCTGTGGAGGTGTGGGTGTGTGCACCTGCTGTGGGTTGTGTATAGAAATAGGAGAACAACTTTATGAATTCAGTTCTCTCACACCATGTGGGTTCTGGGATCAAAGTGGCCACCAGGCTTGGAATGCATGTAACTTTTCCCACAGAATTGTCTCACCAGCACCATGTTTTTTTAAGACAGGGCCTCACACTGTAGCCCAGGCTGGCCTGGAATTCACAACAACCTCCCTTCCTCAGCCTCGAAAGTGCTGGGGTTGGACCCATCAATCCAGTCTACCTGTGTTGTCACGCAGTCTGCTTCTTTATTTCCTCCTCTTCAGTCTTATAAGGACGGTTATTGGATTTAGGGCTCACCTTAGTCCAGGATAATCTCCCCTGAGATCCTTAATCACCTCTTCAAGGGAACTTATTTTAAATAAGATCGCACTCTGCTTTCTGGAAGTCACAAACGCTAAAGAAGGTCCCCCGTGGCTTCTCATTTTGGTGGTGGATGCCACATTCACGGAGTTAACACACTAAGCACACACTCCACCACCGCACAGCGTTACCACCATGGAGGTTTCAGCTTGACAGTGGAAACCCATCCCTGAATTTTGGTATGGGAAACCCCTCCTTTGAAAAATCCCATTTAGCTAGGTATGTCAAAATGGACCTATGGTCCCAGTACCTGTGAGGCTGAGCTAGGATAATCCGGAATTCTGCTGACAAAATACCATACGTGTAACAACAACGAAAATTAAAAAGAAACCAGAAGAGGGAAGGAGGGCAGATGACATGAAAAGAGATGAAGGGCGGGCGGGCTGAGTATGTAGCTCAGCTGGTGTTTCACTGGTTTGCACAAAGCCATGAGGGTCAAGCCCTAGCACCATGTATGACCAGACATAATGGTGTATGCCTGTCATCACAGCTCTTGGGACACGGAGCAGGAGCACAGCCAATCTTGGGTATATGGCAAGTTCCAGGCAAGCCTGGGCTACATGAGACCCTGCCTTTAAAAAAGAAAAAGTGGGGGCGGAGAGATAGCTCAGTGGTTACGAGCAACTGAGCGCTCCTCTAGAGGACCTGGTTCAATCTCAGCACCCACAGGGCAGCTCACAACTATCTGTAACTCCAAGATCTGACACCCTCACACTGACATACATGCAGGCCAATGCACATACAAATCAATAAAAATTTAAAAAACGAGAATGTTTTCTATTTTTCTTTTTTTGCTGGTGTGATGGCCTTAACCTGTAACCTCAGCTTTTGGAAAGTAGAGGCAGGAGGATAAGGAGTTGAGGACAGCGGCACTCTGAGGCACGTAAAAGCACCTGTCTTTTCTTTTTTATTTCTTGAGGCAGGATTTTTCTTTGTAGCCTTGGCTGTCCTGGACTTGCTTTGTAGACCAGGCTGGCCTCGAACTCACAGAGACCTGAGTGCTTCTGCCTCCCAGAGTGCTGGGATTATAGGCATGTGCCACCGTGCCAGGCAGAAGCACCCGTCTTAAAAAACAAAAACAAAAAGGTGGGCAGTGGTGGTGCACACACATTCTGTCTCAACGCTTGGAAGGTAGAGGTAGGCAGATCTCTGTGAATTTGTGGCCAGTCTGGTCTACAGAGTGAGTTTCAGGACAGACAGGTGTAGTGGAAAGTCTTGGCATCTTAAAAAAAAAACCTGTTATGTTATGTAAACATGTTGTTTTAATCCCAGGTGTGGGATATAGGGCTGATTCAGATTGTCCACAGCAGCAGACTGTTTGCCTTGTGCAGAATCTGCGAGGGACTCCTTGCCAGCTGCAGATAGTTGAATTCTGAGGACTCTGAGAGGGAATAAATGCTAGAGCTCAGAGTGTTGGGGGAGAGGGGGCTCCAAGGGAGAATGCTTGTGTTGCCTTCTGCTGCTCCTGGTTGCTGTTGTGGCAGTTTGACAAGAACCTGAAGATATCCTGAAACAGAGATTGGATTTGCCTCAAGGAACCCAAAGACCCTAATCAGCAGTAAAAGGGAACTACGTCTCCTCTCCCTACTAACCTTGGTCTCCTACCTCGTGTTGGGTCTTTGGAAGGGACTGGGGTGGGGAAGGGAGGAAGAGGTATAAGAAATGTAAATAAGATAGTTTTAAAAAGTACGCCAACATACAGGGCTACACAAAGAAACCCTGTCTCAGAAAAAAAAAAATCATTGTAGGAGAGAAGCCACAGACTGAGGAAACCTAGCCCACATTTTCTGCAGTTTAGGGTGGCTTGGAATTCATGATGGAAGTCAGGCTAGTCCCAGGCTCGAGGGGTGCTTCTGTTTCCCTCCTAAGGCTGAGGTGTGTTGGCACACCTCACTGTCTTCCTACCTCCTGACTGTCCAGTTTCACCTGTTTGACCCTGTGAGCATTCTCCTCTGCTCTTTCCGGACAGCAAAGCCCACATTGTATCTTTCCTTTCTTCAACAATAGGACACTTCCCAGGGTCTGAGCACTTTGTTAGCAGTGGGAAGTGGTTACTCACGTAACCATCTGCTACCCCTAGGTTTGGCATAAATCCTGTGACTCTGAAGGAGCCGAGGATGGGGAGCCATACCGGTAACCAGTGGTGAGCAGTGGTGGTTGTTTGATTTTTTTTCCTCCCCAAAGAACAGCTCTCAGTGATGTCCAGGTTGGGACCCCAGCTTTGGCCCAGGGCCTGCCCTGGAGATGAGATCTCTGGGTCCCAACAACTTCCCCTCAGTCTTCGGTTCCTTTCCCCAGCTCTCTAGACTTCCTAGCTCAACAGGGACTGCTTACCTCTTTGAGGAAGACCTCCTCCAATCTGAGGTTCCAGGCTGTTCCTAGAGCCTGTCCAGGGCTGTCAGAAATGGGGCGATGCTCCCCATTCCCACCCCCCCAGAACAAAGCAGAAATTATATATCTTCAGTGCTGGAATTAACAGAGTGCATCACTGCTGGATTAAAGGCAGGTGCCACCATGCCTGGCTGACGTGGAGTCTTTAGACTTAGCCTTCTGAAGGTGCATTATTTCTGCCTTGTTCTGGGGACTCTCTTTGAGTTTGAGGTCAGCCTGGTCTACAGAGTGAGTTCCAGAACAGCCAAGGCTACACAGAGAAACCCTGTCTCCAAAAACAAGACAAAGACTCCACGTCCCCCCTGGAATAGGATTGCTGCAAAACCTATGTGAGAGGAGAGTCTTCTCTGCCAGAACTGCAGGGGAGGGCCAAGATAAAGTGGCTTTTCCACATACATTCTTTTGAGGCTGACGTTGAACTTGCTTTTTATCAAGGACAACCTTGAAATCCTGATCCTCCTGCCTCTGCCTCCAAAATTCTGGGATTACCATCATGGTATGACCACTTCTAAAGGTTTTGTTGTTTATTAGAAGCAGGTCCACCTTTATTTCACATTTTGTGTATAAAAGTGAGACTATATTACTTTTTAAAATAAAGTCTGATATTCTTGTACTTTATTTTCATCTTTGTACTTTAAATTCATAGAAAATGTGACCTTACTGTACCCTCTTAAAACACCTGTGAGGTTAACTCCCTTCCGGGCTTCAGTTCCGAAGAGAATTCTGGTGGCTCAGGTTCCTTTTCCTCCAAGTTCACTTTCAGGTTCAATTCCAGGACCCTTTTCCTCTTGCCATGATTCTACTTTCTGGGTTTTCTCCCGGCATTCTCTTCCTTCATTTCACTTGGCCTGTAGAACTTTGATTTTCCCTGCTTCTGCACATTTGATGAATGAAGCGGGCAGTGATAAGAGATGCCCACCAGGGGGAGCCAGTGTCTAAGAAGATGCTGAAGACTTGTCTAGAGCTTCTAGATCAACCAGTTGGCCAGTCTGGCTTATGGAGAAATGGGGAGAAGGCCCTTGTTACCCAGGCACTTGGGACCCATTAGATGCACCCAGAGATTAGGTTACAAAATTACAGATGACCATGGTGTCAACCTTCAAGACAAGCCTCCTATTTGTTCATCTTCAATTAGGGAGCAGAACAAATAACTTGGTAACCAGAACATCAAAGAAGAAGACTGGAAGGGAAGAGGCAGGACCAGACTTGAAGAAGGTAGCAGTCTGTCAGGAATCTGGCTTGTACACTGAATATTAAAGTAGCGGGCAGAACTCCAGCAAATTTAACTCTCTGGGTGATGAAGGTATGGTGATACACACCATTAAATCCCAGAACTCAGGAGGCAGAGGTAGACAGATCTCTGTGAATTTGTGGCCAGCCTGGTATACATTGTGAGTTCCACGGCAGCCAGGGCTATGTAGAGACCCTGTTTCAAACAAGCAAGCAAAAAGACTAGATGTAAGGAGACAGAACTACCAACTGAAAGCCATTGTGATAAGTCTCAGTGACGTGTGGACTAAGCCACGCCAAAGTATGTGTGTGTTAGTTTTCTATTCCTGTGATAAGACACCAGGACCAATGTATGAATGAAAGTATTTAATTTGGGGCTCATAACTTCATAGGGTTAGAGTCAGTGACCATCACGGTGGGGAGCATGACAGCAGGCAGGCACTGGGCAGTAGCCAAGAGCTTACATCCTGAGCCACCAGCTCCTGGCCAATGCTTTGAGGGCCCTTTCTCTTTACCATTCGCATTCACGCCTCTGGAAGTTCCAGAGTCTTGAAATGCATCTTGGGAGGGCTTGCGTTGCTCACACTGGAGGTAGTAAAGGGAAATATAACCAAGTATCCAGCCTGTAAAAGTATGTAAAAATTTGCCAGGTGTGGTGGGGCGCACCTTTAATCCCAGCACTCAGGAAGCAGAGGCAGGAGGATCTCTGTGAGTTTGAGGTCAGCCTGGCCTACACATTGAGTTCTGGGACAGCTAGGGCTACACAAAGAAACCCTGTCTCGAAACAAAAGAAAAGAAACGAAACAAACAAAAAAGGGGGGAAATTCACATCTAAGTCTGCCTCCCACCCTCACAGGGAAGCCACATCCACGGAAGCCTTACTAAAGGGTGGCTCCGAGTAATTTGCTCAAGTCCTACAACTCTAAGGAAAAGGTCGGCCCCTTTCTGTATGTTCCCTAGGGCCACAAGTACAAGTCCTTATTTTCCAGGCACCGGAGGTCCAAGCCAAATCCCAAAGACCCAAAGAAGAAAATGTAACAACAGGATTATGAGCAGGGAGCAGCTTCCCACTGAGAAGACATGATAGGCCCAGTTCAAGACCAAGAAGAAGAGCCATTGCTAGATTAGGAAAGGAAAAACAGCTTCAAGTCCAGTAGCTTGACTCTAGATGTTGGTAGATAGCCTGGCTGTCAGGTTAGGACATGAACCATCAAAGCCTTGGATGAGACCAAAGTGTAATCCTGAGACTGTACTGAGGCTAAGAAGTATCTGTAAGCAGGCCATGCACATTAACTAGCTGCCTTGGGATCTCCATGAGACTGAGGAACTAATGCCAACCAACCGTGGGCCCGACTCAGAAGCTCTGAGGAACTGAGAGGCTGAGCATTATGAGCCTAAGTCTAATTTTGGCCCAGAGTGAGGCTGAGTAGGATCAAAGCTGCAGGTTCTGTCTGAGGACAGAACTAAGAACTGAGTGACAGTTCTTACCCACTTAGGCAAAGAGTAGTTACCACCTGGCATGAGGAGTGACAGCACCAGGGTCCTAACCTAAGCCACAAGCAGGCAGAGCGGCCACAGCCTTTCTCAGGATCCTGTTAACAGATCCAGAAACACAAGAACTTGGCTGCTGCTATTTCTTAACTTAGGGAGTCAAGAGAAGTATGAGACCCCCCACCCCCACCTCCAGAGAGCTTTGTCCCCAGTCCTGCAATAACTCACTAGTGTGGGGCTCTGCAGGCAGCTCTCCAGTCCATAGAAACCAGAGGCTGCTCAAGAAACCTGGGGGAGTAAGCATGGGCTCAGGGCCCAGCATACTTCCTACCCGGGCAGAAGAGACTCGGGAAAAGCAAGCTGGAGCTCCATGGAATTCTCTCCTTGCAATCCTGGAGAAGCCGGACGTGGGCGAGGAGCGCATACAGGCCCAGACAGGCAGGTGCTGCTGGGCTGTGGATGGTGAAGCCTCTATGTTTTAGTTGGCATACTTGGCCAAGCTATTTAATCTTCCTAGATAGCTATTTCTTCCATCGAGAAAATGGAGATACAGTAATACTTTCCCAGTGGGCTTATGAGAAACATTAGACAAGGGATTATTATTATTATTTTTTTTTTTTTTGGTTTTATTGTGTAGCCTTGGCTGTCCTGGACTTGCTTTGTAAACCAGATTGGCCTTGAACTCACAGAGATCCACCTGCCTGACTCCCTGAATGCTGGGATTACAGACGTGTACCACCATGCCTGGCTAAAAAGCTTTTTTTTTTTTTTTTTAATGTTTACTTATTTGTTGTACACACCCCATTTATTCTGCCCACATGCCAGAAGAAGGCACCAGATGTCATTATAGATGGTTATGAGCCATCTCTCCAGCGACGAGGGATTCTATAAAGATCAACAGGTTTCCTAGTACATAGTACGTGTTGTTTTCATGAGCAGAAGTGGCTGCTTTATGCAACAGATCCAGATTCAATCATTCTCTCTACAAGCTACAACCCTTAACTGTTCAAAAAGAACACAAAAGCCTGTGAATGTATTTGGTATTTACATATGTATTAAACATCAGTCTGCAAAGACAGTATTGCACACACAGTTTCACGTTGGTGCTCTCCAACCCTAGTACCTTCCCCATCTCTGTGCTCTACAAATGAACTCCCATGTCATTTGCACAGGGGCCCCTGTCCGGATGGCGCCCAGGCTTCCTGTCCTGGGTGGTCTGCTGCCTGGAGAGTAGTGATAGGTTCCCGAGGCAGGGTTGGGGGTGGCGTGCCTGGATCCCATAGGATGTCCTCATATGTGCTTTGAACTGGACCAGAGGGCCGTTCTTGAGCCCCAGTCTGTTCGAGCAGGACTCTGACCAAGCCCACTGTGAGAGGGGACTCTGCCCCGGGCTCGGGGAAAGGGGAGGAGGTTCCCTCGTCATCTGGGAGATGTGTCCTCAGAAGAAGCAGGAGCTCGTCTGGAGCCACTTCTGGTGGGCACAGGCGGCAAAGGAGGGGGAGGTGAGCATCCAGGCGGCGGTGCTGGGCAAACTCTGCCAGCAGCAGCTTAAAGATCTCACTTCGAAGTAGGGGGCTGGAGGAGTCCAGGGCCAGCCCGGCCTCCAGAGCCCGCTCCCACAGTTCCTTCTTTATTAGCTGCCTCACAGCTTGCAGCACAGCTTTGGGCCGCCCACTACCCAGAAGCAGCTCTACTTCTAGGTCCTCAGGTCTCTTCCCTTCCTCACCTAGCACTGCCAGGGCTCGGCGATAAAGGGGCAGACTGGGGCTGTCAGCCCCCCAGCCTGGCCCACCCTGTTGCTGTGCCAGCTCCACAAATGAGGGGAGCCACTGGGGCTCCAGCTGGCACAGGCACCGACACAGGAGTTCAAAGGGGGGCAGCACTCCACTGGGGTGTTCCTTTCCAGCTGCTGGACCCCTTAGTACCTTCTTCCATATGTCAGGGGGTGCTTGAGACCTCAGCTTGCCAGTCCTGTCTGGCTGGAGCTGCAGGGCCTGGAGGGTGGCACTCCAAGCTGCTGTAGGAAGGGCCTGGAAAATGGTGTTGAATTGGACCAGCTGTTCTCCTGTCAACTGGGTTCTCAACAGCCGTGCCACCTCATGCTCTGCTAACTCAGTCCAGCTGGCCTCCTCATCATCCCCAGCCACCAGCTGGGCCTTGAGCTGCTCCAAACTTCGGTAATCCCGAAGCTCGGCCCTCAGGGTAGTCAACAGTGCAGATGGCGGCAGGTGGCCCTGGAGGATGGAGGCCAAGGCCTGGGGTGCCCGAAACATGCTGTTGTGTCTCAGTTCTTCTGGGGTCAGTTGGGTACCTCTTAGGCTCCGGCGCTGGTAGTACCCACAGGCCTCTTCAAAGACCAGATCCTTGTCTGAGGGCAGCTCAAGGCCTTGGGGCAGTTTCCAACACACACAAAAGAGCCCCAGGGCTGAAAGCAAACGGAGAGCTCCTCGGGTCTCCAGGTCTTCCTCATTCTTCACACCAGGTGCTGGTGGCTCTAGCAGATGTACTCTGTCTGTACTTAGGACCTTCCTCTCCAACAGCTGACCACTGCTCATGTCCAGTAGTTCCAAGGTGGAGCCCAGGACACAGGCTAAAGTGCCATGAAAGGTTCCCAGGGCCGCAGACCCCTCTAGGCCTACAGGCGCTTCCTGCAGGGTTCCCACAGTTCGAGTACCACCATGGCACTGCACTAAGCTCACCTTACCTTTCAAGTCCAGCAACAGCAAGCCCTGGGGAGAGGGGGCCCAAGTGTGTACAGCCAACGGCTCCCTGGGGGACAGGAACCCAGGAAGTCCTCGAAGCAGGGTCCGAAAGTCCCAGGTATCCCCTTGTCTGGGATTCAGGCTTTTACTGTGAGAAAGACCAACAGATGGGGCGGCAACTATCACCTTGCCCTTGCTTGGGCTCCAGATGAGCAGAACATGGGCCACACCAGGCCAAGTGGTGGTAGTGGGCACCAGGAAGAGGTCCTTGCGCGAGGCTATCAGTCCAAAAGAGGGGCAGTGGTGCAGCAGGATGTGTGTGCAGCCTAGTTTGGTGCCAGCCTCCCCGCTGGTCTCCAGGGTCTTGACGCACACACAGTGGCTGAAAGCCATCGAAAGCTTCCCCGGCTGGTCCTCATCGCCAAGCTGACGCTCCTCACACCAAACCAGGCGGCCTCGGGTGACTGCCACGGCCGTCACGCGGGCTTCACCAACCGGACACAGCTTAGTGCTCTGAAGTATCCTCCAGCCAGGCTCCATCCCCGCGCCCCACACCTCCGCTAGGCCACTTTCCCATACCAAAATCAGCGCGGGTCTCGCCAGCCACGGCACGAAGAAGGCGTCCAGCGGCGAGGGGTGGCCCTCCGGCCAGGCACGCTCCAGCGCCAGGCCCGGCCCACGCACAGCCACGACAAGTTGTGGGGCGGACGACCCCGGGGGTCTTAGCAGCAGCAGGTGGCGGCCGTCAGGGCTGCAGCGGACTAGGACCGCTGGGTCCCCAGCCAACAACTCGCGGAGTCGGGCCCCGCCGGTGAAGTTGCTCAAATCCGAAAGCAGGCGTAGAGTTCCTGCTCGCTTCATGACGCCCCTGACGCCGGAGCTCGCCAAGGCCCGACCGCCCGGTGGGCGAGGCGAGGCCGCTAGTCCGCGGTGCCGGAGGGCGTGTAGGGCTGACACTTCCGTCCCTGGTGGATGAGGTGAACCAACCCCGGCCTGATCGCCGACTCCGCCCGGCCCCCGCCCGCCAGCCTAGGTCCGGAATCGCTGCGGGGCACGCCCCGCTGTAGCCGCACGCCGGGGGAGGAGCTGCCGGAAGGCCGCCGGGGGAGGAGCCTCCGCAGCACCCTAGGGTCTCCGCCCTCCGGCTGACATACCTAGGCACTTTCAAAGCGTCCATGCTTTCTAAACTTCGCTCTTCCACCTGATTTGTCCATGAAGGTTGAGTACAGACATTGTATCAGCCCGGAGCGAAATAGCAAACCTTAACCTCCTGGAAATAGAGTGGAACACTGTAAGCTTTATGCTCCACTCATTGCATAGACCAGACTGGCCACGCGCTCACAGAGATTGTCCCTGCCTCCCAAGTGCGTTCACCACCACACTCCTAGTCTTTATCGCTTTGTAGACCAGGCTGGCCTCAAACTCAGAGATCTGCCTGTCTCTTCCTCCCCAATGCTGGGATTAAAGGTGTGAACCACCATTGTCTGGCTCACCAAGTATTCTTAATGGCTGAGCCATGCCTCCAGCCTCTGAATTTTGGATTTTTGAAACAGGTTGCCCTATGTAGCTCAGGCTGACCTTAAACATGCTTTGTGGCCTATGTGTGTCCTGAACTTTCCATTCTCACCCTCAGCCTTCCCAGTACTGATATTTCAGGACTGTGGCACAACACACAACTTTAAAATTTTAAGTTAGCACAAAAAGTAATGAATTTCATTATAGCATCTCCCCCCCTCTGTATGCTTACTCCTGTGGGCACTTGTGGAGGCGAGAGGTCAGCCCCCGTGTCTTTCCTCAAACGTCATCTGTCCACATCATTCTGAGACAATTTCTTTCACTAGTACCTCTCACCCGTTAGGTAGTGCTAGCCAGCCAATGAGCTCCAGGCATCCTCCTGCCTCTGCCTCCCACACTGGGATTACAGGCTCAAACCAGGATGCCAAGTGCTGGTATTGCCTATACCAACTGCTGGGTTAACAATCCCCTTGCCTCAGCTTCCCAAATGCTGGTGTTATAAACTGTTGTTCCCGTCTGTGCATGCAATGCCATACCCAGTTAATCTGATAAGATTTATATGTAAGGTCCCCTGTTGGGGGGGGTCATCCTTTAAGATAAGATTCACTTTTATGTTGGGGGTTTGGAGAGGTGATTCAGCCATCAAGAGCACTTTCTGTTCTTCTAGAGGGACCCAAGTTTGGTCCCCATTACCCACATCAGGCAACTGACAACTGCCTGCAACTCCAGCCACAGGAAATTAGACACTCTCTTTAGGCTTCTCCAGGCAGCTAGCCACACAGCACACAACAGACATCAAAATAGAAATTAAAATATTGAATATTTATTTTAATGTGCATGTGAGTGTGTGTAAAGGAATTTTATCACGGCACCATGGCTACTCTGATCAAATGCAAAGACCTAGGTCTATGTAATCTGGCCGGAATATATAGCCTTAATCCCTCTTGCTGGAATGTACACTTGATGCACCTTTAATACCTGTGGCTGGAATTTAATACACCCCCTTGATCCTAAACAATGATGCCCAATTGAGGGGAAGACAAAGTGATGAATCAGAGAAAGATCTGACAGAATGAGTCAGAGTTAGGATATGCCCAATTCTCACAAGAACAGACAGGAAAGAGAATGCTGAATAAATGTACATTTTTTTTCTATTACTCCTTCTAGCTCCCAAATAATGTCACAGAGACCTATTAGATTTATTAATAAGCTTTAAAACACTACAACCAGGCAGATATTGATCTATTCTAACCTGTCTATACTAGCCTGGCACCTTCTCAGCCATGTACTCTGTGTTACTTGTCATTTAAGTCTTGCCTTGGCTGCTCCTGCTCCCTCTTTGTACTCATGGTGACCTCCTCCTTTCTCTCTCTTCTTCAGTCTCCTACCTGAGACCCCACCCTCACTCAGATGGAAGTCCTGGCTCCTGTCCTCTTTTGCCCATATACAGGCGGATCAGCTTCTTTATCAACCAATCAGAGATGATGGAGAAAACTTTTTATACAACATTATGACAGGAGATTCTTCATAGAAATGACAATGCCCACATCACATTGCAACCAGATTTTGGGGCACAGAAATCAGCATCTAAGTACAGGCTGCTCAAACCATCTCCCAAACAAGAGAAGCTACTTAAGAGCAGTGCAGAGACAGTAGAGTACAGGTACAGTACAGTTTGATGCAGTTCGGTACAGTTCAGTTGAGTGCAGTTGAGAGCTCAGTTCATGCAGTTCAGTTCATGGAGTTCAGAGGAAGAAAATTTCAGTAAGAGGAGGAGAGAAGCCCATTTAAATCAGTAGCTCAGAGAGGAGTTTTGAGCCAGAACAGCTAAGTTGCACCAGCCAGCCAGAGTTCAGAAAGAACTAGAAAGGGTGAACTTATTCAGCAGTAAGTCTTGGAGGCTGAAAACATTCTAGACCTAGGTTAGTAGACAGAGGCTGCTGCAACTGCCTGCAGATTCCATCTGAAGCCTTCAAGGTCTAGGCTTACAGAAGATTAGATTGTGTGGAGACTAGATGCTTCCAGGCCTAGGCTGAGGGAATAGTTATATAGAAACTCTATGGGCTCAGCCCAAGCCATGTGTTCGTAAAGCTTGGGTATAGCTCTCATCTAATGCCCTCATCTGAGGAAATAAAAACTACATTTGTGTGTGTATGTGAGCCATATATGTGTAGTTGCTCCATGAGGCCAGAAGAGGGCACCACAGACCCTGCAGATGGAATTACAGCTGGTTGTCAGACAGCTGATAATGGCAGCTGAAAGTGGATTTCAGATCCTCTGGAACTCAGCAGCAAGTGAGACATCTCTCTAGCCTTGGTGTTTGTTTTGTTTAAAAAATTTATTTTTATGTATGTATACGTTTATGCAAGTGTATGCCATATGTGTGCAGATACCCTTGGGGTTACAGTCAGTTGTGAGCTGCCTGACATAACATGTTGGGAATCCAACTCAAGTCCTCTGCAAGCACCAAGCATTCTTTTCTGTTTTATTGTTGTTTTTTTCGAGACAGTTTCTCTGCGTACCTTGGCTGTCCTGGACTCGTTTTGTAGACCAGGCTGGCCTCAAACTCAGAGATCTGCCTGTCTCTTCCTCCCCAATGCTGGGATTAAAGGTGTGAACCACCATTGTCTGGCTCACCAAGTATTCTTAATGGCTGAGCCATGCCTCCAGCCTCTGAATTTTGGATTTTTGAAACAGGTTGCCCATGTAGCTCAGGCTGACCTTAAACATGCTTTGTGGCCTATGTGTGTCCTGAACTTTCCATTCTCACCCTCAGCCTTCCCAGTACTGATATTTCAGGACTGTGGCACAACACACAGCTTCAAAGATGTTTATTTCCTTTTCCTCTGAGGCATTTGACAGCTTTACTGAAAGTCCAGACTGAGTTCTCTTCCACTGTGTTGTCTATTTCGAGTTTGCTTTTAGATGTTATCCTCAGTGTTTTCTCCTGTCTTTGGCTCATCTTCTTCCTTCTTCTTGGCTTGAACTATTATTACTTCCAAGCTGACTGCTCTACACTATTTAGCTATAGTCTGAAAAGCTGGGCTGAGTACCAACAAAGGGTATCTATAGGTCTCCTAGAGATTTCTGTCTAGATGTCTCAAACATTTTGATTCTAATATGCCCTTAGTATCATTTTTCTGCCACAGATTATTTTTCCTCCAGTGGCTGTTGTTGCTGTAGGTCTCTTTTATCTTTTTGTTTTCTTGTTGTTTTCCAAGACAAGGCTTCTCTGTGGTGCCCTGGCTGTGCTGGAACTTGCCCTGTAGATCAGATTGGCCTTGAACTAGATACCTGCCTGCTTCTGCCTTCCAAGTGCTGGGATTAAAGAAATATGCCACCACTGCCTGGATACCTTTTTATTTCTTGGCCAAGAGCTAAAATCTTTGGAGACTGCACCTAATTGCTAAACTCAAATCATATGTCTTTGGTTACCCTGATTACTCAAGACATGGTTCCTTTCTCTCCTGCCTTTTCAATTTCTCCCATTTCTCTCTCTTTCCCTGCTTTTCTTTCTTCTTCTTCTTTTTTTAAACTGTGTCTTGGTGTTTTGCCTTTCTGTATGAGCACTTTGTGCCTGGTTCCCACAGAGGCCAGAAGATGGTGTCAGGACTGTCATTTGTAACAAAACTTCTCAATCATCCCATTTTTATCAATAAAGACCCTAGATGCTGGAGTGAAAGCCTGCTAACTCAGAGAGGTAGAGAAAGCACCCAGCTGACCTTCCTTCTCAGCCAACATCCCAGAAGGAATGCCCCCTTCTCCTATGCTGTCTCAAACAAGATTCCTCTATCTATCTGCATCTTGACTCCCTCTTACTCTGTTATTTTTCTTAATAATACTATGTTCACTTCCTGTCAACTGGTTGCTTGCTCCACTTCTTGACCTGTGGTTGACTTTGTTTAATCCTGTTTACAATGTTCAAGCAGAGAACCCTTAGATTAAAGGTGTGTCCTAAGGCTGAGCCATTCCACAACTAGAAACAGGTTTCTTTCTTTCTTTTTTTAAGATTTTATTTATTTTGAATGCTCTATGTGCATGTACATATGCATGTCAGAAGAGGGCAGTAGAGGGTACAGATGGTTGGAAGCCCCCATGTGGTTGTTGGGAATCAAACTCAGGACCTCTGGAAGAGCAGACAGAGCTCTTAACCATGGAGCCATCTCTCCAGCCCTAGAAACAGGTTTCTGAGTAAATAATACAATCTCACAGTATGATCAAATATCCTGCAACATCAGGATGGGAGTTACAAGGAGGTGTGACCTGGGTCCTTGGAAGAACAGTCAGTGCTCTTAACTGCTGAGCCATCTCTCCAGTCACATTTCTTTCTTTTTTTCAAGATAGGGTCTCTTGCCTGGTGGTGGTAGCAAATACCTTTAATCCCAGAATTTGGGAGGCAGAGGATGCTGGATCTCTGAGTTTGAGGCCAGTTTGGTCTACAGAGCAAGTTCCAGGCCAGGGTGGTCTACAGAGTGAGTTTCAGGACAGCTAAGGCTACACAGAGAAACCCATGTCTCAAAAAACCTAGAGGAAAAGAGTCTCTTGTAGCACTGGCTACCCTTAAATTCAATATAAAGACTGAGTTAAGCTTGAAGCCCTGATCCTCCTATATCTAGTCTCCGAGGGCTGGAATTAACAGGTGTGAAACATCATGCCTCACTCTCTATTCTATTAGAGTGCAGATCTTCGCTCTCACTGCTGGTTGATTTTGTGTCAACCTGACACAGGCAGAGTCATCTGAGAGGGAGGAACCCCAATTGAGAAAATGCCTCCATAAGATTGGATTGTAGGTCTGGTGGTGTCTCACGCCTTTAATCCCAGCAGACGCAGGCAGATCCAGGACAGCCTTGGTTACACAGAGAAACCCTGTCTTGAAAACAAACAAAAAGATTGGGTGTAGGCAAACCTGTACAGAATTTTCTTAATTAGTGATTGCTGTGGGAGGGTCACCCCCAGCTGTGATCCTGGTTACTGAAGACAGCAGGCTGAGCAAACAGTGAGGAGCAAAGCTACACACAGCATTCCTCTGTGGCTTCTGCTTCAGTTCCTGCCTTTAGGTTCCTGCTCTGTTTTGAGTTCTTGTCCTGACTTCCTTCAGTGATGGGCTGTGATGTGGAAGCCAAATAAACTCTTTCCTTTCCAACTTGCTTTTGGTCATGGTGTTCGATCACAGTGATAGTAACCCTAATTAAGACACCAACTACATATGTCTTAACACTACTGTTACCTGGAGCATGGCAAATGCTTGTAATACCAGGACATAGAAGACTGAGGTAGTGGAATTACCTGGAATAGGAGGCAAGCCTGAATTACCTATTTTTCAAGTGAAGCAAAGAGTACTAAACCAGCCAAGGCTACAGAAAATAAGGAAAACAAAACAAAAAATGATATTACTCCAAATGTAAGCAGTTGAGAAAAATAAAAATTTACCAGTCTAGGTCTGGGTCTGCTGGTGCTAGCTTCTAAGCCCAACACTGAGGAGGCTGAGGTGGGCAGATCATTGTGGGCTCAAGGCTGGACTAGTATAGATACAGGGACCCTCTCTCAAAAACTTTTTACAGGGGTTTGAGAGGTGGCTCAGTGGTTAGGACCATGGTCTGTGGGGCTGGAGAGATGGCTCAGAGGTTAAGAGTACTGGCTGCTCCTCCGAAGGTCCTGAGTTCAATTCCCAGCAACCACATGATGGCTCATAACCATCTATAATGAGATCAATTCTCAACACCCACATGGCAGCTTCCAACTGTCTTGAACTCCAGCTCCAGAGGAACTAGCACCATCATACAGACATACATGCAGGCAAAACACAAGTGTACAGAAAAGAAAGATAAATAAATCATAAAAGGCCAAAAAAATTTCACACACATACAATTCCATCATGACTTTAGTTCAAATTCTTCTCTCTTACTAACTAGAACTTTAGACAAAGTAATCAGAACTTTTTGTCATCTCATAACACATACTTGATCACTCTTCTAAGACTGAAATACACAAATATGCACAAGCTGGCACTTTTGCAGCGCTGGGCTCGGGGTGGGTGTGGGTTGAGGATGAGAGAATGAATTCTGGTGCTCCCCCAGGCTAAGCAGGCACTCTCTCACACATCTGAAGCCGATCTTCTAAGAGCCTCATTGCATAGGAAACTGAGACTGTACCTGGGCAGGGCATGCAGCAGCAACTCCATCATTTTTGGGACTGCAACAAGCGTGATAAGAGCGGGTCTATGTGGTCCTTTCCAGTCCAGCCAGGGACGCGGCGAGATCGTGTCTCAAAACACAAACAACAAAAAACAAAAGGTGAGACTCAGATTCCTGTTCCGATAAGACAACTTTACATGCTGTTTACGCATATTTATACAACTTAATGCATGAGTTTGTTTCCAGTACTTCACTTAAAGTTTTGCAATATGCTGTGGTTGTGGTGTAGGCCTTTAAATTCGCAATCTGAAGGCAAAGGCAGGCAGATCTCGGTTGTGAGTTTGAAGGCAGCCTGGTTTAAATTGCAAGTTACAGACCAGCCAAGGCTACAGAGTGAAAGTCTGTTTCAAAAAAAAAAAAATTGCAACAAACATTTCACAACATATATCTTTCCAAGGTTGGCCAGTGCTTTTTAGAGGATGCATTTTTTTTCTAGAAAGAACTGCTGAGTTTAGAACCTTCCGTAGTTCCAAAACAAAAACAAAAACAAAAAGCCTGCTAAAGCGGAATTAAAGTCAGCGGCTTTAGGAGAAACAGCTAGCTGGTTCGCGATGTCTTTTGGGAGTTGTAGTCTTTGCGATGCTTGCTGGGAATCGTGGTCTGAGCCGCTTCAGGAAGCGGGCGTGGACAAACCTGAGAAAGGCGGATTTTAGGACCCGGCGGTGCGCGGCGGACTAGGGAAAAGGGTCGGGAAGGTCGGGAGCGCGCCCGTGATTCCCGAGCAGTGGCGGCGTCGCCGGAGTCGGGAGCGAGCAGGCCTGCGAGCGGCTAGGGTGCTGGAAGAGGGGCCGGGGACTCGGTAAGCGGCGCGGGCCCGACCGGGTCCCCGCGGGTCCGCCCTGCTCGGCCTGGAGCGGGAGGCGGCCCTGGAGGCGGGGCCTGCGTCTGCCGCGGGGGCTCGGGGGCTGACACGGCCGAGGGAGGGCTGCGGCTGCCGGGGCTGCTTGCGGCGGGAGGGTCGGGCCTGGGACCGCAGAGTGCTCCCGGCTGCTTCCGAGCGCCCGCTACCGGCCTGGTGCTGCCCCTCCGAGGTCCCGCCGGGGCCTGCGGCGGGCGAGGCGCTGACCTTTGACCCCAGCGCGGGGCTGACCCCGACCCGGTCAGCTCGTGGCGGAGAGCTGCCTCTCTGAGGGAGGCCAGTCCTTGCAAAGTGTTCAAGATGCCCTGGAAGGGCCGGGTCCCTGCGCTCTTCTCTCTTTAGCACCCACTTCTCGCAGAGTTGGTACACCCACCGCGCTTTCACGGGACGAGGGGGTGCAAGCCGGGAAACCCACCGCTTCCCTGGCGGGTAAGGCGAGAGAGAGGGCAGTCACTGGGGAAATGGAAGAGTGCTGTCCCTGGCGAATGGGACTGTGAATACTTTGAGCCATGTCCTAATAAAATGCTCCTGGACTGTCGGCACGTCCCCAACTCTTCTTTCCAGTAAAAGTTTAAAACTTAACTGCATTTTCCTTGTGAAATAGGGCAAGCATGGTGTGTAAACATGGTTTGTATTAGAGACACCATACCAGTGTCCAGACATCCCCTGACCAGTTCAGAACAGGCTATGTAGCTCAGGCTAACCTCGAACTTGTACCGGTCCTCTGGCTCTCCCTCCAAAAGGCTGTGATTTCACTGTACCCCGACTCGCCAGGCTTCTCTCCTGCCCGTGAATTAGCACTGAGTTACTTGGAATTGTCTCTGGTATGTTTCCTCATGGTCATTTCCATGTGAAAGCTTTCAGAATATCATACTTAACAAGGGGTTTGATAACTCCTGTTAGGACTGTTAAGGGAGTTTTCATTTTTTTCTTAATAAACAAGCCTTTAGTGTGTTCTTATTATGACAGTCATTGTCCCTTGTCATGTTTAATATTAATCTTAGCACTTACAAGGTTTACACGGGAGGACTGTCGAGAACTCGAGGCCAGTCTGAAATGCACATTGAGGTCAAGCAAGCCTTAGTCCCCAATAACACCGAAAATGAGAACAAACTCCAGAAAACAACCCAGAACCCAGAGTTTGGGATGGAGAGATGGCTCAGAGGTTAAGAGCACTTAACTGCTCTTTCAGAAGACCCAAATATGGTTTCTTGCTCCCAAGATGCTTCCCAGCTCCCACAATTGGTCATGGCTCACAGGCGCCTTTAATTGGCTTCTGAGAGCAGCTGCACTCTTGAACACACACACACACACACACACACACACACACACACACACTAAAAAATAACAACAAAGGGGCTGGAGAAATGGTTCAGCGGTTAAGAGCTGTCTGCTCTTCCAGAGGTCCTGAGTTCAATTCCCAGCAACCACATGGTGGCTCACAACCATCTACACTGGGGTCTGATGCCCTTTTCTGACATGCAAGTGTACATTCAGAAAGAGCACTCATATACATAAAATAAATAATAAATACAATCTTAAAACAACAACAAAACCAACCCAGAATTTGGAGTTTCACACAGCACAGTTTAGGAATCCATAAAATTGGGAAAGTATGACCAAATAACAAGTTGATTCAGGATGTGGGAGGGTGAGCCATTGATTCAGCATACACTACTGAGCACTGACTTAAACCCACACTTAGAATTGTTTTTAAAGAACACCAGTCAGAGAGACATACTTGGACCAGTTCTGTAGGTGTTTATGTGTGTTACATGTCTGTGTAAAGGCTTTTGTACAGGATGAAGGGAAGACTGCCATTGCCTTAAAGTCAGGAGATCTTTGTAGGGAAGACACAATTGGGCTATGTGTTGAAGGTTAAGTAGGAGCTTGCACAATAAGGCTTCTGAGCTGGAGAGAACAGCCTTTGCAGAGGCAAGGGGCAAAGTGTGAAGGAAAAACAACAACATGCTGTTGACGTGGGGGTCAGAAATTCACCCTAAAAAAGATGTATGTTGGCTAATTGTCTGGAGGTGAGATTGAAGAGAGGGCAGGGAACCCACTGGAAAAAAATTATTATTTATGTATACAGTATTTTGCCTACAGGCCAGAAGAGGGCACCAGATCTCATTATAGATGATTTCGAGCCACCATGTGGTTGCTGGGAATTGAACTCAGGACCTTTGGAAGAACAGCCAGTGCTCTTAACTGCTGAGCCATTTTTCCAGCCCAGCCACTGAAATTTTTAAAAAACCTAATTTATTATTTCATGTGTATGTATGCTTTTTGTCTGTGTACCTCATGTGTCCCTGTTGTCTACCTAGGCTAGAAGAGGCATCAGGTCCCCTGTGACTGGAGCTGCAGATGGCTGTGAGCTGCCAGGAGGGCGCTAGGAGCTGAGCAGTGGTCCTCTGCAAGAGGACCTTTTAACTAATTAAGTTCATTTTTACAGATAGGGCTTCTCTGTATAGCCAGGGCTGTTCTGGAACTCAGTCTGTAGATCAAGGCTGGCTTCAACCTTACAAAGATCTACCTGCTTCTGCTTCTGCCTCTGCTTTCTGAGTGCTGGGATTAATGTTGTGTACCACCATTGCCCAGCTGGGGACTCAGTATTCTTAACAGCTGAGCCAGGACAATTATTTAGAGAGTGACAGGGTGAAGATTAACAAAATAGATAGTGAGAGGCAAGACTAGAGTTGTTACAATTGAGTAAGAATTCGAGTAACTTGGCTGTGTAAGGATGAGGACAGAATGAACTTTAGAAATAGCTCTGAGATAGCTGAGATATGACTAGGACGAGAGTGGAGTGAGGTTTCAGGGATGGGCTGAAGGAGACCTCACTTAGGATATGGATATGACTAGAAGTCTGTGTGTTAGAATACAGAAAAAGAACATTTTTTCCTGTTCTGTTATTCAAACTCAAGGCCTTGTTCATAATGGGCAAATGTTTTATCACTATTTTCCTGAACAGAGCAGACGTTAAAAGGTTATGTGGTTATGAAAAAAAATTAGTTGTGACTGCTATATTGAGGTCAAGTTGGCTTATGTGATATACAGGGGTAGTAGGTGTCAGTAGGTAGCTACAACTAAGGAGCTAAATAAGTTGGCAATAGCTGTGAGTGAAGAAGGCATATGTGGGAAAAATATTGACAGGGGAAAACATTTATTAGGAACAATATGTGTAGCTCTTTTTTTTTTTTTTTTTTTGAGACAGGGTCTTATTGTGTAGCCTTAGTGGCCTGGAACTCACTGTGTAGACCAGGCACATCTCAAACTCACAGAAATCCTCCTGCTTCTACCTTCTAAGTGGCATGGGTTTAAAAGTGTGCCTAGTATCCTTTTTTTTAACCTAATGGTGGGCTCTCAAGGCAGAGATCATATTTTTGTAATGTTTTGGTATCTTTTGTCTTATACTGTGCTTCTATTAGTATAAAGTCTGTGTTTTGTTTTGTCTTTTTTTCTTCTTCTTTTTTTTAATTAATTTATTTTTATATCAATCACAGGTTAGGTACTTTGCATCCCAGGCGTAGCCCCCCTCCTTCCTTCCCTCCCACCCTCCCTCTCCCTCATCTCCCTCCTCCCCGCCCCTTCCAAGTCCACAAACAGGGGAGGACCTCCTC
>CM053762.1:56486385-56505146 GCA_028658305.1 Pachyuromys duprasi | reverse complement strand
AGCGCCAAATTGATTTCCAGAGTGGTTGTACAAGTTTGCATTCCCACCAGCAATGGAGGAGGGTTCCTCTTTCTCCACAACCTCTCCAACATGCGTTGTCACTAGAGTTTTTGATCTTAGCTATTCTGGTGGGTGTAAGGTAAAATCTCAGAGTCGTTTTGATTTGCATCTCCCTGATGGCTAAGGACGTTGAACATTTCTTTAAGTGTTTTTCTGCCATTCTATAATCATCCTCTACAGTCAGTTCTCTTTTTAGTCCATACCCCATTTTTTAATTGGATTACTTGGTTTCTTGCTTTTTAACTTCTTGAGTTCTTTATATATACTGGATATTAGCCCTCTGTCAGAAGTAGGGTTGGTAATGATCCTTTCCCAATCTGTTGGCTGTCGTTTCGTTCGGATGACAGTGTCTTTTGCTTTACAGAAGCTTTTCAGCTTCATGAGGTCCCACTTATTGATTGTTGATCTTAGAGCCTGTGCTGTTGGTGTTCTATTCAGGAAGTAGTCTCCTGTGCCAATGAGTTCTAAGGTGTTTCCCACTTTTTCTTCTAAATGGTTTAGTGTGTCTGGTTTTATGTTGAGGTCTTTGATCCACTTGGACTTTAGCTTTGTGCAAGGTGATAAATATGGATCTATTTTCATTTTTCTGCAGACAGATATCCAGTTGGACCAGCACCATTTGTTGAAGATGCTGTCTTTTTGTTTTGTCTTGTTTTTTTGAATACCCATTTTTTAATGCTTTATTTCATTTTAATTTTTTTCTCTTTCTCTGTGTGTTTATATTGTATAGTATGCATGTATGTAGATATGCATATGTGTTTATACATATATAGACATTTGTAAGCATATACAATATATTAGTTACTTTTTCCTTTACGCTGATAAACTATGTGACAAAATCAAGTTAAAGAAGGACTTACTTGGTTTACAGTTTAGAGGCACAGTCCGTCACACTGGGGAAGGCGCGGTGGCAGGAACGGCTCGGCTGTGGAAGCTGAAGCATGAAGGAGCTGGTTATGTGGTACCCACAGTCAGGAAGCAGGGAGAGATGAGCACCAAAGCTGCGCTCACATTTTCCTTCTGATTTTGATCAGGATCCCAGACCATGAAATGGAGCTGCACACTTCCAGGATAGGTCTTCCTTCTTCAGTGAAGCTTTGTAGTAAATCTCTCGCAGACATATCCAGACATTGTCTCCTAGGCGATTCTAAACACTGTAGGTAAGGAAGGACAATCCCTGTAAAGACCCCAAAGGGAACTTATGCGGGAGACTGAGAGATGCTTCTTGATGCAGGGCCTTCTCCACAATCAATAGAAGGATCTTCCATCCATAATCCCATGGTACTTGCTTGTATTCTTCATCTGGGTCTTTTTATGCCATTATTGGAGTCTGTCTTCCCAGCCCATGTGGTTTATTCTCCACACTAACCCATCATGGTGTCCTCCTACCTTCTCTCTTCCTGTCTGTGTTTTTTTTTTTTTTTTTAAAGAGAGTTTCTCTGTGTAGCCCTGGCTGTCTTGGGACTCACGCTGTAGACCAGGATGGCCTCAAACTTAAATGCACCTGCCTCTGTCTCTGAGTGCTGGCTCTAATGATGTGTGCCACCACCTGGCTTGTTTGTTTCTTTATTTATTTTTATAAGACTGGCCTGGAACTAGCCTAATGGGCCTTGGGATCCACCTGTCTCTGCCTTCCTCACTGTGGGGATTAGAAGTGTTACTAAAGCCCAGTTTTTGTTGCTTCTAATGTAGGTTCTGTACAACCTCATTCTTGCAAGTCAAGCACTTTGCCATCAGAGCTGTTCTCTCAGACCCTCCTCTTTAGGTTTATGTCATTTATTATTGTGTATGTGCATTTATGAATACGTTATGGAGGCCAGAAGAGGATGCTGGGTTCTGCTCTGTCATTCTGCCTAGTCCCTTGAGACAGGGTCTTTCACTGAATCTGGAGCTAGATTGGCAGCCAGTGAGTCTCCATGACTCTTCTGACTTTGTCCTTCAGGGTGCTGGGTTATAGGTATGTGTGTAGCCTCACCCAGCTTTTCATGTGAGTTCAGAGGATTTGAACTCAGATTCTCATGCTACTGAGCCATCTCTCCAGCTACCTTCACCTTTAAAATTTTGTTTTTTGAAGCAGGGTCTCATGTAACCTAGATTGCTTGTTAAATTTGTTACATGAGGATATAGACCTTGAACTCCCCCCACCTTTATTTATGTGTGTATATGTGTGTCTGTGCCAAAGGAGGTGAGAGAGGTGTCAGCCCTTGACTCTGGAGCTCCAGGCAGTTGTGAGGTGCCTGATGTGGGTGCTGAGAATTGAACTTGGGTCCTCTGCAAGAACAATGTGCTCTTAACGTGTTTTTCCAGCCCTAGACCTTGACCTAGACCTTCATGTTTCTACTTTTATAGTGTATAACTATGCCCACCCTTAGATGATTTTTTTTTTTTTGAGGGTTTCTCTTTGTAGCACTGTTTCTCCTGGAACTTGTGTAGAACAGGATGGCCTTGAACTCAGAGATTTGTCTGCCTTTGCTTTCTGAGTGCTGGGATTAAAGCCTTTTGCCACCATGGCTGGATCTTTATAAAGACTTAATGAATATTATTAAACTTGCAAAAACTCAGTTGTCTTTTAAGATTGCAGTTAAGGGGCTGGAGAGATGACTCAGAGGTTAAGAGCACTGACTGCTCTTCCAGAGGTCATGAGTTCAATTCCCAGCAACCACATCGTGGCTCACAACCATCTAGAATGAGATCTGTATACATAGTAAATAAATAAATCTTAAAAAAAAGATTGCAGTTAAGTTTGGATTTCCTTTAAGATGTGGTAGTCTCTTTTGTACTATTCACTTTCTTTCATTTTTCCCTCAGTGTTAGAGATAGACCGGGGCCTTGTGTGCCATTTCCACTAAGCTGCATCCTCATTTTATTTTATCTCTAGGTGGTTGCTATTCCTGAACTTACACTGTTCAACAGAAAGGAAATGAGAAGAGTAGCATTGTATTGTTTGAGGAAGTTGAGAGTTTGAGCATGATTTTAATTATGTGAGAAGGCAAGAAAGCATAGCTTTCAATCAGAATTTCCTGGGATATTGTCAATTTGGAGCTTGTTCTTCCTTTTGAAAGTATAGGTCTCTTTTCTTTTCCTTTTTTGAGACAAGTTTTTATGAAGGCCAGGATTACTTGTTGTGTAAATTAATTTGAAAGGGATTCTGAGGTTGTTATGTTTATATAAACGTCCTGTTTTTGTTTTTGGAGACAAGGTTTCTCTTTATAGCCCTGGCTGACTTGGGACTCAGAAATCGGCTTGTGTCTGTCTCCCAAGTGCTGGGATTAATACCCAGTTTATACATATATCTCTTTATTTGTATTGTTAGTTTGTGAAACTAGACAGTTTAGTAAGTATGATGGAGACTGGAGTGTGTGTGTGTGTATGTTTTCCTGCCTGCCTGCCTGCCTTTTCTGAGTCTTGGGCACAGCACCTTACCACTGAGCTAAATCTACAGCCATAATTCACTTCTTGAAGATACTTCACTTGTGGCTGTCTGAGAACTCACTCTGCAGACCAGGCTGGTCTTGAACTCAGAACCTCTTGACTCTACATCCCAAGGTCTGGGATTAAATGTGTGCACCACTGGCTACTTCTGCTCTTATTAATTTTATTTTATATGTTATTTGTGTGAGTACTCATGTGTCCTGGCATGCATGTGGAGGTCAGAGAACAACTTTCTGGGTTTGGTTTTTACCTCTTACCCTGTGGGTCCCTGAAATTGAGCTCAGGTCATCAAGCTTAGCAGTAGGCACCTTTTCCCACTGAGCCATCTTGCTCTTCTTACTTCTGCTTTTAAATACAGACTAAACACAGTCTGAGGTAAGCACTTTTGTAGCATACATGAAATTTGGACATTGGCATATATTGACTCATGAGATTAATCAGTCTGCTTCTGTATTAATTTAGAAAATAGAGATGCTTTTCCAGTGCTGTCTTGAGTTAGTAGGCTTTTTTGGGTAAAGTGGGGCTTTTGATCTTACAGTTTAATTTGGACTCATATCTTTAAGGTCTAGAAATGCATGCTCAGTTGTAGAATGCATGTATGTTCAAAATCCTGAATGCAGTTTTAAGAGCTGTAACTTACTCAGTCTGCTCTTCAATAATTTAATATTCCTAGCATTTGATTTTCTATATTCATAAGACATTCTTTCAAAATATATTGAATTTTGCATATTTTATTTATTATGTTTGTATATGTTCCTGTCTATGGATGCATTCATGCTATAAGTGTACATGTGGAGGTCAGAAGACAACTGGTGGGAGTCAGTTCTTCACGCGTGTATGGCAACTCAGGTTGTCAGGGGCCTTTACTTGCGGAGCCATCTCCTGACTCAGATGACAACCAAAGAGGAACATTCAGTGTCTTTTCTATTTGCCAGCTGTGTCATTTTGGGCAAAGTAAAATTCATACAAAATTATGACAGTAGTACTTGTTTTATCTGATTATTGTAAAGAATAAATGCAGAGTATTTAAAGCACGGAGAATAGTGCCAAGTGAATAGTAAGCTCTCAGTAGTCTTGTGTGTTAGTGTATATCACCTCCCACAAAACAGAAGCAGTGCTCTGAAGATGAGGAGTGACTGAAGAATTCCACATCCAGGAACTAAAAGAAGAACACTGATAGAATGAAAGTAGTATTCTGTCCTGTTTCAGTGACGGGGTTCAGGGAGATGGCTTCAAGAGAACCCGTGCCAAGGAGTCATGTGACAGTAAGCCAAGCCCTTTGGCTCTCAGATGGGGGAGGGGTAGCTTGAAAAGGAAAAGTTGCGTGCAGAGATAGAAAAGCCTACATTTTCTTAGTGATGTGTTGGTGGGTCTTCCAGAAGGGTATAGGAAGCAGATAACTGAAGATTTTTTTTCTTCTGTGTTAGTTAGGAATAGAATCTAGGGACTCTCTGGAATGGGGTGTAACCAGGCAAAGGCTACTACACCCCTGGCACTGCCTAAAAAACTAAACCCCTTCAATCTGTAGTAACCAGGAAACTTTTAGGAGAGCTAGGTTAGAAGTCTCTTTATGAATGTGTTGTTTTTCTTTTATTTATTTGTTTGTTTCTTTGTATTTTGAGACAGGGTCCTGACAAGTAGCTCAGGCTGGTATTGATCTGACAGAGACCTTCTTGTTTCAGCCTCTTGAATATTGCAATTATAGATACACTGTAAAACACCTGGTGTTTTGTGTACATATACCGATATGTGCAGGTGTGGATGCCAGACATTGAAGTTGATTTGATACAGGTCATTGAATGTGACATTTACATTGCCTGGCTGTTCTTCCAACAGGAGTACTGGTACTCAAACTCATTATGTAGCTGAGGATGACCTTGAACTCTTGATTTTCTTGCCACCACCTCATTAATGCTGGGATTACAGGCATGTGCCATGAAGCCCATTTTAGATGAGAGATTCTCAAGCTTTAGAATTCCTGGAGGTTAGTTAACCTTGACACTGTTGGCATATTGGGGTGGGTACTTCCTTGTTGGAGGGTTTCCTTTGCATTGTAGAATGCTTAGCAATGCCCCTGGCCTCTACCTGGTAGATTCCATTGGTACTTCTTCTGGTTAGAACAACCAAAAATGTCTTAAGACATTGACAAGTGTCTTGTGGGGTTAGTTAGGAACCATTGATGGGGAATGATTGTTAAAAATGTTGGACCCCTGCCTCCAGCTGTGGATAGGCAGATAGAGAGACCCTATCTCAACAAATAAAAATGTAGACTCCTAGTCTTTATCCTGAAAAGTCTGATTCAGTAGTAGGAAGGGTTAGGAGTCTACATAGTTAGGAGGTATCCTAGGAGAATCTGAATCGGGTAATTGCAGCTCTGTAGTGTTAAACATACCTTTAGACCCACACCTGAATTGTTCCCTATTTCATCTTTCTCTTTATAGTCTGACTCTGCCTAAGTTTGAATTACATGTCCTATGTAAGGTAAGCCAATTATAATGGGACTTTTTTGGACTGCCAGCTCCCGAATAATGACACAGACTTTTTATTAATAATGAAAGTTTGGCCTTAGCTTAGGCTTGTTCCTAACTAGCTCTTATAACTTAAATTAACCCCTTCGTACTAATCTGTGTTCTGCCATGTGGCTTGTTACCTCTTATTCTCTTAGTCCTGGCACTTGTTTCTTTCTCTGCATCTGGCTGACAAATCTCCCCCACTTGATTCTTTCCCAGAATTCCTATCCCTGCCTGAAGTTCCGCCTATGCTCTCCTGCCCTCGCTATATGACATTTAGCTCTTTATTATACCAATCAGAAGGTGTTGGAGGGAGTATTTACAAAATAACAATAAGAGTAACAATACCAAAGTCTGGCCTGTTCTCAAGTCTCTGTCTATACAGAAAGTATTTCAATAATACAAAGAAAACCTTTAAGTAGTACACAAGAGATTATTCTAACACTTCTTGGTATACAATATTGTGCTGGATAGTTTTATGTGACCTTGACACAAACTAGAGTTATCTGAAAGGATGGAACCTCAGTTGAGAAAATGCCTCTATAAGATCTAGTTGTAGGGCATTTTCTTTCTTTCTTTTTTCAAGACAGGGTCTCTCTTTATATAGCTCTGGCTGCCTGGAACTCAGACCAGGTTGGCCTCTTACTCACAGAGATCCATCTGCCTTTGCCTTCTGAGTGCTGCAATCAAAAGCCTGTACCCCCACACCCAGCTGTAGGACATTTTCTTATTTAGTGATTCATCTGGGAGGACCCAGCCATTGTGGGTGGTGCCATCTTTGGGCTGGTGGTCCTGGGATTTATAAGAAAGCAGACAAAGCGAGCCAATGAGCAGCCCTCCTCCTTGGCTCCTGCTTTCTGTTCTGCTTGAGTTCCTGTCCTGGTTTCCTTTTGTGATGGACTGTGATGTGGAAGTGTAAGTCAAGTAAACCCTTTCCTCTCCAACTTGCTTTTGGTCATGATGTTTCATCACAGCCATAGTAACTCTAACTAAGACAAGTGTCTTTCCATTTATAATCAAGTTTTGGTGGATAATTATACTCAGAGGACTAAATTTGCTCAATTAGCATAGCAGCAGTGAGCTGGTTAGTCTCTTTTTTCTTGTTTTCACCTTGACACAAGCTAGGATGAACTGAGAAGATCTCATATGAGAAAATGCCTCCATCAGATTGGCCTGTATGTGAGTCTATGGGTCATTTTCTTGATTGATGATTGATATGGAAAGGCCCAGTCCACTGTGGGCTGTGCTACCCTTGGGCCACCTTGTGGTCCTGGGTGGTATAAGTAAGGAGGCTGAACAAACCATGGGAAGCAAGCTAGAGAGCAATGTTCTTCCATGATCCTTGCTTCAGCTCTGCCCCCTCCTGCCTTGAATTTGTGCCTTGACTTGGTGATGAATTATAAGCTGTAAGCTGACATAAGCTCTTTCCTTCTCAAGTTGCTTTTGGTCATAGTCTTTTTCATGACAACAGAAGGTAAACCTCAATGTGCATAAAACTGGGCATAGTAGTGCAAGTTTGTCATCTCAGCAGGTGGGTAATGGAAGCAGGAAGATTAGCAGTTCAGAGCAAGCTTCAGTTTGAGATAGCTTGGGCTATAAGAGACCTTGTCTTCAAAAAAAAAAATAATTAGTGTGATGTAGCCTTTTAAATAATGATTACCAGGGCTGGAGAGATGGTTCTGTGGTTACCCAGAGCTGGAGAGATGGTTCAGTGGTTAAGAGTACTTGTTGCTCTTCCAGACAACCTGGGCTGAATTCCGAGCATGGTTCATAACCATCCATAACTAATTCCAGGGGATTTATTAACCTTTGATCTCTTCAGGGCCAAGCGTGTATGAAGTACACATTTATGCATGTTGGCAAACACACTCACACAAAAAATAAAATGAATAAATCTAATAAATTTAAAATAGCTGGGCAGTGGTGGTGCACACCTTTAACCCCAGCACTTGGGAGGTAGAGGCAGGTGGATTTCTGAGTACTAGGACAGCCAGGACTACACAGAGTAACCCTTTCACAAACAAAACAAAGCAAACTGCAAAATTATTATTATTGTTGTTATTATGAGACAGGGTTTCTCTGGGTAGCCTTGGCTGTCTTGGACTCATTTTGTAGACCAGGCTCTCTGCAAACTCACAGAGATCTGCTGCCTTCTGCATCCATCCCGAGTGCTGAGATTACAAGTGTGCACCACCATGCTTGGCTTAAAATAATTTTAAATCACTTATAGGAATTTAGTTTAGTGGTGGAGCACTTACCTAGCATGCATGATGCTTTGGCTTCAGTCCACAAGTCTGGACAATCTAGAGTTTGTTCATTAAGGCACATATATATAAAACTTGCCTCTGGTAGGCAGGAAGATAGCAATCCCTTGCTAGGATTGCAAGCGTGAGTCACCACACCTGGTTTAAGTGAGTGAATTAAAACAAAACATGAGCTCAACCCCTCCTGACACCTAGAGCGGTGTGCTCCTGGCACTCCCAGGGCTTTCTTGGCATCTGCCACATGTCTCCTCACGGCTGTCCGACTCTGTCACTGTAGATTAGGATGTACTCTTGTATTTATGGTTCTCAGTGAAGGGTAACTGTGCTGTTTCATGTATCATCTATTTCTCTGTTTGCTTTTTTTTTTTTTTTTTTGAGAGAGAGAGTTTCTCTATATAGTCCAGGCTGTCCTTGAACTCACTCTGTAGTGAGCCCAGGCTGCCCTCAAAGTCAGAGATCTGCCTGCCTCTGCCTCCTCAGTGCTGGAATTAAAGGCCTGTGCCACCCCCTTCCCACCAGCTGATTTATTTATTTATTTTATGTGTATTGGTGTTTTGCCTGGATATATGGCTGTATGAGGGTGTTGGATCCCCTGAAACTGGAGTTAAAGACATTTGTGAGCTGCCATGTGGGTGTTGGGAATTAAACCAGGGTCCTCTGGAAGAACTGCCAGTGCTCTTAACCACTGACCCATCTCATTAGTCACTGTGTTTCATATATCATTAATGTCTTCTTTAAAATTTCTGTATGTATTCAATTGTATGATTGTTATTTTATTTTTTATTTTGATATGTACTTTTTATGTTTTTATTTTTCTTAAATTCTTTATTAATTACACTTTATTCACTTTGTATCCCCCCCTGCAGTTCCCTCCCTCCTCCCCTCCAACCCCTCCCTTCCTTCCCCTTTTGTACGCATGCCCCTCCCCAAGTCCACTGATGGGGGAGGTCTTCTTTTCCTTCCTTCTGATCCTAGTCTATTAGGTCTCATCAGGAGTGGCTGCATTGTCTTCCTCTGTGGCCTGGTAAGGCTGCTTCCCCCTCAGGGGGAGGTGATTAAAGAGTAGGCCAATCAGTTCATGTCAGAGACAATCCCTGTTCCCATTACTATGGAACCCACTTGGAGACTGAATTGCCATGGGCTACATCTGTGCAATGGTCCTAGGTTATTTCCATGCATGGTACTTAGTTGGAGTTATATACTTAAAAAAAAAACCATTTATTTATTTATTATGTATACAGTGTTCTGCCCACACGTACACCTGCATGCCAGAAGAGGGCACCAGATCTCATTATAGATGGCTGTGAGCCACATGTGGTTGCTGGGAATTGAACTCAGGAACTCTGGAAGAGCAGCCAGTGCTCTTAACCTCTGAGCCATCTCTCCAGCCCTTGATATATACTTTTAAGATTTGTTTATTTGTTATTTGAGACAGGGTTTCTGTGTGTAGCCTTGGCTATCTTGGAACTTACTCTGTAGACTAGACTAGACCTCAACTCAGAGATCTACTTGCCTCTGCCTCCTGAGTGCTGGGATGTACCACCATCACCCTGATACTTTTTTTTTTTTTTTTACTTTTAATTATATGTATGCTTGTATGTCTGAATGTGGTTTTATACATGTGAGTGGAGGGCCCTCCAAGGGCAGAAATGGCTTTTGGATCCTTTGGAGTTGTAGTTATAGATAGTTGAGAACCACACAGTTTGGGTGCTGGGACCCAAAGTTCAGGACCGCTGCAAGAGCAGCATAAGCTTTTTTTGAGATAGGGTTTTTCTGTGTAGCTCTGGCCTGGAACATGCTCTGTAGATGAGGCTGACCTCGAATTCACAGAGATCTACCTGCCTCTGTCTCCAAAGTGCTGGGACCAAAGATGTGTGCGAACATCACCTGGCTCAGCATAAGTTCTTAACCGTTGAACCATCACTTAAACCTCTCTCTTTTTTTTTAAAAGAATATTTTATTATACATGTGTAAATATGTGTCTTTATGAGTGTGTATGTGCACACATGAGTAGGTTACTTGCTGAGGCCAAAAGAGTGTCTGGAGGCCGGAAGACAGCATTAGATGTCCCGGAACTAGAGTTGTAGGCAGTTGTGAGCCTCTTGTCTGTGTGCTAGCAACCAGATTCTGTAAGAGCAGCAAGCTTTCCTAATGACTGAGAAGTTTCTTCAGCCCCCTTAAAACATTTTAAAAGTGTGTGTGTGTGTGTTTATGTATGCCAAGGTGCACATGTGGAGATCAGAGGAAATCCGTTCGCATCCACTATGTGAATCCCAGTGATCAAACTCAGGTTGTCAGGCTTGGCAGAAAGCACCTTTTCCTGCTGAGCCATCTTTCCATCTTTTGAATTCTCTTTATATATTTGAAAAGCAAAGGCTGGGAATATAACTCAATGTTAGAGCACTTGCCTGTAATGTACAAGGCTGTCCATAAAACAAAACAAATCCAAACAGCTTAGAAACACAAAATAACCTCTTCAATAAACTTTACAGAAACTTTTCAAAAGGGTACACTCTAATCTCAGGAATCTAATGTTTCTGTCTGACTATGTTAATATGTCCAGACCTTGGAGTCTTTTGCACCCAACTTTCCCTCCATGTTTAACACTTTTCCCCAAAGGTCCGGGAGGGTGGTTTCTTCCTGTTTTTTAAGCCTAGTGTCACTTTCTCGTTGAGACCTACTTTAATATCCGAAAGTCCCCTTCGGCAGTTTGTCTTCAGGGCCCGTGCAGCTTTCTCTGCTTGTTTTTTTTCTCCTCTTCTAGGATGAAAATTCTATCCTTAGGTATCTTTTTCATTCTGTTCTCTGCTGAATCTTTGGTGCCTGATACCGAAAGTATACTTGCTATATATTTGTTGAATGAATAAATGGCTGTGCATGTATTTTACTTTCTAAACCGTGGGTGCATTCTTTTACTTTTATTGCATTTCCTTCTTTCCTGTTTATTTATTTACTTTATTTGTGGTGCTGGAGTTGAACCCGGGGCCTTACACATGCCAGGCGAGCACTCTGCCACTAAGCCACAGTTTTAGTTTCTCACTTTAACAGGTTTTGCTCTAACTTTTTTGTTATAATCGCTGTGATTGAGGTCTTTTAGGACACTTTCCTTCGCAGTAGGTTTTTTTCTCCAGATGAATTTTGTTTTCAGGATGGTGGTAGAATTGGGTTTTAATCATGGTTATTTGTAGTCTGGGTTGGCCTCAAGGTCACTTGAAACCTGATGCCTTCTACCAACTAAGTCACATCCTCTGGCCCCAAGATCGGTTTTTTGTTTTTTGTTTTTGTTTTTGTTTTTCTTTCAATTTAAAATTTTCTATCAATTGGCTGGGTGTGGTGGCTCAAGCCTTAATCTTGGCACTCAGGAGCTAGAGGCAGGTGGGTCGCTGAGTTTGGAGGCCATCCTGGTCTACAAATCAGGTTCAGGACAACCAGGTTGTTACAAAGAAAAATCCTGTCTTGAACCCCTCCCCCCAAAATCCTGTTTGACTGTCTGTCCTACCTACCTCTGTGCATGTTGTATGTACATGTGTGTGCCTGGTGCCCGAGGAGTCCAGAAGAGGCCTAGGGTCCTTTGAGCCTGCAGTTACAGACAGTAGTGAGCCGCCATGTGGGTGCTGTGTATTGAATGTGAGTCCTCTGGAAGAGCAGCCAAGTGCTCCTAACTGCTAAGCCATCTCTTTGGCACCAAGATACGTTATTTCAAGTTTAATTTTAATTGCCGAGAAAAATGAGAATTTTACATTTCTTATAGCTTCCCACTCCAGAAACCCTAATTTGTGAATTCCATGGGTGGGAGTCCTGGTAGAAAGAGGCTTTATGTTCTCAGTTTCAAGTTACTTTTCTGGCATTTTGGGTGGCAAATCCAGCTACCTGTGATGACAGACTCCTGGGTTGAGACCTTTGACTGTATTCTTTCTCATCTCAAATGAAAGGAAAATGATGAAAATAATTTCCTTGGAATTTGGTAGTTTGGATTGGAATTATTTTCCCCTATCCTCTTCTATTCCCGTTTGCTTATTAGAAAGTATTGATCCTGAAATAGAGAGTTTATGAGATTTGGAGTGGACATTGATTAGCTGTAACGCAATTATAGATTCTCATAGGGAAATGTTTGTAAATGTGCTTTTTACATCTTGGGAACTTGTGGTTCTGGAAGTTCAGCTAATCAACTTGTTGAAGCTGAGCACATATGAGATTTATAGCCACTGCAAGTCGAATTACATTGTTTATGATTTATTTAGCTAGGGCTCTCTTGATTTCCAATTTATTTTCTCCAGATAAGGAGGTCCTCCTTTTGACAGCCTATTTAAGTTACACAGGACTGTTTTGACCAGGAAGTGTATTTCATGCTTTAAGACAAAGCCGTGATCAATAGAATGAAATTGTCTGAGTATTATGATTTTATTTTCTTCTCGGTTTTCTCTAGATTATAATAGAACTTGAAAGCTTAGTAAAATAATAGATAGGTCTTAACTAAAATTTTAGGTCTGACCTAGGACTTTTTATTGTTGTTGGTCCTGTTAAACTCGGAACCTATGTATGCCAGGCTGGCCTTTAACTTTATTTGTTACTGAGAATGATCATGAGTTCTTGATTTTTCAATCTCAAATGTTGTAATTTCTAATGTGTATCACTATGCCTGGGGATTTATTTTATTTTGTTTGTTGAGAAAGTGTCTCATTCTATACTCCAAGCTGGCTTTGAATTTTCATTTCTTTATTTCTATTTTTCTTTTTTTCCGAAACAGAAAGAAAGTGCTGTTACACTGCAGAGCCACATTTACTCTTTGCTTTGTTGTGTATTTTTCTGTGTATCCTTGGCTGTCCTGGACTCATTTTGTAGACCAGGCTGGTCTTGAACTCACAGAGATCTGCTTGCCTCTGACTCCCCAAGTGCAGGGATTAAAGCCATGTGCCACCATGCCCAGCTTGAATTTTATTTTTAAGATTTATTTTTATTTTATGTGTATGGGTGCTTTGCTTGAATGTGTATGCCTGTGTACCAAGTGTGTGCTTGGTGCTTACAGAGGCCAGAAGATGCCATCATAATCCCTGGAACCAGAGTTTTAGATAGTTGTGAGCTGCCTTGTGGGTTGTGGGAATTGAACCCTGTGTACTTGGAAGAGCAGCCAGGGTTACCTGATGAGCCAGCCTCAGCCTTGAACTGTTAACAATCCTTCTGCATCAGCCTTTGAGATACAGGATTACAGGTGCAAGCCGTCACATCTGGTCAAAGTTTAATTATTTTTATTACATTTATTTATTTGTGTGGGTACATGTGACACATGGTATATATGCTGGAGGTCAGAAAACAGTTTGGGAGTTGGTTCTCTCTTTCTACCTTGTGGGTTCCTGAGAAGGTCATTAGACTTGGTAGCAAGTGCCTTTACAGAGCCATATCCCTTGCTTATCTGGCCAGAATTTTGAGACAGAATCTTCCTGTGAAGTTTAGGCTAGCCTAAACATATTCCAGGCTGAACTGTATTGTAAGTGTGCACCACCATGTGTGACCAGAATGATGACTTTTGAGAAGTAGTTCTGTTTATTTGAGAAGTATATCAGGATTGGTAAGCCATCTTTGCTGAGCATTTCCCACAAACCAACTGTTTTTAAGAGAAGTATATGATGTAGTCCTTATGCTAAAGGTGCTTAATACCTGTTTGGAGAAGTTATCTGCGTTTGGTGTATATGGTCAGAGGTGGGAATCTCCTTTTTTTGGCTGATGCGATAGGGCGAGATGATATCTAAGGTAGAATCTTTTGTATTGTTGGGTGTATCTCTTATTTAAGTAGAATTTTGGTTTTGATTTGAAAGGGAGTGCATATTTTCAAAATTCATTTTACAAAATTAGTACAGTATCTTTGGATTTATGTAAAAGTAGAATCAGGCTTTTGTCTAGTATCCTCTTCCTTGCCGTTTAGATTTCATACACAGAGCTCAGGATTTAAGAGAAAGGGAACTTGGCTAGTAATAAAATAAAAGAGGGAGCTGAGGGAATGTGTGTAAGTCAACAGTGGAGACCCATGGTTTCAAGTCTCAGTTGAAAAAAAAATTCAGAGTTCCTTGAAGTAAGACATGAAGACTTGAGCATGATTCTAGAACTGCTTTTACATAGAACCAAAAAAATAGGTTGAAATTTGATCTACAATAGTATTATAAATATATACAGTTAAGTTTGAAGTATATTATTATTTTGAAATCAGATTTACTTTTGGCTTGGTAACTGCTGTTTTCTGCCTAAAGTCTCTTTTCAGAGGGATTCCTGAAGACAGTCAAGTGCAGTTTGATTTATGAGGCAGTGAAGGCCAAGTGCTTTGCAGTGATGAGGACTTGCTTACTTGGGGGAAATCGATGGAGCACATCAATCTGTAGTACACTTCCTGCCCTAATGGTCCTCAGCTCGATCAATATTTGAAATTTAGCTTCACCATCTTTCTGTGGACAGTGTGCGCTTTGCACCTTTGCTTCTTTCATCCTCAAATATGTGGCCGGACTTACAGATGGAGCTAGTTACACTTTCCTATTTGGTTTTAGATCAGCTTTAAGCTTTACTCATGCACATTTTTAAAAATTTAAAATGTATTGTACTATAGGCCAAGTAATATTTTAAGTCTTGATATTACTTGGTCTGGGGAAGGGGTAATTAGACTAATGTGTAAGATCTGTAACGGTTATTTATCATTTCTACTTCCTAAAACAATTCCCATTGAGAGATATTTCAGTAGATTCTTAATATGCTAAAGTATTCTGGCACTGACCTTGCTTGCCTGCTTTTTCTCCCTCCCTCCATTTCTTCCTTCTATTTTTAAAGACAGGGTTTCATGTAGGTGAGGCTGACCTTGAACCTTTAATCCTCTTGCCTCTCTCCCACCTTCCAGATTACAGGTGTTTGCCACCAATGCTCTGCTTTTGTTTTTTAAATTCATCTTGTTTTTAGAGGCGTTTTTGGTTCATAGCATATGGAGAGGAAAGTGATGGTGGTCCATACATTCTGATTCTGCAAGTGCACAGCTTGGCCCATTATGTATTTGCTACAGTTGGTGAATCTGCATTGATTTGAACATCATTACCACTGGTGTCCATGTTTGCATTAGATATATTCTTGGTGCTGAATGTTCTGTGAGTTGTAGGTTTGAACAAATGCACCTCAACATTTTTTTCTATTATGATGCTATATTTTTACTGTTCTAAAATGTGTCTCATCCTACCCCACAGGTTCTCTAGCCATGGCACAAGTAGAGAAACGGGGAGGCTTGCTCCGGAAATCTTCAGCCTCAAAGAAACCACTAAAGGAAAAAGTGGTACTGATGTATGATGAGATATTCATGGTAAGGCCTGGGGTCCTGTTGTACTGCACAGCTACATTTTACTCTTTGCATTTGTTGTTGTTTTTCTTTTTTCTTTTTGGTTTTTCTAGACAGGATTTTTCTGTGTAGCCTTGGCTGTCCTGGACTCACTTTGTAGAACAGGCTGCCCTCACACTCATAGAGATCACCTGCCTCTGCCTTCCTGAGTGATGGGATTACAGGTATGTGCTACCACACCCTGCTCTTTGTTTCTTTAAAAAATTTTAAAGTTTGTGTTTATCTATTTCTCTTTGGTGTGTACACATAGATGTGCTTGAGCAAGAATGCAGAAGAACACAAGCCATGGTGCATGTATGGAATCAGGACAACATGCAGCAGTCCTTCCTCTGTTTAGGTTCTGAGGACTGAACTCAGGCCATCAGGCTTGGCTCTGGCTGGCCCTTTGTTTTTAGACAAGAGTTCAGGCTGGCTTGGAACTCATTGTGTAGAACAAGTTGTCCTCAAACTCACAGTGGTCACCCCGCCACATCCTTTTGACAGCTGCAATTATAGGCCTGGGCCACCACACCTAACCTTGACTCTTCAGCTTTTTAGTCCAAATAATCTTTTAAAAATATAATTTATTCAATGTTGTTTTATGTGCATTGGTGCTTTGCTTACATGTGTGTCTGTGTGAGGGTCCTCTGGAACGGAAGTTATAGACAGTTTCGAGCTGCCATGTGGGTGCTGGGAAATGAACCCAGGTCCTCTGGAAGAGCCGCCAGCACTCTTAACTGCTGAGCCCTCCAGCCCTCCCATTTAATCTCAGTCAGACACATATTACTAGGCCTAGAGACATGGCTCAGTGAATAAAATGCTTGCTGTGTACTTAAGAGGACCAGAGATCAGATCCCCAGCACCCATGTAAAAATCTGAATGTGTAGGACAGCCCATCTCTTATCCTAGTGCTCATGGACAGAGACAGGGCATCTTCTGGGCAAGATTGCTAGCTGGACTAGCCAAGGCAGTGATCTCTGGGCTGAAGACCCTGCTCTCAGTAAGAAGAGAGTGATTGAAAAGATACCTACCTGACATCTGCCTTTGATCTTCACAGGCACATTCTCACATGCTACAAAACTTGTATTCCCCTGTACATGTGAATATGCTTACATGTATGCACATTATATACATACAGATCCCCCCTTCTACTTGGGAAGTAGAAGGATCAGACGTTCAAGATTATCCTCTGCTGCATAGTAAGTTCAAGACTAGTAGGAGAGCTCAAGGACTAAATGTGAGCTAGTTCTCATAGTAGAGATTTATGATCATGTATTGATTATTAAAGGTTATTACTATTCTTTCTTTTTTTCCTGAGACAAGGTTTCTCTGTGTAGCCCTGGCTATCGTGGACTCCAGCTTTGTAGACCAGGCTGGCCTCCAGCTTACAGGGATCTGCCTGCCTCTGCCTCTCAGAGTGCTGGGATTGCAGGTGTGTGTCACCACTGCCTGGCTGGGAATTTCTTTTTAGCTATTGTTGCACTTGTTTTAAAACTTTTTTATTTGGGGTTCCTTAAAGCTTCTTCCTTCCAACCTTCCAGCTCTAGGTATGAGGGGTTAGTGGGGAGAGGGGCCACACACCCCTTTACTTCTAGCTGTTTAGGATCTGTGGGTTCTTTTGGGACAACTCTCCGTCAATGGCAAACACAGCACGTAGTCTCCTTCAGGCTGCTGCATTGAAATGTCTGTCTCTAAGCCACCCTGCCATCCTTCTCTGGTCCCTCCAAACTGCTACTCCTCACAGGCCGCACTCTCTCTCCGGGCTCTCCTATTGATATCCCTCAGAGCCCTAGACCACGCCCCTCTCTGTGCAGCAAGATGAGGGTTGTTACCAGCTGGTAAAGGCCACGTCCCACAGGAGGCAAATTATCAGTTTTAGACAAACTAAAGCGAAAACTAAAGCCCACACTTGGGATGAAAACAAAAACATTTACATAACATAACTGAGTTTTTAAAGAAACCAAAATTTCATTTGCAATCTATCTATCTTTATATGTTTTATATTTTAAAAATTTTATTTTATGTATATGAGAATTTTGCATAGATATATGTGTATCTTCCACATTTGTGTCTGGTGCTCATGGATGTCAGAAGAGAGCATCAGATATCTTGTAACTGGAGTTGTGGATAGTTGTGAGCTGCTATAAGGGTGCTGGGAACCAAACCTTGGTCCTCTGAAAGAGTAACAATTGCCATTAACCTCTGTGATACCGTTTCAGCTCTACAAATATCTTTAGGAAAGATATTATTTTTATTCATAATTTCCATGGAGTATGTGTGGAGGTCAGAGGACAAGATTGTGGGGTAGAGTAGGTTCTGTCTTTTCAGCTTTATGTGGGTCCCAGGGATAGAACTCAAGTTATCAGGCTTTCAAGGCATTAACCTTTATTGGCCGAGCTATCCTAGTGGCCCAATGTGTTTTTAAAGGTTTGTGAGCTGGGCGGTGGTGGTGCATGCCATTAATCCCAGCACTGGGTAGGCAGAGGCAAGCATGTATCTCTTAAGAGTTCTAGGGCAGCATGGTCTACAGAGTGAGTTCCAGCAGAGCCAAAGCTACACAGAGAAACCTTGTCTTGAAAAACAAAACAAAACAGAAGTGTGTGTATGTGTGTTCACAAAGGTCAGAAAAGGGAATCAAGAGACCTTGGAGCTGGTGTTATCTGGTTGAGAGCCACCTGATGTTGGTGCTTGGCATCAAACCTGGTCCTCTGGAAGAACAGCAAGTGGTTTTAATTACAGAGCCATTTCTTTTTTCTTTTTTTTTGGTTTTTTGAGACAGGGTTTCTCTGTGTAGCCTTAATTGTCCTGGGCTTGCTTTGTGGACCAGGCTGGCTTCGAACTCACAGAGATCGTGCTTCTTCCTCTCCAAGTGCTTGTACCCGCACCCAGTTTTCTTTTTTTCCTTAAGTAACTTAAAGGCCTTTTTAATGATGGCTGTCCTATGAATTTCCTATTGTACCTTGAATTCCATATTTTCAATTTAAGATATTTAAAAAAATGCATTGTTACATTTTATTTCAAGTTGTTGGTAGACACAATAAATAGACAACCTCATTCTCTAGTTGTATGGGGTGATTACAGAATTATAATGAATTGGATTGTAGATTTATTTCAGCCTGCAAATGTAAATTAGACGATAGGCTAGGGTCAGAT
>CM053762.1:56416456-56486285 GCA_028658305.1 Pachyuromys duprasi | reverse complement strand
AATAAATAAATAAAATAAAAAATGTAAATTAAAATAATACCTGTAAAGATCATACATTGAGTTTCTGTTGTATGTCTGGTACTTTTCCAGATATGTTCCTAAACACATTTGTTCTAATCCTGACAAATCTTTATTGGTGCTGATAATATCTTAATTAAAAAACAATTTTTAAGGCCAGCGCCCGGGAGGCAGAGGCAGGTGGATCTCTGAGTTCAAGGTCAGCCTGGTCTACAGAGTTTCAGGACAGCCAGGACTAAATAGAGAAACCCTTTCTCGAAAAACAAAACAAAAACAAAAGGCAATTAAAAACTTTATACATTTATTTATTTACTTATTTACTTTATTGGGCAAGTGGAGGTATCAGGACAGCTGTTTTCTCTTCCTATCATGTGGTTCTGAGAGCCCGAACTCAGTTGTCAGGCTTGGTGGCAAGGGCCTGTACCTGCTGAGCCATGTTTCTGGCCATAGTACTCTGATTTCATAGATGAAGTAACTTGTTCACAACAGAGTCTGGTTTGACTTATAACTGACTCCAGAGGTTTTATTCTTTCAGCTTTGCCACACTCAAAATAATACGCTCAGATAAAACAATTCTAATTATGTAAATATTGGCAATCCTTAGAAACAGAATTGGGCTTTTTTTTTTTTAAATAGGATCTTGTTAGTCTGGCTTGGGACTTAATGATAGTCTCATCTCAGCATCCTGAGCTCTCAGATTACACACCTGTACTACCATGATGTCTGGTTTACTGAAAACTAATACAGTTGCCCTGGTCAGTGCAAGTGGCTATACAAAGAAAATAAAATAGGTAGATAGTAGAATCATGTTAGGACTATTTCTTATTTTGTGATAGGGTCTCCAAGGCTAGCCTTATTATTATGTAGCTGAGGTGATGGAGGGTGTGTGTTTGTATGTGTGTACTTCTATTTTAAAGTTTTGTTTTTTGCTTTATGTGTGTGTGCATTTTGTCTACATGTATATCTGTGTATCATGTGTGTACAGTACTTGAGGAGGCCAGAAGAGGGTGTTTGGATTTCCTGGAACTGAAGTTAGAGACTTTTGTTAGCTGCCATGTGGATGCTGGGAATTGAAACTAGGTCCTCTGGAAGGATAACCTATGTTCTTTCTAGCCTCCCCCTGGCCCCGTTTTTCTTTTCTTTTTGTTTTTGAGACAAGATCTTTCTGTCCAGTATTCCTTGCTGTTCTGGAACTTGCTGTGTAGACCAGGCTGACCTTGAATTCATAAGCGATCTACCTGCCTCTGGCTCCCAAGTGCTGGAATTAAAGATGTATGCCTCCATAGCTGGCTGGCCTAACTTTTTGTTTTTATTTATCTAAAAGAGAAGTATTTAAATCCAGGTGCAGTGGCACATGCCTGTGATGCCAGTATTCACAGGCAGAGGGAGGTGGATCTTTCTCTGTGAGTTTGAGGCCAGCTTGGTTTAAAAAGTGAGTCCAGGGTAACCAGGGCTACACAGAGAAACCCTGTCTCGAAAAAAAAGAGAGAGAGGAAGAGAGAGAAAGATGTATTTAATTTCTGAGCCGTTGTTTAATTTTGGTGTAGAGAACATGTACTCATACACAGCGCCTACAGAAACTTTCTTTCTCTATTATTGTAGTTTAAGATAAAAAAACATTTTAAAAGTTGAATATGACAAGTAAAGTTGACAGTGTTTTTGATGATTTTTGAGTTGGCAGTGACGTTGAACATGTTTATCTTCTGATTTCAGACGGAGGACCCCAGTAAGTGTAGCCCTCGGTTCTGGGAGGAGCTCTTCCTCATGAAGGTAGGAGCGGGCGGCGCGGTGGGCTGTCTTGCTGGGTGAGACTGCCTGTGCTCTAGGTGCTGCGCTTAGAGTCTGCTCAGCGCTTCCTTTTTCTCTGGCAGGTGAACTTAGAGTACCTGGAAGGCAAGCTGGAGTCTCTGGATGGTGAGGAGTTAATGAAGATCAAGGACAATATTAATTGTTTATTTCAACACTGTATCCAGGCTCTAGGAGAAGAGCATCCGATTCGAGTTGTCAATGCATTGCAGGTATAAGCTGGAGACTGGGGAAGTCCTGTCTAACAGATGGAGTTACAGCTCATCTGTTAGAAGCTGAGGAACCTAGAATTGCCTTTCGGGTCAGGTTTCATTTGAGTTTCTTTTTAATTTTTAATTTTTTAAAAATAAAACATCTGTCATGTTATCCATTTTCCTGTTTTATTTATTTTTTTTTTCAAATTAATTTATTTTTATTTTGTGTCCATTGGTGTTTAGCCTGCATGTTTGTCTGTGTGAGGGTGTCAGATCTTGGAGTTACAGACAGAAGTGGGCCCTGAGTATCTTCCCCAATTACATTGTATCTTGTTATTTTTATTTTTTTAATTAAAAAAGAGTACTTATGGGGGGGTGGAGAGGTCACTTAGCAATTAATAACACTTGTTGCTCTTGTATAGCACTGGGTTCAGTCATCAGCGTTCATATGGCAGCTGACAGCTGCTTGTAATCCCAGCAGAGACCTCCACACCCGCTATGGCTTCTTACATAGTGGTTTCAGAGACACACACGAAGGCAAAGCGTCCATACACACAAACTAAAAAAGAAATCTCTACAAATTTTTTTTTTTTTTTTTATTGTGGAGACAGGTTTGGTGGTGTACACCTTTTAATCTTAGCGTTTGGGAGGCAGAGGCAGGTGGATCTCTGTGAGTTGGAGGCCAGCCTGGTCTGTATGAGGAGAGCTGGGGCAGCCGCGGCTCTGTAGTGAGATCTGGTCTCAGTACAAACAAAAGCAAAATAAACCCAAACTCTGTGTGCTGTGCAGCGCTCCTGTGGAGACTGAGGACAGTTGTGGGACATTGCTTCTCTGCTTCCCCTTGCACCCGGTTCCAGGGATCAAGGTCAGGTCAGCAGGCTTTAGGACAAGCGCTTTTCCAGCCCCTCACTTTTTCTTTTTTCTCCAGAGGTGGAGGTGGTATGTTTTTATTACTGTCCGCCCTATCCCCTGGAGTCAGGATCACTGGACCTAGAGCTCACCATTCTTTAGCTAGGCAGGTGACCAGAAAGCCCGTCAATCCTCGTGTGTGTGTGCTGGCCTTTTTTTTTTTTTTTTTTTTTTTTTAATTTTTTTAAATCTATTTTATTTGGGTTTTTATACCTTTCACTCTTCACCCCAGTCCCTTTCAACACCCTAACACCAGTTAGGAGATACAGAAGGCTGATGGGGAAGAGGGGCCTTTGAGATCTTTTTATACTACTTTTTGCTGATTAGGGGCATTGAGTTTCTTGGGGTAAGTCCAATCTTCATCTCCTCAGGACATCTCCGATTTCTTCTTGTCCCTTTTCTCATGACCACTTGACAAACCAGCAGCTTTGGTTTGGGGCTTGGTCATTTTATGCCCTCACTAGAGCCCCCAGAATTAAACTGTCTTTAGCTGGAGAATCACGCCCCTGCCAGAGCACGCACCGTCTGCTGCTGCTGCTGCGGACAGTCTGATGCAGCTGCACACCTGGATTAAACAAAACATGTTTACATAACATAACTGGGTTTTTAAAGACACTAAAATTCTCAGTACATGGGCTTGTGTGTGCGTGTGTGTATGTGTTCATGTTCATTCATAGGCACCTGTGGAGTCAGGGAGCAACTTGTGGGAGTTGGTTCTTTTGTCAGACTTGGCAGCAAGTACCTTTATCTTCAGGGCTACCTCTCTGACCTTCACCTTGACTTTCTGATTCTTCTGCCTCTATTTCCCCAGTACTAGGATTACAGGTGTGCTCTTGTTTACTTGTTGTTGTTATTGTTATTTTTGAGACAGGGTTTCTCTGTGTAGCCTTGGCTATCCTGGACTCACTTTGTAGACCAGGCTGGCTTCAAACTCAGGGAAATCAGTTTGCCTCTGCCTACCTGAGTGCTAGGATTATAGCGTGCACCACCATGCCTGGCTATGCTGTTTATTAATTTCTGGATTTTTCATATGTTAACACTTACAGTTTTTAAACTCAGAGTATAGGTCAGACTTGTCAAGACATAGTTCTGAAGTTGCATTATGAGGCTACATATTTAGTGTACTCCTAGTTTTGAGACTTCCTCTCTAGAAAGACTTTTTTTGTTTCATCTCTGCAGACCTTGTGTGCACTTATTCGTGGTGTCCACCAGAAGAATAAATCTACATCTGGATTTGACATTATCAACATGCTCATGGGCTTTGACAAAGCGGAGCTGTGCATGAAGGTAAGGCATTAGATGTGCATGTGTCTGTGAATAGCTCTGACAGCTGTTTGTGAATACAACCTGCAGAAAGACATACTAGAAGATTTATGTTCAGATTTTTCTGTTTCTTTTTTTGAGGTAGGGTCTTTACATAGCCCTGGCTGTTCCTGAACTTACTATGTAGACCAGCCTGGTCCAAACTCAAGAAGTCAACCTGCCTCTGCCTCCCGCATGCTGGGTTTAAAGGTGTGAACCATCATGCCCAGCCTTATATGACATTTGTGAGCTCAGATAAACTATGAAAAGTTACAAGATCAGCTATTTTGTGGTGCTGGTAATGAGTCCATGGTGTTCTGCATGGAAGGCAAGTTCTCTGCTGCCCAGAATTCTTGTTTTCTTTTGGATATTTGATGCAGGGTCTTATGTAGCTGAGGCTGGCTTCAGACTTACTTTACAGACAATGGAACTTCTCTAAAAATATTTTTTTTTCTATTTTTTTAGGTTTATTTATTTTATGTGTATGAGTGTTTTGCCTGTGTGTAAGTCTGTGTACCTTATGCATGCTTGGTGCCTAAGAGGTATTGGAGCCTTTGGGATTGGAGTTATGAATTGTTTTGAATCTAATGGTGGGTGCTGGGAATCGATTTGTGGATTCTCTGCAAGAGCAATACATGTTTTTAAGCACAGAGTCGTCTTTTCAGGACCCTCTCAAGTTAAAAAAAGAAACATGAAGTTTAATTTAAAGAAACGTAATCAGGGACAACTGCACAACTCCTGAAACTCCTGAAAAAGTGCCTAAGTGATGATTCCTAGAGGAATGAAGAAGAGCAGAGGCGCCACTGAGCTTAGGAAGCTGGGCAGTCTTCCAGCCATTGGGGAAAACTGCTGTATGCATGTATAGATAATGTGTGTGAGCATGCACACGCCATGGGGCACATGTGCAGGACAGAGTTTGACTCAGCTCATTAGGCTTTCACAGCAAGCAACTTTACCTGCTGAGCCATCTTGTTGACCATCCGCAAGTCATTTATTACCTATAAAAATGTATGTAACTGTCTTTCTTTGAATGTCTTGTACATTTGAAGAGACAATTATACAAAGTCTCCAATTTTCTACACAGAATAAGTTCTTTGTTTCAGTCAACTCTTAATGGGACAACTGAGAAGACACTGTCTGGGCAAAGAACATTGGAGTATTCTCTTTGGTGATTTGTGTGTTTCTTCCTCAGTTTCTATAGTAGTCCAGTTTCCTCTATATCTCCAAGTGTCACACTGAATGTTTGTCGTAAGTGTGCAGTCTGCACTGAAGCTGTTGGCCATTTCCCTTGTTCATATAAGTTTGCTCACTTAGGCTGACCTGAGGACACCCCAGTGCTCCTCTTGGTGTTAGCGGTTTGCTGTTGACCTTTGTCATCTGCCATGTTTCAGACTTTGTGCCCTTTCTTGCCTCTTGAGAAAACAGAATATTAAAGTCTTGATTTTTTTCTTTCTTTTCATCTTCCAACGATTGGGATTACAGGTGTACAGCACCGTGCCTACACCAGCTTTTCTTTTTGAGATAGGTCTGGTTATGTTGCCTAGGTTGCTCTTGAACCTATGGGTTCAACTAATTCTTCCTGCTTCAGCCTCTTGAGTAGGCAAGGACTATTGTCACATGTCACCATGCTTGGCTTGAATTAAAACATTAAAAAAAAATCATTTATTTATTTATTTAATGTATATGAGTGCTTGCTCTGTTTGCATGTATGTTTACAGGACAGAAGAGGGCATCAGATCCTATTGTAGATGATTGTAAGCCACCATGTTCTTGCTTGGAATTGAACTCTGGACTTTTGGAAGAGTAGCCAATGTTCTTAACTGCCGAGCCATCTTTCCAACCCCTTGAATTGAATTAAATATTTATTTATTTATTTGCACACCTATATGCATACGGAATAGTCTAGAACTACTTCTTTCTTATACCATGTGAGTCTTGGGGATTGTTAATGCCTTTCTTTATTTGCTATCCTTTGGACTTTTTAAAATTAGATTTATTCATTTTATGCTATGTGTGAGTGTTTTGCCTGCCTGTGTGTGTGATTGATGCCCTTGGAAGTCAGAGAAAGCGGATCTGGAGTTAGGAAAGTTTGTGAGCCATCATGTGAGTTCTGGGAATTCCAACTTGGGCCCTCGGCAGGAGCAGCCGGTGCTCCTAACTGCTGACACATTTCTCCAGCCCTATGCCCTTGGATTTTTGTTTGTTTTTAGAGACAGATGTTGACTAGGCTGGTCTTGAACTCACAAATCCCCCTGCCTCTGCCTCCCACGTGCTGTGATTAAAGGCATGTGCCACCACACCTGGCTGGCTTGAATTTTTATATCCACTGTTTGAAACTTTTTTTTTTATTATTAATTTTTAAATTCTGCTTCTTCTCCTTCTCTTCCTTGCGGCCACCCCACATTGGGGATTGAACCTAATGTTTCATGCATGGTACATGATGGACAAGGCTTTATTTATTATCTATTTTTTATTTATTATCACTTTAATAATTCATATATTGTATAGTTGATTCTTAAATTGAATAAATATCACCACCATTAATTAAAAAAAACAGTTTTAATTGCCCCCCCAAAGAAAAATTATGATCATCCTTAGTGCTGGGATTATAGACATATGCCTATATGCCTGGTTTATATTCAGGATTGAGCTCAGGGCCTTATAAAAGCTAGGTAAGCGTTCTGTCAATGAGCACCCTCCCAGCCCTCCTCATGTACATTGAGCATTCCAAAGTCTATCTGGTGTCCCTTTCCTCCTCAAAAAAGTGTGTGTGTGTGTGTGTGTGTGTGTGTGTGTGTGTATGTATGTATGTATGTATGTGAGAGAGAGATAGAAAGACAGAGAGGAGGAGGGAGATATATGTGCATGTTTTTGGGTTGGGGTGCATGTAGAGGCCAAAGGTCACCGTTGAGTGTGTTCTATTGAATTCCCCCTTATTTTTTTGAGACAAGGTTTTTCACTGAGCCTTGAAGCTTGTCAGTTTGGCTAGACTAACTGGTCCATAGGCCACAGGATCTTCCTGTTTTGCCTTCCTAGTGATGGAATTACAGGTGTGTACCACTGTACTAAGCCTATATTTCTCTAGGGTGTGCTTGTGTGTGTGTTGCGGCTAGACGTCAATATTAGGTATCTTGTTGTTACTTTTTAAATAAAAACACTTTGTTTCGTTTATTTATTTGTGTGTGTGCATATATGCATGCCATGTTGAGTGTGTGTAGGGCAGAGGACTTGAAACCACTTTGTCTTTCCCTTTAAAAAGCTGTTGAAAATAAGTTTCCAGGTCTTACTTTGAAAGTATAGGGTAGATGCTCATATGTTGAAACTGAAACATCTTTTCTTTTCTTTTTGAGACAGGGTCTTCATATTTTGTAGTCTTGGCTGTCCTAGAACTCACTAACTCCATATGTATTTTAGAACTCCTTCTGCCTGGGCCTCATAGTGCTGTGATTAAAGGCGTGTATTGCCACATCCATATTAAACATCTTTTTTTTCTTTCGAGATAGGGTTTCTTTGTGTAGCCCTGGCTGTCCTGGACTTGCTTTGTAGACCAGGCTGGCCTTGAACTCACAGTGAACTGCCTGCCTCTGCCTCCCCTGAGTGCTGGGATCAAAGGTATGTGCCATCATGCCTGGCTAAAAATTCTTACTTTGAATCTTCATTTTGAAATTTGAACATGCTGAATCCTTAATTATGCTCTTTTAAAAAAAGATGTATTTATTTCTTTTATGTATATGAGGGTTTTTTTTTTTTGCCTGCATGCATGTATGCACACCATGTACATACATGCATGTATGCACTCACATACCAGTTGCTCTCAGAGGCCAGAAGAGGGTGTTGCATCTCCTGGAACTGGAGTTATATCTGGCTTTGAACTACTATGTGATTTCTGGGAACCAAAAAACCCAGGTTTTCTGCAAGAGGAAGTGTACTTACTCACTGAGCTATTTCTCTAGCCTTGAATTCTTTTATTTAATGCAGAGTATTTTTTCTTCCTTTCTCTATCATTGTATGAAGGTTTTTTTATCTTTTGATTAGTTAATGTCTAAAAGATATTTTTTAGTGCAAGCATCAAATTCCCATCACATTGTCAACCATAGTTGATCCTAATGAACCCAGCTAGCTTTGTTGGATTGCTCATATGGCCATTGATGCTCAATAGTGAATTGATAAATGTGTTTGTCACTTGTTCAGTGTGTCCACATGATGCACTTTCATTAACAAGTAATGAATTTTATGTAACCATTTATTAAACCTTTTAAGTTTCTCTTTTTAAAATTACTTCATTGTTTTGAACTTAAAGTTTATGTGTGTATAAAGCATTCATGGAGTACAAGAGTGAATTCTTTTGAATTCTTTATTGTTCCCTGAAGTTGTGTGTAAACATTTTCCCCCAAGTAGCTAGACTTTGAAGTTTTTCTTTGATCTTGCAAGGCTTAGACTAGAGAAATGTTATGGCTGATTCCCTATAATTCACTTTATCCTGCATAACATAATATGCAGGGGTAGAGAAGGGGTATTAGATGTGTTACTTGGTATGTGCTAATGCTTCATGGTTCTTTTTCCCAGAACTTGATGGAGAGTTTGGATTCATTACTTTGTGCAGAAGGTTCTGAAAGTCTGAAGAGTTTATGTCTGAAGCTTCTTCTTTGCTTAGTGACTGTAAGTGGCTACCTACATGTTTGTCAGAGGTTTTAATTACAGCAAAATCAAGCCTCAGTGAATATTTCCTCCCAAAGGTAAAAGACAGATTCTCTATTGGGGTTTATCATTCCCTTTTGTCTGAATGTATAGAAGAAAGTTAGTTGATTGGAGTTTTGCTTTCTGTGAATTAATCTTTGGCACATCTGCTGGCATTTTTAGGTATATGATATCTATGATATTTATCACTTTATATTTATTACCATAAATATATATTACTTTATTTTTTAGTTTACTTAAAATTTTTTTTAAATTTTATTTTATGTGCATTAGTGTGACGTGTCAAATCCCTTGGAATTGCCATTACAGACAGTTGTGAGCTGCCATGTGGGTGCTGAGAATTGAACCTGGGTCCATTTGAAAGAGTAGCCAGTGCTTTTAACCGCTGAGCCATCTCTCCAGCCCCTACTTAAAAGTTTTAATAGTTACTTTTGTGTGTCCCTTTTCCCACACATACAAACATACCTTCATGTTGAACACAACTTTCAGGAGTTTTTTCTTTCTTCCACCATACGGGTCCTGGGATGGAACTCAGGTTATTGGGCTTGGTGGCGAGTGCCTTAACCTGCTGAGCCATCTCCCTAGTTGATTCATGTTAAAAGGTCTGTTCTAGGAGAACTACCATCTTTTGGATTGTCTGATTTTTTTTTTTTCTTTTCATTGGTTGAAAATGATTTATGGGATTCTGATTCTTGGGATGTCTTTGCCTGTTCTTTGCTTTAACCTTTCTGTTTCACTGAGACGCTAGGGTAGGAGATACACATGGGAGGATAGGTGCCTTGCCAGGCCTTACACAGCTTCCATTGCATTCAGGTCACAGACAACATCAGTCAGAACACTATCCTGGAGTATGTGATGATCAACAGTATATTTGAAGCAATTTTACAGGTAGGTCAACTTCCTTATGATCTTGACCTTAAACTTTTTAGTCTACCTTCCCAGGAATCAGGACTTAACACTTGGTAGTTATGCACTCTGCCTCTTGTTACAGATACTGTCCCATCCCCCAAGTCGTAGAGAGCATGGTTATGATGCTGTTGTCCTCTTGGCTTTGCTGGTAAACTACAGAAAATATGAGGTAGGTGGGCCCCTACTATACAGTTGCTATTTTCCATAATTTTGCTGGACACAACCATTTCTAAAAGATTGTTTAATGCAGGAGACATGTTCTTGGTAAACAGTATTTTTCTTCTCTTAAGAAAAGTTTTAGAAGGGATATGTAAGGTGGCTCAGTAGTTAAGAATGCATACTGCTCTTATAGAAGACCCACGCTTGATTTCCCAGTACCTATGTTGGGTGTGAGTGTATGTGTCCTTGGAGGTAGGAGGCTTAGGATACCCTTGAACAGGAGTTAAAAGTGATAGTAAGGTGTTGGGAATTGAGCAGTTCCCACTTTTAAACACCAAGCCATCTCTTGGTCTTCATTATAATTCTAGTATATGTGCTATCCACACGTTCTTAAATGTCATCTGAACCAGCATAACACAGTAAGCAGCTGATCATAATCCCAAATGTTGGGGTCCATTCTCATAACAGGTTCAGAAACAACCCTGATGGACATAAAAGTTTGAAAGACAAATTTGGAACATCTTATTTTGTTAGTGGATGTATAAATTGTTCATGTCCTCCAGAGGATTTTCATTATGTTTTCCCTAAATTACTGTTCTTTCATCAATTTATTAAAACCGCTCTAGCTGTTAAAAAAAAAAAGAAAAGAAAAAGAAAAGTTTTAGGGAGGGGACTACAGCTGGGATACAAAGTGAATAAACTAATTAATATAAAAAAATAAAATTAAAAAAAGAAAAGTTTTATTTATTTTTATTTTATGTGTACTATTATTTTGCCTGCATGTATGTCTGCACCATTTATGTACCTGGTGCCCATGAAGGCCAGGAGAGGGCATCAGAGCTCTTTGAGCTCACAGATAGCTGTGAGCTGCCACCTGGCTGCTGGCATTGAATCCGCATCTTCTGGAAGAGTAGTCAGAGTTCCTAACTGCTGAGCCATCTCTATCTCCACCCCTCCCCCCTCAGCCCTTTGTTTTGAGATTAGGGTCTCAAGTAGCTCTGACTGGCCTCATTCACTTTGCAGCTGAGGATGACTTGACTTCTGATCCTTCTATCTCTACCCCCCTGAGTCTTGGCATTATGTACCACCATGTCTGGCTTTAACCTAGGAAATTTTGTTTGTTCAGATTTTGTTTTGTTTTGTTTTTGTTTTTTGTTTTTGAGACAGTCTTACTGCATATCCCTGGCTGTCCTGGAACTCATATAGATATTCCTGTTTCTCCTATGTTTTAGAATTAAAGCAATTGCTGTCATGCCCAGCTCCCTAGGAACTTTTTAAAAATTAAAAAAAAGGAGTTGGATTTTCTCTGGTTATTTCTAATTTAATTAGATTTTATGATAGAGGGACTGGTCGTTTACTTTTTAAAAGATCCTCAACTGATCTAGGTATGGTTGCTTAAGCCTGTAATCTCTGTACCTAACAAGCTGAGACCTGGAGTTACCTGGTAGTTTTGGTTGAGTTGTCAGGTATGACATGGGTGCCGAGAACTGAACCAGTGTCCTCTGCAAGAAGAGCAAGTGCTTTTAATTATTAAGCCATTTCTCTAGCACTAATCTCTCTCTCTCTCTCTCTCTCTCTCTCTCTCTCTCTGTCTGTCTGTTTCTGCTTGGCATGTGAAAGACGTGCTTTGAAATTTGATTAAATATTAGGTCTATGTGGGGATTACCTTTTCAGCTTCAGTTTCAGTTTTTCTCAATAATGAGTTTTTTTGGTAGCCATAAAAATCACCAGTCTGAGCACTCACCTTCCTTGTGTTGGAAAGGGTACTTGAGCCTTAGGAGAACTTTCCTCACACCCTGTGGGTAGGATGCTTTTAAGGTGAGCAGGACATTGGCTCTCGTACCACGTTTAAGAAGTAGTCATATCTTTAATGAGTCTAAATATATGCCCAGCTGAGACTGGGTCTGGAAAAACTCAAGTAATCTTCAAGTGCTGCATGCAAGTGATGGGGCAATCACCGAACCCCAGTGTCCTGACCAGATTGTTGCTTGGGTGGTAACATCCTCCTTCAGTGCCCCCTGCAGTGTTATAAACGGCCTCTCTGGCTGTTAAGCAGCTGCCACTTCCCACCCCTGAGGTGGTTTTGTTTTCCGGGTGGGTGAATCAGTCCTTGTGTGTAGTTTTGAAATGGTTAGGGAGCCTTTGGGAGGAAAGTGTAAGTTAGCAGCTTACAAGTATGTGTCTTAAGGGAAAGAAGCTTGTATTTCTCCCAAAGGATAGCTATCCCTGTGGACTCAGTAGGATAAGACAGATTGAGTTTTCAGAGTATTCACTTTTTAGAAGCAAGAAAGAAGAAAAAAATAAAAACAGGAGATGAGGAGGAACATAAACATGAGCTAATTTATCCCAGAGGAAAATGCAGGTAGAACAGAACTGATGTTTGTGTGTTGTGCGTACATGCACACAAGTGCACTTGACAAATGCCTGGGTGAGTTGAGAGAGTCACTGGAAATGGGGGCTGTCAGCAGGCAGGATGCTTTGGGCTTGGGTACTGGGAGCATCACCGTGGAAAGCGGGCTTACAGAAGCATTTTGTTATTACTTTCTTAATTAGCCAGCAGGCTTTTAAAACTTGGTCATACTTACCTTCTCTCTTTTCTCTTGTTTAATAGTCTGTGAATCCTTACATTGTAAAGCTATCTATTGTGGATGATGAGGCTACGCTGAATGTGAGTATTGGATTCTGGATAGGTTAGTATTGTCTTCCTTGCATGTAGAGTCGTTATTTTCAATGGACATTAAGAAGAGAGAAGCTGGGTCAGTGGTGGTAGCAATGGAAACTGGTAGAAAAGTGCAGATTAAGGCCATCCTGTGGTACTTAGTGTGACCCTGTCTCAAAAGAAAAGAAAAAGGGCTGGGATTTAACTTCCAGTGCTACAACAAATAAATAAGAAATGAATCCCAGAAAGCAAGTGCTTTATCATGAGTTTGGATTTTGTTTTTCGAGACAGTCTCCCTTTGTAGCCCAAGCTGGCCTTAGAGTTCTGGTCCTCCTGCTCCAGCCTCTTCAGTGCTACGATTACAGTGTGGGCCATGTACAACCATGTGCGTTGCCTGGTGCTTGAAAAGACCAGGAGAAGGTAACAGGTTCCCTAGAACTGGAGTTACAGATGGTTGTGAGCATCCATATAGGTGCTGGGAACTAAACCTGGGTGTTTTGCAATAGTAGCAAGGGCTTTTTACCACTATGCCATCTCTCCAGCCCTGAAATTCTTCCTTAAAGAACTAGCTTGATACAATTTATAGCCACACTTAAGGAGGTTGAAACATGAAGAATATATATATTAAATTTATATATATATATATATATATATTTTAAATGTGTCCTTAAAGTTTTGCAAAATAACGTCTGCTTTCTGGATATTAGGAAAAAAGGTGACCAGGTATTTGACTTTACTTTCTTTTTCTTCTATCTTTTTAAATTTCTTTTAATTTTCCTTAGAAAAAACTATGTGCACGACTTACCTTTGTAACCTTAATCCTCATCTTTGTGACCTTAAAAGATCTTTATGATATGCTTTACAGATTCTGGAGAAAACTGTTCTGTCATTGTAATATTTATTTCATGCTTCTTTCCTTTTTGTTTTCTTTACATTTTAAAAATTATGCTGGGCATAGTGTTGTACACCTTTAATCCCAGCGCTTGGGAGGCAAAGGCAGGCAGATCTCTGTGAGTTCATGGCCAGCCTGGTCTACAAAGTGAGTTTTAGGACAGCCATGGTTAGTTTCGTAGTGAGACTGTCTAAAAATTTTTTTATTACATTTTATTTAGTGTGTATGTATATGACATAATACATCATATATGTGACACATGTGTGTGTATGTATACACACGTGTACACATGTCAGAGGATAACTTGCAGGAGTCTGCTTTCTTCTTGTACTCCATGGGTCCTCAGGCTTGGTAGCAGTAGTCTCACCAGTCCCCTTCCTGTCGTCTTGTGGCCTAAGAGTGGCTTTCCTATGCTCATCTTCATTTAATCCAAGACTCACTATCACTTTTGTTGTGGCTGCTTGGGATCTGTCTGAGTTCTTTTTGTTTGAATCTTCTCACTTAAATAGTGTGTGGGAACATTAAGCAAAATAATTAGACAAACAATCTTTCCAAAGAGGAGGCTGCCCCCACCTCCCTTGGTTTAGGGTTTTTGTTATTTTGATGAAATAAACAAAATTCTGCTAAGAATTTCTGTCCTTAATGTCAGCTTTCAGGCAGAACTTCTTGGGTAGAGAGTCTAGGACTTTAATGTTTTCCATGACTGAGCTATAGCAATGTGACCGACACCTAAAGGCTCCTTGCTTACTTTAGCTATATTGTGTCTTCTCTTCCAGGGCATGGGGCTTGTAATCACTCAGGCTTTATCTGAGTACAACAGGTAAGTCTACTTTTTCAGAGGGAAAAGGCTAATTTTCACTTGAACTGGGTGAGTAGGGAAGAGGTTTGTTAGAATTCTTAGGTAAAAAATTCCTAACCTATCCGACTTGTTCCAGTTTGATGGTATCCAAAGGACTTTATAACACCAGGGAAGAACACCATCAAGTTAGTGACTACGTTTAGTCAGTTAGGAACCTTCTTTTTCAGCCTTTGTTATTTTGTTATAGAGAGTATTTCTCTAGCTTTATAAGATACAGAGCAGATTTCCCCCTTTACCTAGTGTGTCATGTAAATACCATTTTCCATATAAGAAAGCTCATGGGGGCATCACTTAAAATTTTGTTTTGTTTGGTTTGGTTTTGGTTTTTGGTTTTGGATTTTTTTTAAATGTAATTTATTTATTTATATATCAATCACAGGTTAGGTACTTTGCATCCCAGGGGTAGCCCCCTCCCTCACTCCCTCCCACTCTCCCCATCCCTCCCTCATCTCCTCCCCGCCCCCTCCAAGTCCACTGACTGGGGAAGTCCTCCTCCCCTTCCGTCTGACCCCAGATCATCTTGTCTCCTCAGGGCTGGCTGCAATGTCCTCCCCTGGGATCTAGCCAGGCTGTTACTCCCTGGTGTGTATGGGGGAGGGCCAAAGAGCCAGCCATCGAGTTCATGACTGAAACAGTCCTAAGCTACCATGGTCCACATCTGAGCGGGGATTCTAGGCCATATCCATACATGGTCCTTGGTTGGAGAAACTGTCTCGTATAAGACCCCTGTGCCCTGCTCAGTGTGGTCTTTGTGGAGCTCTTGTTCTCCCCAAGTCTTACTAACTTCCCCTATTTTTATTATGGTTTTGGATTTTTGAGACAGGGTTTCTCTGTGTAACCCTGGCTGTCCTGGAGCTCACTCTGTGGATTGGGCTGGTCTCGAACCCAGAGATTTCCTGCCTTTACCTCCTAAATTCAGGTGTTAAAGATGTGTGCCACCAACACCTGGCTAAAAATTGCTTTTTAAATGATTATTTATTCTTATTTTATGTGCATTGGTATTTTGTCTGCATGTGTATCTGCAGGAGGGTGCCAAATCCATTAGAACTGGAGTTACAGGCATTTGTGAGCTTCCATGTGGGTGCTGGGAATTGAACTCAGATTCTCTGATAGAGCAGCCAGTGTACCTAATAGCTGAGCCATCTCTCCAGCCCCTCCCTCCCAATTCTTAGAAGAGTAAAAAGAGAAGGTATATTATGTCAGGTCTTATTTGACAGATGTGCATATGCTTCTTCCCTCTCTCCTTCCCTTCCCTGGGAGTTGAACCCAGGGCCTTATGCAACCTGTGTTACTAAATTATACTGATGAGCCAAATATTATTTTTTTATTAGTGACTCAACTTCTCAGAGTCCTTGTTTAGTCTTAGGGATCTCCTAAGTTGATGCTTGCTTTCTTCATTCTATGGATAGGGAAGGATTTGGTATTCCATGAATGGAAACTAGAAATATCTGTAATCCCACTAAGGGCCAGTGTAGAAGATAATTTATATTTTAGAGGGCTTTTCTAATCACTCATTCTAGCTTCTAAGTAAATGACATAGAGACATATTAGACTTATTAATAAACATTAGGCTCCAAAACTGAACAAATATACATTTTTAGTAATCTTTATGCTAGTCTTGCTTTTTCTCGGCTCTATGTCTCCATCTTCCTCTTTCTTCTCCTCTCTAATTTTTTCTTTCTTGTAGTTCCTACCTGAGATCCCAAGACTGGTAACGGAAGTTCTACCTATCTCCTCTGCCTAGAGCTGGCTGTCCAGATTTTTTATTAACCAATCAGAGATAATTGGGGAGCAAAGTTTACACAACATTGATCAGTAACATGACAATGCCATCCTCTGGACTGCAACCAGATCTTAGGGTCCAGAGTTCAGCACAGAGCACCAGACCAACCCCGCCAGGACAGCCAGGATCTTTCTTGCTTCTGCTCAGCCTTTCCTCACGTACACGTGGGTTTTAAAGCTTGTCCCCATCTCCACAAATGTTTTAGCTCTTCAACTTCTTCCTCCTTCAAACACAAACAAGGTTTTCACTGTCACAGCCTGAAAGAATTTTCACTGCCACACTTTTCAAGTAATCATGTGTTTGGGAAATAACTGGATCAGCCATATGCTAGAGAGTTTCACACTTGCGCAGCTTGCTTTCCAAGGCTCTCCCAAAGTAGCCCAGCATTTTGGTACACAGTACCTCAAGAGCAGATGGGTGCCGCTCAGCTTGCGGGGGAGCTGCCGTGGCTAGAGCGTCATCATGCTTTAGTTTTCTGGAGCCAGACGTTCTAAGAGTACTCTGCCCTGATTACCTAGAATGTCAGGGTTGAATATATATATACTTGGTAAAACAAAAAACAAAAAAGCCCAAAAAACTCTGAAGTTTAATTTAGTTATCTTTTTAGGCAGTATAAAGACAAGGAAGAAGAACACCAGAGTGGTTTTTTTTCTGCTTTAACAAATATGGTAAGTTCTGCTTGTGTTTTTCCCCTCCTGCTGAGAAGTACAGGAAGCCTTCGGGGGTGGGCAAATCTGGGCTCAAGAGTTCAGGTAATGCTGTAAGCAGCAGAGAACAGATTGTTTTATTTGGAACATATTTCCTTTATTTATTTACTTATTTAATTTATTTACTTTTTGGAGCTAGAATCGCAGTCTGTATTTGAGGCTGGCTTGGAACTCATGACAATCCTGTCCTAACCTTTCAAATACTAAGGTTACAGTTGTGAGCTACCATACCCTCACTAGAACCATAACCTTTTTAGTAAGTGCCAAAACCAGGTTAAATAGGGTAGAGAGGTGCTTTGATTTTTCTGGGACTGATAATTTTTTTCCAGATTAATTGGGTTTATTGGCCCCTTAATCCCATAATTGGGAAGGCTGAGGCAGAAAAAAATATGAGTTTAATGATAGCCTAGGTTACATAAAGAAACCTAGTTTCAAAACCAAAGAAAGAAGCTGGCATGATGGTGTACAGCTTTAATGCCAACACTTGGGAGGCAGAGGCAGGAAGATCTCTGTGAGTTCAAGACCAGCCAGGGCTACTCAATGAAACCCTGTTTCAAAACAACAAAACCAAAACAAAAGAAAGGAAGGAAGGAAGGAAAGGAAAAAAAGGAAAGAAGGGTACACGTAAATATAGACTATTGCTGAGGCAGGCAGATCTCTACGAATTTGAGGCCAGACTGATGAATACAGTGAGTTCTAGGCCAGTCAGAACTATGTAGAGAGACTGTCTCAAACAAACAAACAAAACCCAATAACAACAAAAGACATCCCTTGCAGTCCCAGCTGTTTAGTCAGATGAGGATTACTTGAGCCTACCTATTCAAGACCAACTTGAGCAACATAGTCTAGACTTCATTTTGAGATTGAGTTGGCTCTATTGATACTATAGGACAGAATAGGAGGGTACAGATGAGTCCTCCCTCGTGGTCTTCTGTGGCTATGTGATCCTTCATAGCTTGATGAGGCATTCCACTACTGTGTTCTGTTTATATGTTGCTGAGGATTGAATCTGAGCTTTGGGACTGCAAGGCAAGCTCTGAACCTATGGGCTATGTCTCCAGCCAATGAGATTAATCTTTGAGAAAGAAATCTAGAATGGGACCTATAATCCCAGCAGTTGAGAGGAAGAGGGAAAGGATCAGTGATTCAAGACCACCCTGAGTCCCTGTCTCAAAAGTACAAAAAAGGGCTGTAGAGATGGCTTAGCAGCTCAGAGCAGTGGCTGCTATTGCAGAGAACCCAGGTTCAATTCCCAGCACCCACATACTGGTTCATAACTGTCTGTTAACAACCATCCATTACTCTTATTTTCCAGGGATCTCACTTCATATTTTGGCCTCAGTGAGCACTGCACACATGTGGCACACAGACATATACAGAGGCAAACACCCATACACATAAAATAAAAAACTATTTTTTTTTTTGAGACAGAGTTTTTCTGTGTAGCCCTGGCTGTCCTAGAATTTACTCTGTAGATCAGGCTGGGCTTGAACTCAGAGATCTGCCTGCCTCTGCCTCCTGAGTGCAGGGACAAAGGGTATATACAACCACTGCCTGGCAATAAAATAAATTTTCAAAACGACAATTTTTTAAAAAGAAGTATAAAAAGAAAAAAGGGGGATAAATAAATCTAGTGGATGCTGAAATGCAGGGAAATTTGGCATCCACCGTGGGGCTTTAGTGTCCAGGTGTCCTAGAGGTGAGACAGTTTCTTGATTTATTACAGAGAACAACTTTTCCTCCCACTGGGGCAGTTTTTCTCCTGGTTCCTTTTTATTCTTACCCTTTTTCTTCTTAGAACCTGATTTCAAAAGAATCTTCTTAAAAATGCTTTAACTCTGAGACATAAATCGCTGAAGTGTCTCAGAGGCTATGGAAGCAGAAATTTTATATTGATATTTGATTATATGAATTAGATACAATTACATTGTTCTCAGACATCTTCAAGTTTTTTTTTTTTAAGGTAGGCATCATGAGAATTTTAGTTTCTTTAAAAATTGTTGTGTTACATGAGTATTTTTGTTTTAATCCCAGGTGTGGGATATGGGGCTGCTTCAGTAACCATCGCCGTTACTGTGATGGTCTTGTGCTCTAGGACGGGCATAAATTTTGCCGCTACAGATAGTTTAATTCTAGGGTCTATGGAGGGGCCTGTGGTGGCTGCTGCTCTTCCTGCCGCTGCATTTGCTATTGCTGGTTTGTTGGATTGCTGGATATTTTGATGACAGAGATTGGACTTCCCCCTAGGAACCCTGATCAGCAAAAAGTAGTCTGAAGAGGTCTATGCCCCCCTTTCCCTCTAACCTTTCTCGACTACCTAGTGTTGGGTGGTTGGAAGGAATTGGGGTGGAGAAGGGTGGTAGATCTAAGAACCCAATAAAATAGCTAAAAAAGTATGCCTACAGTAGGCCTAGTCTCATGAAGCCCAGGCTGGCCTTGAACTTGTTATATAGATGAGGATGACCTTGAACTGATCCTTCCTCTGCTTTTCAAGTGCTTAATTTGCCGGTGTGTACTGCCACATCTGAGTTTTGAAATCATATGTACTAAAGACAGCTTGTGTCAGTTGTTTATTTGCCTTTCCTGACAGTAAGTTAAAATTCCGTTATATGAAGAGAGAACAGGTTTTCCATAGATTGTTCTAGCTGATTGTTATCAGCCTACTTTCTCTGAAGTTTAAAAACTTTTCTTTTGAGACAGTAGCTCAGGTAGGCTTCCATTCCCTATGTAGCCCAGACTGACCTTGAACTTTGGAGTTTGGAATTATAGTTGTGAAGTATCAGGACAAGCTTGAAATTCTTTGTGAGTTAGTTTCTGGCTGCAAATAAGCAGCTTTTAGGAAACATACAGCGACTGGCGTATTTAGGTTGACACCTACCTTGACATTATTACTGAACACGTTGAAAGGCTAGATGATTTCGTAGGAATCTCGTTTCATTTATTTTTGTAAGTCTTTTACAGTTTTCAAAGTGGACTGATTTTATGTGTGGCTGATGGGCCAGAGTTCCTTGTTCTTTGCTACTAGAGGCATTGGTTTTTTTTCTGAATTAAATTCTTGGGTACAGAGTCCCTCTGCTGTCTTCCTGTGTAAAATCTGTGGTTCCTCTTTTCTTCCACAGGTGGGCAGCATGTTCATAGCAGACGCCCATGAGAAAATCTCGGTACAGTAAGTACTTGGACTTTAGTGCAGGCTGTCTTGCTGAATACAAGATCAGTGGATGTAACCTCTTGTCAAGCTTTTGCAGATTAAAACTTTTCTTTTTTAATGATTTGTGAAGTGTTTCTTGGGTTTTAAGTAGCAATGGATTCTTAGAGATCATTGCTTTAGAGGCTAGGGTTGGTAGAATTCTTGGTTAGTGTGCATGAAGCCCTTGGCTTGATCATCAACATTAAATAAAAGTGTGATGGGCATATGCCCATTATCCTAGTCCTCCTGAGGTAGAGGTTGGAGGATCATAAGTTTGTGATCATCCTCTGCTACATAGTGAGCTTGAAGCCAATCTGGGCAACATGAGACCCTATGTGTAGTCCTGGCTGGCCTGGAATTCTCTGTATAGACCTTGCTGGCCTCAAACTGGTAGCACTCTTCCTGCCTCTGCCTCCTGAGTGTTAGGGTCACCACTATTAGCTCTGTCTCTGGAATGAAGTGACTGGCCTTCTACAGGTGTGGTTGGGTAGGGGTGGGAAGAACTGGTTCCAGGATTTCAGGTTCTTAACCTGTGTGCATTTGCATCTGTCCAGAGGATAAATAGAGGGATTGACAATGAGGAGCTCTTGATTGTTATAATCTGTTACATTCTCTACTCTTTAGGAACAATTCTGATTTGTTCTCTTTTTCTTTAGAACCAATGAGGCCATTCTTCTGGCACTTTATGAAGCTGTCCATTTAAATCGAAACTTCATCACGGTATTAGCTCAGGTTGGTTGTCTTAAACACCCCAATCCTGGCGGGACATGGTAGCTTGCACCCTTAATACTAGCACTGGGGAGAGAGAGGGCAGATGGGTCTCTGAGTTCAAAGACAGTTTGGTCCGAGTTCCAGGCCAGCCAGGGAAGCAAAGTGAGACACACCCTTTCCCAATCCCCTTCTCCTTCAAATTTCACTTTATCTTTAGTTTTTGTGATGTTGTGGAATCAAATCCAGAACCTTGTACATATTTGGCAAATGCTTTTCTTAGCTCTTTCCTTGAATTTTATACAGATTCATTCCATTAAAAAGCCTGTCTGGATATGCCAGTTTAAATTCTGTTTGACATTAGTCAGTGGCCTATGCGTTGTGTTGTCCTTAGTGAATGTGTTCAACTGGGCATGCAAAGTTAATGGCTGGACTGGTTTACTGACTCTGTTATCCTGTGAAAGAGTTGAAATCACTGCATTTCACCTATTAGGATCTGCTGGAATTATTTGCTTTATGGAGTTTTTGGAATTTTCTCTTAGGCTGTCTTCTTTATAAATCTTTATGGAATTACAGTGTGATACTATAGGCCAAGTCACTTAAGCCATTATCTTACCAGTTTCCAGAGAACAAAAGTAAAAAAGCTTTCTAACCAGGATGTGTTAGTTATTAACAGAGAAAATAGTATATACATGTTGAAACTAAGAAGACATAAGACACTTGCTCATATGCCTAAGGGCTATTTTCAGTAATTGGCACAGGAGGGGACTAAAACATGCTAGCACTATCTTAAAAGACTCAGGTGTTTTTAGTTTAATGGCCCACTGTTTAAAATATGTATGTAAGTTTCTTTCTTCATGCCTTCCCTATCTGACTTTATTTCAGTGTGACGGGATCTCACTGTGTAGGCCTGATTGTTTGGCCTTGAACTCAGAGATCCACCTGTCTCTGCCTCCAGAACTCTGGGATTAATAGCATATGCTACCATGCCTGGTGTATGTGTTTCTTTTAAAGTAATCCACCAGTAGAATTTTAACCAATTTAGGCTGTGTTTGAAAATAGTATGCTTTTTTTGGAGTGTGGTTTTGACTCTTACTAAGTTTCATAAGATAATGTAAGAAAGTTTATCTACTATTCTCACAAAGTTTCTTGTCTATCAAATTCCATAAGTCACTTTAGAGGAAGTGAGAAAGAGAAAGGACTGGCAAAGGTATTGAAGAGGAAGGGGTTCTAAAACAAGCTGCTTCTGAGCTTCCTTCTTTCAGTTGATGTGGCTGTGGGAACAAGGACACAGTGCTTGGCTCTAGTTGTCCGTACGAGATGTCTTTCCTTGCCTCTACTTTCATACTTTACATTCTCTTGCGTGACTTTTTCCTTGCATTTACTTGTTTATTTGTGTGCATGTGTTGGGGGAGTGTAAAAGCGTGGCACACATAGAGGTCATAGGATAACTTATAGGAGTTGGTTTTGTTCTTCTACTATATGAGTCCTGAGGACAAATTCAGGTCATTAGCTTGGGAACAAGTACCTTTAACCCCTGAGCCATTGTGCTGGCCACAAGCTCTTGTTTTATTTTTGTTTTTGTGGAACAGGAAGGCTGCCATCAGCACAGCTGTTTTTATGGTTCTTAGCATCCCCTTGATTTACCAACATCTATTCTATTTGTCAATTCTATTGTCATGAAAATAATCCATGCTTCTGAATACTGTATTAATTATATTATTATTATTATTATTATGGCTCTACAGAAAAATTTGTGTAATGGAACCCAAATTTCATAATGAAAATTAACCCACAGTGCTTCCTGTTAGAAGCTTAGCAGGTACCAGTAGTAATTAAGCATACAAGGGTACTAAATGCAGGTCCTCAGTGAGCTGCCAGTCTCCTTGTGACCCTGAAGACCAGTAAACATGGTTAATAGAGAGCTAGATGCTCTGTTTTCTTATCCATCTGTGCCCTCTTTCAGAGCCATCCAGAAATGGGCTTGGTGACAACCCCTGTCAGTCCTACTCCAGCAACCCCGGTCACTCCTCTTGGGACTACGCCACCCTCTTCTGATGGTGAGGCCACCACTTTTATTGTGTTCTTTAGTAATACAATTTTAAATCTCTTCCTTCCTTCCTTCCTTCCTTTCTTCTGTCTTTATTTTTGGGAGACAGGGTTTTCTTTGTAGCCCTGGCTGTTCTGGAACTTATTTTGTAGACCAGGCTGGCCTTGACCTCAGAGATCTGACTGCCTCTGCCTCCTGAGTGCTGGGATTAAAGGCATGCACGACCACTGCCTCGCTGATTTTAGATCTTTCCGGGTTAATGAAGCACAGCTCTATTGAGCAAAGATTACAGTTGTTAATTCTTTTAATTAATAATTTTTAAAATTCGTATAAATGGGTAATTAGGGTTGGTGCACATCTGTAATCCCAGCTACTTGAGGCAGAGGTAGAAGGATTTCCAAATTCAAGGCCTATTTTGGTTTACATTGTAAGTTCAGGGCCAATGTGGTCAACTTATTGTAGCCCCGTCTTAAAATTTAAAATGAGATTGGGATATAATTTAGTGGTTGATTGCTTGCCCAGCATGCATGAGCCCTAAGTTTAATGCCCAAGAGAGAGGAAGAGGAAGGAGGGAAAGAGAAAGTAAGAAGAAAAGGAAAAAATGTCTGAGCTGGGAACAGGGTCATATGCCCAACCATCCTAGCATTTGGGAGTCAGAGATGGAAGGACCGCCTGAGCACAGGGCTTTGAGACCAGCCTAGGTGACATAAAAGACTGTCTTTAAAAAAGGAAGAAAGTATATGATGTTATTCTTTAGGCCTTCTGAAGTTCCAGACAGAATTTTGAAAAGATAGTTAAGTGGCATGTTTCTTCTGTGTGTAAGGAACATGTAGGGCTGGAGAGATGGTTCAGTGGCTAAGAGCATATACTTCTGTTGTAGAGGACCAGAGTTCAGTTCCCAGTACCCACATTAGGCACCTCTTAGCTGCTCGTAACTTGCCAGAGAATCTGCCGGGTGGTTGTAGCACACACCTTTAATCCCAGCACTTGGAGGCAGAGGCAAGTGGATCTCTATGAGTTTGAGGCCACACTGGTCCGTGAAGGGAGATCAAGGGTTACACAGAGAAATCCTGTCTCAAAAAACAAACAAACAAACAAACAAACAAACAAACAAACAAACTTAACAGAGAGCCTAACACTTCAGCCCTGCAGGCACATGTGTGAGAGCTCACATGCTCATGCATGCACGAGCACACAAACAAACATACACATAATCAAAAATAATAAAAATAAATCTTTTTTTCTGGATTTTTTGATACAAGGTTTCTCTGTATAGTCCTGGCTGTCCTGAAACTCAGAGATCTGCCTGCCTCTCTGCCTCCCAAGTGCTGGGATTAAAGGCCTGCCCCACCACCTCCTGGCTAAAGATAAATCTTAAAAGAGAAACGATTTATTTAAATCCATGTGTGGTAGTAATACCTGTAATTCCAACTGGAGGAGCTGGAGGCAGGAGGGTCAGTTCAAGGCCAGCCTTGGCTGCATGAAACATTCAAAAAAATTACTAGCCAGGGGCGTGGTAGTGGTACACTTTTAATCCCAGCCCTTGGGAAACAGAGTCAGGTGGAAATCTGTGAGTTTGATGCCAGCCTGGTCTGCATAGTGAGTTCCAGGACAGCCAAGGCTGCACAGAGAAACCCTGTCTCAAAAAATAAAAAAACCAAAAAAACCCCCAAATGATCAAATGCAATCTGAGAAACTGTAACTCTGCTTTGTCCTCCTTTGATAATCTTAGAATTCTGAAACAGCGGAAAGTGTCTACAGAGCTGACTAATGCCTGACCTGCAGGTATTCTGGGGTGCTTGAGAGGCTCAGGGAGATATTTTATTTTATTATATAAATATATGGCCAAGGGCGTAGCTCAATGGTAGAGTGCTGCTTGCGTAGCATGTACTAGGTTCTGATTTGGTCATCAGCACCTTGTAAAATTCTGACTTGGTGGGTGGCACATGCCTGTGACAGATGTGGGGGCAGGAGGGTCGGAAGTTCACCATCATCCTCAGCTACTTCGTGAGTTTGAGACCAACCTGAGCTTTATGAGACCTGTCTGAAACAATTTTTACAAATGTACATTAATACTTAGTGTTATATTTCAAATGTTGAACTTATATTATTTAAATGAGTTTAAGAAATATCTAACCTTGGGACAGTTAAGATGGTTCAATGTGTAAAAGTACTTGCTGTACAAGTCTGATAACCTGAATTGGATCCCTACTTATCCACATAAATGTGGAAAAAGAGATATCCTCTATGTCATGGCACATGAGCTCCATCCTCCAACAACAACAATAATAGTAGTTCTTAAAATATAAAGAAATCTAACTTTGATCCTTTATTTTTCAGTTCACATATAAAGTCCCACTTTGTTTCTTTGAGGTTGCTTTCTTCCAGTCTTAATTAGTGCTTTGCACATAATTATCAGGTTCTTTTCTACTCCAGCCTCTACTTTTTTGTCTGTTTGTTTTTTGAGACAGGGTTTCTCTGTGTAGCCCTTGCTGTCCTGTAGTCCAGACTAGCCTCAAACTCACAGAGATCTGCCTTCCTTTGCCTCCAAAGTGCTGGGATTAAAGGCGTGTGCCACTACTGCCCAGCTCAGCACCTACATTTTTTTTTTTTTTTATAGCACTTGTGCATTCCTATTTTAAGGCAATAAAAGAAGCAGAGAAGTGTGGCAAGAAAGCGTCATTTTTATTCAGATCTACGACAGCAAATTGGATCTGTTTAGAATTAGAAGCCAAGTTGGATCTGTTTAGAATTAGAAGCCAAATTCTAAATATCTTAATGAGAAGAAGCATAGTGAGGATTGCCTACTTTTCTGTTTATTCAGGTCAGTGGATAAGCCAATGGAAACACTGTACTTTCTCTTTAAGGATGAAGCTTGCCTAATTTCCATGGATATCCAAAGCCATCTATGTGTGTGTGAGTGTGAGTGAGTGTGTATATATATCTCAGTTCCATGTGATGTTGGGGTTTGGATGCTTCAGAGAACTGCCTTTCAAACTGTTGATTGTGAACACTTCACCCACACACTCGGTTATGCAATGGTAGGATTTGTGCTTACCTACAACCACTGAGAGCTTAGTCTTCTGGTGGGAAGATCAAGTCAGCCCACTTTCAGATGACTGTCTCTCTTGACAAAAGCTACTGGGAAGAATTATAGAGCCAACGATTAAAGATTGAAGCTTGCTTAGGAGAGAGATTTTAATTTGTGAGGGAGTTGATTCTGCCTTTGTTTTATTTATTATTTTTTCTTCTCCCTTAACTCATTTCCTTTCTGTAGGGGTCCTAAGTATTATAGCCTTATTTTCAGTTTTTGGATTTTAGTTGTAGCGCTCTTCTGCAGCCCAGTTACATTTAAAGGCATGTCACTGGTGCTATTATTTTTAAAGCCAGCAGTTAGCTGCAACATTTGTTCGCAGCTCAGACTTGACATTTGACAACTCCGCCTTGGCATGAGAGGACTTTCTGGTAAACTAAAAATACATATAGTTCTACATTTCTACTATATTATGTAAGATAGTTTTCTAGTTATCACTGTGTGTGAGTGGGGTAAAACTTCTACTTACCAGTTAGATAACAAAGGAATTATTATGGGTTCTGAGTTCAAAATGGCTGTGGTTTGAAATGATAGTTTGTGGTATTAAACCATAGCACGAGTTAAGACCTTTTAGGTTTATTTGTTGTTTTTGAGGTAAGATCTTACTCTATCGCCCAATCTGGCTGTAAATATTTTAGTATTTCACTGCAAAAATAAATTTATCTTGTATTTGTTCTTGGGGGCCAAATTATGAGAAAATAGCCAAGGGTTGGACATGCTAATTTCTTCTCATAAAGCTTTTTTGCTTTGTATTGTGGAACCATAATGTACAGTGTTTCCATTGTTAATAAATATCCTTTGCATGCATTGTAATATCTCTAGTGGGATCCATTATGGTTATGAATACATATTATGACGGATACCCCAAACCTAGCAATGTGTTCATAGTCGAAAATATAGCAGTTAGAGATTTTCAATTGTCCCTGGGCCATCTTGAGGCTCTTTTTGTGTAAGTATTATGTTTTAGACACTGTGAAAACACTTAACAAGTTGACTGATTCTAACTTAAATCTTTGAGTCTTGGGAACTCTAAGTTAAAGCTGTTGTGGTTGGGTCACTTCTGTTCTGATTCCCCATTGTTCACTGGGGCCCTGACTCAGGCTGACAGTGTAGGCAAAAGGATCCTGTCTTGGAAACAGAGGCTAGCTGTGTACATTTCCAGTTCCAGGGATGCCCACCTTTTTTTTGTTTGATATTATGTTTAGGTTCCCTTTCAGAGGGAAAAGATGAAAGGGTAGAGTTTAAACATAGTTCTGCCTCAACTTTTGCTCCTTTCATCTTGGGTACTTTTAGTGTTAGGGCTTGTTCTCAATATTGAGCAAAATTTCTCCTTGTTAGGAAGAACTTTTCCTTTATTTTAAGCAAGAGTCTCATCAAAGCAAAACTCATTTATATTCACTGTAACTTTTTCTTTTAGTTAGAAATGACGGTGCCTCTGAGAGGACCTTGACTGTGGTTATTTGAGGCTGAGAGGGAATCAACATCCTTGTTTAGGAGAAAAACTTTCTGGACTGAGTCTAGATGAGAAAGAAGATTGACAGGCTTTTGGGGAGTATGGGTAGAGAGGCTTTAGAGGCCTAGTAAGAGCAGCTAAAATTTTATGGAACGTACTTGGTCCTCCTTTTGTCATGGGAAAAGCTTATTTAGTCATTTTTTGCCTGCTGGCAAATTGGCTATGTGGGTAGAAGTGTTGGGTGGAATATGTTATGGGCTAAGTGTTTTATTTGTTCTATTCCAGTTATCAGTTCTGTGGAACTCTCACTGGATGCAGATGTACAGACCAGTAATCTACTGATAACCTTCTTAAAGTATAGCTCAATTGTCATGCAGGACACGAAAGGTAAGACATGCTGCCTTGGGAGGTGTGGCCGGTGACTAACATCAAATAGCAATGTCTGTATTTGAGGCTTTGACAGACGAACCATTGGGACATTCTGTGCAGGTGATGGACCTGGTTATTGAAAACAGTGTTTTTTCCCGGCTGGGAAAACCTGAAGTTGGAGGAGAGTGCTTAAAAATAGAAAAGGAAAAAAGTTGGTTCCCACAAAAATTAGTAAGTCCTCTTAGCAAGTCTTGGTAAGTGGATGTAGGCTCTTCTGTGTGGGAAGTTGGGTGAGGGGATTAGGATGCATCAGGGAATTCCCTTCTGAGGACAAACACCAAGAACATCAGCTTGTGGTAGGAATTAGTGGTCTCTTGTACAGAGGACTGTATTTCTTATCACTTAAAATAGGACGATCATGGGGGTAGAGAGATGACTCAGAGGTTAAGAGCACTAGTTGCTCTTCCAGAGGTCGTGAGTTTAATTCCCAGCAACCACATGGTAGCTCACAACCATTTATAATGGAATCTGATTCCTCTGGTGTGCATGAAAACAGAGCACTCGTATACATAAAATAAATCTTTTTTTTTTTTTAAAGAAAACTTAAAAAAAATAGGACTGTCAGTACTAATCCTAGATACAGCAGTATGAAGGAAAGAATTTGAGTGTTGGGTTTTTTTCTTTTTTCTTTTGAGGAAAGGGGCTTATTATTTTGATCAGTCTGCCTTTGGGATCCTAGACACAATCTCACCAGAACCTAGGATAATAGCACAACACTGTTTTGCTTAGCTTGGTGCTGGAAAAGGTTGTTTTTCCTTTCTGATTTATAGGTCTTTTGTTCCTAATTTTGCTATAGCTTTTTTTCTCATCTTTTTTTTTTGGTTTTGATTTTTGTCTTTTTGTTCGTTTTTCTGAGACAGATTGGGGTTTTTTGTGTGTGTATGTGTATAATATATATGTGTGTGTATATAATTGTGCAATGATCATCTATGTCCCACTGACATTTTGCTGTGTTCGATTTGCCTTTAAATTTCTTTTTGTGTTTTACTGCTCTTTTGGCTGTATCACTTTAAAGGACATTACAGACTTCCCACTTAAGTACTTTGGCATGTATCTGTAAAAATTAAAAACATTTCTCTAGATACCTAAAATGTTGTTATTATTGTATCTTTTAAAAAAAATCAACAGCTTCCCAGGCAGCTGCCGAAGATGGCGGAGGGACAGGTTCTGGATGGCTGAGGCCATCTTCTGGGCTGCCTGGCGGCTGCTGTGGCCAAACAGGCACTACTGGGCCGGAAGGTGGTGGTTGTACACTGTGAGGGCATCAACATTTCTGGAAACTTACACAGAAACAAGTTAAAGTATTTAGTCTTTCTCTAGAAGCAGATGAACAGCAACCCCTCTGGAGGCCTCTGTCACTTCAGAGCCTTGAGCCACATTTTTTGGCACACTATGTGAAGCAGGCTACCCTGGACTGCCTCAAGGTACTGGATAGAATCCCTCCACCCTTTGACAAGAGAAATCGGATGTTTGTCCCTGCCGTCCTCAAAGTTGTGCTGCTGAAGCCTACCAGAAAGTTTGCTCACCTGGGGCGGCTGGCTCATGAGGCGGAAGTACCAGGCAGTGACAGCCACTCTGGAGGAGAAGTGGGAGGAAAAGACCAAGATCTACTAACGGAAGAAGAAGCAGCTCTTGAGGCTGCGGAAACAAGCAGAGAAGAATGTGGAGGAGAAAATCAGCAAGTTCACAGAGGTCCTCAAGACCGATGGACTCCTGGTGTGAGACCAATAAAGACTGTGCCTCATGCCTGCCTGGCCTGCACTTCCTCCACCGCCGTCCAGGGAGGTGGGGACAAAGGTGCTTTAGTCCCTGCTTCATGGGCAGAGGGTACCTGTAGACAGCTCTTGTGGGGTCTGATTAAAGTGGTGACCGTGGGGCAGGGCGAATCAACAATGGCTCTCTAATAGCACATTAGAGAGTAAAACTCAGACCATATTTAAGTTTTTTTTTTTTTGTTATTCCTTTTTCTTTTTACAAAATTGACAGTTTCATACATTTATATAATGAATTATAGTAGGTTCTTTTTTTTTTTTGGTCAGATTTAAATTTTCTTTGTTTTTGAATTTTAAGACAGGGATTCATTGTTTGGTCCTGTGTGGTTTGGCACTCACCAGTCTGGCCTTGAACGAGCAGAATCCACCTGTCTCTGTCACCATAGTTCTGGGACTGAAGCATGCAGTACCAGGGCTGGTCCTGATCTTTGATCTTCTCCCTTCTCCCATTGAAAGCCTCTTCCCAACAAGTCAGAACCCTACTTTCTTCTTTTAAAGATTTATTTATGTATGGATCGCAGTGTTTTGTTTCCATGTGTGCACACCAGAGGAGGGCATCAGAGCCCATGGGACTTCAGTTATGGAAGGTTACAAGCTGCCATAAGGGTGCTGGAATTTGAACTCGGGGCCTCTGGAAGAAGAGCCAGGGAGCTTTTCATTGCTGAGCCATCTCTTGATACCTCCAACGCATCCCCACCCCCATTCATTTTCAACACGACGACAGTTATGGGTTTGTGCATTAACGATGGTGTCTTAGTCAAGGTTTCTACTGCTGTAAAGAGACAGTGTGCCCACAGCAAGTGTGATAAAGGAAGCCGTTTAATTGGAGCTTAGATTTAGTTCATTATCGTCAGGGCAGCTATCATGGCGCCATGCAGGCAGACATGGAGTAGAGAAGGCATTCTGCATCTGGATCTGCAGGCAGCAGAGAGAGACCCTGGGCCTGGTGTGAACATCTGAAGCCTCAAAGCCCACCCCTAGTGACCCCTTCCTCCAACAAGGCCACATGCTCACTAGTGCCATTCCCTCTGGCCTGTTTTCCTGCAGGCCACCACAGTACGGGCCGTTGCAGTGAGGCCTTCCCTGGTGAGGCTGGGTATACACCAGTCCACCAGTAAACAAGACTGGTTTCTCTTCTCTTCATCTTTGTCCTTTCCTTTCCTTTCCTTTTGTTCTGGGTTTCAAGTGTTTATTCCAGGCTCTCGATCTCCTGTCGTTTACAAGCGCTAGAGTTACATATGTGTGCTGCCATGCCCACTTGTGTTATTAACTAGTCTATGAATAACTTTAGATTCCCAGATATAAAAGCTAATTTTATGGTGGAACCAAAAATTGTTAAAATTGATTGTTTTGGTGCCTTACTTTCTGTGAGGAGAGTATGCTGCTTCTGAGGTGGTTTGAGACTCACTTCAGCATGGTTAGTACTTTAGAAGGCTTTTGTTTGCCAAGTGATCAGGTTTCTTTTATGAGGGTTTTCAAGAGTTCTAGAAAGGAAGGAAAGACCAGGTTCAGAGGCTCTGGAGAGAGAAGTAAACAGAGAGAGATTAGAAAGGTAAAAGATTTAAAACAAAAAAGGTGGTGGGGGAGGGCGGTGGGCGGGAGGGTCTCAGCTGTGCTGTGCTCAGACATTGCATTGGCTACTTGAGGTCTCTGCCTTGAAAACGTGGGCTATATCTTGTGATAGTCTTTCGAGAGTGAGAGCTTTGCACAGGGATTAACTATAGGCAGATACACCCTGTCCCCAGCTCCTAACATAGAACAGTGGGAGCTGCTGAGGTGGTTGGTTCTTTGAGATATGGCCAGGTGAGATCTGGCAGGCAAGGATAACAAGGCTCTTGTGTATCTGAGTTTCCTGAGGCAATTGCTCCTTTATGGAAATGGGTAGCCTCTTCCTTTCTCTACAAATATTGTAGCAACCACAGAAGAAAAATTGCATGGATGTGACCCAGAAAAATGAACTTTTACTTTACTTGATATAACACAGTGAATTGAGGCTTCTGCAATGCATTTTTAGCTCTACCAGTTATATAAGCTTCTGTCATGGTCACTTCAGGTTCATGAATGCAAGCCCAAATTAAGGACTAAATAATAGCCAGTATGGGTGGTCACAGTGTCTATAGAATGCAATACATCTTTGCTAACAAGCAATTTAAGTATGGCAAAGGACAAGGTTGGGTATGATGAATAGTTTATTTCAAAAATGTCTGTTTTGTGGTGGCTTCATTTGCCCATTTCTGCCCCTGTTCTAACCAAGATCTGCTATACCATGCCCAGGCTACAGGATCACATTATCATTGTTACTATTATTATAACTCTTACACTTATGTTTTTTGTGGTGATGGGTGAAACCCAGGATCTTAGTCATGGGAACCAAATGCCAATAAACCATAACCCTAGTCTCACATTACTGTTGAGACTTATTACATTATTATGATCTTAGGAACAGTAGAGCTAATGTTTTCTTTGTCCCAGACTAGATGTCTTTTTCTTTTGTTTGAGAAAGTTTTCCACCATAAAGCTGACTGGATTAAAACTTGTTCTGTAGATCAGGCTGGCCTTGAACTCACAGAGATCCATTTGCCTTTGCCATCCAAGTGGTGGGATTAAAGGTGTGTACCACCATGTCTGGCTCTAAGATACCTTTTTAAAAAAATGACATTTATAAAATGCTGTTCTTTAGATTTGTTTATTTATTCATTTTGTGTATATGTATGTATGCATTTGTATGTTGCATGAATGTGTCGGAAGAGGGTGTCAGATCCCCTGGAGATAGAGTTACAGACAGTGTGAAGTGCCTCACATATATGTTGGAAACTTCCTCTGGAAGAACACTCTTAACCACTGAACCATCTTTGTAGAACTCTAAAAATGCTTCTACTTGGTTTGTATGTTCTGAAGTATAATAAACAGTACAACAATAAAATCAATGTGAACCTGCTACTCAATTTTAAAAAAACAGATACTATTATGTTGTTGAAGCTGCTTCCTCAATCATTCCTTCCTATTTATTCTCTGGAATTTTATATTTTCATTCCCTTGTTTTGATTCTGCTTTTAGCCTTTAAAAAATCCTTGGTAGTTGGTGGTAGTGCATGCCTTTAATCCCAGCACAGAAGCAGAAGCAGGTGGATCTCTGACTTCAAGGTCAGCCTGGTCTGCAGAGTGAGTTCCAGGGCAGCTAGGGCTAAAACAGAGAAATCCTGTCTTGAAAACAAAAATCAAACGAACAAACAAAAACCCCTAAAACCCTTGGTATTTGTCTCTTTGGTGTTGTTACCTCAAAGAGAAATCTGCTTGATCTTTAAAGTAGGCATTAGGGTTGGGCAGTATGGTTCAGTAGTAGAGCTCCTCCTTACCACATGTATGGCTCTGGGTTCAATTCCCAGCACTGGAAGAAAATACATAGGGATGAGAACAGGAATGGTTACAAGGGTTACATTTTGGGCAAGATATTTTACAGGCTACCAGCCTAAAGAAAAACATTTTTTCTGGGAGAATTCCTTTGCCTAGGAGGAAAGCAAGACTCACTTCAGTACCATCTTGGTTTTAATTTGTGTGTATATTCAAAGGCAGCCTTGGATGTCATTCCTCAAGTATCATGAGACAAGTCTCTCACTGGTATGAACCTAGCAAGTAGGTGAAGCTGGCTAGCAGTGAGCTTCAGGGGACGTGTTCCTATGTCCTGAGAGCTGCTGGGTTAAAGTGTGTATCACAAGGTTTTGTTTTGTTTTGTTTTGTTTTGTTTTTTGACTGAACTATCTCCCCAGCTCTTCATTCATGTCATTTGTGGAATGAGAACATATGACTACTTTTTATGATGTGCATCTTTGTCGTCTTTTGACATGTGGTTTGGATTCTGTATAGAGAAGAGATTATTTTTTTCTTCACAGATGAGCACAGACTTCACAGTGGCAAGCTCTGTCTGATTATCCTCACGTGCATTGCAGAGGTAGGTCTTCCTGTGAGCTTATATGTAGGAGCGATTGTTTGATGGCTTGAGAGTCCTTCCTCCAGAGTGAGCTTAGGTAACAGGGCCTTTGCTTTCATCACCACTGAGTGCTCATTGTCTGGCACACAGTGTAGACTCGTTAGCATTTTTAAAGGAGTTAGTAATGGACCTCAAGGTGCTGGGAAATGTAGCTCAGTAAATCGAGTATTGCCTAGCATTCATGGATTCCTGGCTTTCATTCCCAACACCACATAAAAAGCCTGGCATGGCACTCTGCACTCTGGAGGTTGAGGTACAAAGATTAGAATTTCAAGGTTTTCTTTGGCCATTACAGTGAGTTTGAGGCCAGTCTGGGAATATATGAGACTCTGATGTAGTAACTATGGTAGTTTTGGCTGCTGTTCTAGCCATCACCTTTTTTTTTTAAAGACAGAAGGGCTGTTAAAGTCCAGGGTATCCTTGAACTTTCTATGTAGTTGTGGATGATCTTGAACTTCTGATTCTTTTGTCTCTACCCCCTGAGTGTTGGAATTACAGGCACACAGCATACCACCATAAATGATGTTATGTGTTGGGATTAAACCCAGGGCTTTATGTGTGCTAGACAAGACTATACCAACTGAGCTCCATCCACATCTGTATTCTGGCCCATAACAGTTCTAATCAAAAGACTTAAAACTTTCTAGGAAACCAATCATCATATCCCTTTGGAGCTGCCCATGTTGTGTGTTTTGTATTTAGTAAATTTAAAAAGAACTAAGGTATCTTGGGGATAGAGGAGTAGAAGAGAAAAAGGACAGAATGGTTTCACTGTGGCAAACAAGAGCTGAAGGTCAAAGAGGTGTGTATGAGTTACTCTTCTCATTTCTGTGACCAAATTCCAAATAAGCTGCAGTCTGCTTGTGGGAGAGATGGTTCAGCTGGTAAAGTCACTTGCTACCAAGTCTGATGACATGAGTTTGATCCCTGGGGTCCACATAATGGCAGAAGAGAGCTGACTGACTCTTGCTGTAATCTGGCCTGTTCATGTGCATTGTAGTTCATGTGCACACATTCACCCACACAATAGTGTAATTTTTAAAAATGAACTTAAGGGAGGTTTTCTTTTGACTCATAGTTCGCAGAGATACAGTCCATCACAGAAATGGAGACATGGCTGTAGGAACATGACTGTGGGAGCCTAAGGCATCCTTTTCATCATGTAGCTGCAGTCAGGAAGCTGGTGCTTATCAGTTCACTGCTTCTTGTGAGGGCTCTTTTGACAGGATTAACTAGACTCAGACTAGTGACATCCAAGCATCATGGAACTTGAGACAATTGAGACTAAATTGATAGCTTTAGCCTCTCCTTTTAGAATTCCCTGCTCTTGCCTTTGTTTTTTTAAGACAACAGTAAGGTAATCCACAGAGTGTAGTGGTCTCTCACAGTTCCCTTCTTGTATTCTCTGGAGAAGATGAGCTCCTTTCACAAGGCTGGAGAAGCTGGTTGTAGAAGAGCTGCTTATTATCAGTGTGTCTTGTATAATTGCATTTCAATAATCACTCAAAAAATCTTTAAAGGAGTTGTTTTCACAAATTGTAACAGTTCCTAGTAATTGGAGGCTGTAGGTATTGTCAGATCTCAGGAAGGAGTTGGGAAAGGGCCAGGGGATGCTTATTTCCAGTATACTGTAGGAGGGTTTGGTTTTTCCCTCAGTCTTCAAAAGCCAAGTCTTGCCTGCTTCTGTGCTACCAGGATAGCAGTCATTTCCTGCTGTGCTGAACTCATTCCCAGCAGAACACAGGCCTTCCTTGTTCCTAGAGCCTCATGTGGCGCCTGTACATGTGTCTTCTTGTCTGTGTGAGATCCTCTAAGCTGTCACAAACACAGCTGACTCCTTGGGCAGATGGGACGGAAGAGAGGATAGGAAAACAGATTCCTCTCAACATTTGTCTCAAGTCCCCGGATTTTAATTTTTATTGTTTTTTATTTTCTCAGAGCTCTTTGACCAGGTAAATACATACTGGGATATTATACTCAATTTCATGGCTAATGTAAGGGATTGATGTAAAGGCTCTAGGCTTATCACTAGCTTTCCAACTGATCCTGAAAGTAGTTCATGAAGGTCCAAGGAATTCAACTGAGGATGTATATCAGTTGGCCAACCACTTCCTTCAATCTATACCTCTGCACAAACTGGTATGTCTACAGTCCCAGCACTTAGAGGTAAGGGTGAAGGCAGAAGGGTCAGAAGTTCAAGGCTATTCTTAGCTTCATAGGGAGTTGGACGTCAGCCTAGGCTGGAGTTTGGGGGAGGAGAGAGAGACTATTTGTAGGATATAGGATTACAAGTGGTTACCTGCTTGCTTTCCTTTCTTCCTACCTTCCAGCTGGGTGGTAGAGCCATACACCTTTAATCCTAGTACTTGAGAGGCAGAGGCCGTTAGATCTCTGAGTTCGAGGCTACCCTGTTCTGGCAGAGCAAGTTCCAGGACAGCCAGGGCTACACAGAGAAACCCTGTCTTGAAAACCCAAACCAAACCAAAAAACAACAATAAAAAAACCCTCATTTAAATCTTCCTCCTTCCTTTCTTTCTCTCTCCCTTCCCACCTCTATCCCATCTTTCTTTCTGCCTTTTAAAAATATTTATTTCTTTGTGTGTTTGTGTGTATAAATATATGTGTCTTGGCTTGCATATGGAGGTCAGACGATTGCAACTATATGCAGGGATCAGCTCCCATTATGTGGGTTGCATGGGTCAAACTTAGTTCATTCTTCAGACTTGGTGGCAAGTGTCTTTACTCACTGAGCATCTTACCAGACCCCTTTCCCTCTGTCTTTTTTGCTCTTTCTATTTTTCTGTCTTTATTATATTTCCATCTTTCCAGAGTCTCATGCATCCTAGGTTGGAATTAAGTTGGTGGTATAGTTCAGGTTGACCTCAAATTCCTGATTCTCCTTCTCTGTCTCCCAAATGCTGGAGATTATAGGCATGTGCTATCATGCCCAGTTGAGTGTTTTGTTTTTGTTTTTTGTTTTTTCAAGACAAGGTTTCTCTGTGTAGCCCTGGCTGTCCTGGACTCACTTCGTAGACTAAGCTGGCCTTGAACTCATAGAGATCCACCTGCCTCTGCCTCCCTGAGTGCTGGGATTATAGGCGTGTACTACTGTGCCCAGCTTCCAGTTGAGTTTCTTAAATATGGTTAACACATCGTGAGTTCTCTATTTTTATCAGGATCAGTATGCCAATGCATTTTTACACGATGACAACATGAACTTCCGAGTAAACTTACATAGAATGGTAGGTGTGACTTTACGTTTACTTGTTTTTAATAGACAAATTTGTGTGTGTTGGATGAGTTAGGATGAAATTAATTCTTTAAGAACAAATATAGCTGGATAATTGTGCCTAACAGGCTCAGGGCATGCTAACTTTTCATCAGATTTATGTCTGTCCTTGGAGTGTTTTTGTTCATCATAGAACTGTTTCTTGCTCAGCTAAAGATAGAAAGACCCATGACCAAATAGCAATTAAGGCAATACTGGAGTATAAAATAACATAGATTCTAAAGAAGATCTAAATCTAAGCCTTTTGTTTTCAAAAGGTAGTATTGGGGGCTGGAGAGATGGCTCTGAATTTAAGAGCACTGGCTCTTCTTCCAAAGGTCCTGAGTTCAAGTCCCAGCAACCACATGGTGGCTCATGACCATCTATAATGAGATCTGGTATCCTCTTCTGGCATGCAGGCCCACATGCAGGCAGAATTCTGTATAAATAATAAATAAATAAATCTTTTAAAAAGGTAGTATTATTTTTTTTTCACTATTTTAAGAATTGCATTTAGTGTGTTAGTTCTCTCCTCTCCTACATGGGTCTCAGAACTTGAACTTAGGTCTTCAGGCTTGGTGGCAAGTATCCTAAACTGCTGAGCCATCTTTTTAAGCCTTGTCCTCTCTTGACACTGAGTCCTTCATGGCCTAGACGGCCCTGAACCTCACCGTGTAGCCAAAGCTGGCCTTCAATTCCGGAATCTCTTGCTTCCAGCTTCTTCATGCTGGAATTACAGGTGTCTACCACCATCATGCCTAGCTGTATTGCACAGGACTATGGTCTGCTTTAATTTATTCACCTGAGAAATAAAGAAAATGGAATATGGAAGATAAGAATCAGGCTAGAGGTGTGGAAATATGGTTTAGATTTGAAATTTAGCTTTTTCTCAACTGCTGCAGTTGCTGACTGTGTAAGTGCCACCATCCCCTCTTCTTTTTATTTATTTTTTTACTGTTTTGTTTGTTTGTTTTTGTTTTTTTGAGACAGGGTTTCTGTGTGTAACCCTGGCTGTCCTGGATTCCTTTGTAGACCAGGTTGGTGGAAACTCACAGAGACTGCCTGCCTCTGCCTCCCTGAGCGCTGGGACCACAGGTGTGTGTCCCGCGCCCAGCCATTTTTTACTTTTTAAATTTATTTTTTATCTCTATGGATGTTTGCTTACATGTATGTCTGTGTGCCATTAATGTGCCTGGTGCCTGAGGAGACCGGAAGATCATGTCAAATCTCCAGGAACTAGAGTTGCAGACAGTTGTGAGCTGTCAGGTGGGTGCTTGGAATTAACCCCAGGCCTCTGGAAGAGCAGCCAGCCCTCCTAACTGCTGAGCCATCTCTTTAGGCCTTGTCTTCTCTCGTGTGTCTGTGTGTACACATTGTGTACATCTTGTAGTCAGAGGATAGTCTTAGGTGCTATTCCTCATGCACTGTCCGCCTCTTTATGAGACAGGGTCTCTCATTAGTCTGGAGCTTGCCTAATAGGATAGGCCTGCTGGCCAGGGAGCCCTAGGAGCCTGCCTGACTGTGCAGCCCCAGCACTGTGGCTGCACATGAATCCACTGTGCCTTGGACTTATGTGGCTTCTGGGGGTTGAACTTGTGCATGCCTTTACCAACTGAAGCATCTTCCTCGTCCTTGCTCTTCCTTCTCTTAATTATTTTTATTACTATAGAGAAGCACCAGTATTCCCTTTTTGTTGTTACTATGGCACATGTACAGTATACATAAAATGAAAGGAACATTTGTCGTTTTGTAATGTGTACCAGTGTCCTTTGAGACTCTTGTCTTGCTGTAAATTGTATTTTTGTCACAGACCTTCATTGATAACTCAGAAGCAGTTCTCTGTCCTCCTCCTGCTTACCCACACCACTCGAAAGAGCCAGAGAAGATAGGTTCTGTAGAGTAAATCTCTGCAGTAGACATGTTAAACCACTAGATTTCAGTCCAAGTGTCTGCTAATTCCTTTTCTTCTCTGGTGTGTGTTTTGAAGCCCATGAGACACAGAAAAAAGGCAGCTGACAGGAACCTTCCTTGCCGTCCCCTGGTGTGTGCAGTCCTGGGTGAGTGAAGAGCATCAGAACAGCATTTTCTGAAGCTTTGATAGATTTTCCTGATTAAGATTTTGGTTGATTTTTTTCCTTGGTATTGTTACAGAAGAAGCTTTCTTTCTTTTTTTTTTTAACTTTTTATTTATTTATTTTTTATTTTGATCATAGGTCATTCACTTGTATCCCAGCCGTAACCCCCTTCCTCTTTCCCTCCCAATCCCACCCTCCCTCCCTTATCTCCCCTTCCATCTGATCCTAGCTTGTCAGGTATCTTCAGGACTGGCTGCAATGTCTTTATCTGTGGCCTAGCAAGGCTGCTCCTCCCTTGGGGGAGGGGGGAGCTCAATGAGCCAGTCATTAGTTCATGTCCGAAATAATCCTTGTCTCCCGCTTACTAGGGAACCCACTTGTATACTGAGCTATCATGGGCTACATCCAAGCAGGGGTTTTAGGTTATATCCGTCCATGGTCCTTGGTTAGAGAAACAGTCTCATAGAAGACCCTTGTACCAAAGAAGCTTTTATTATTGTCTTTTGTAAACCAACCCCAGTGACTAGAATGCTCAGAAAAAGGACACTGTTGCTCAAAAAACAACAATAACAACAACAAAAACAAACAAAAAAAACCCTTTCCTGGGACAAAAATTAGTATGATTTACTTGTCACCAAGATTTCAAATTCTTACTTCTCTTTCATGGTCTTCATCGATGTGTCAAAAGGTCAGAAAGTTTATATTTTGAGATTCAACCATGGAAAACTTCCCTTGAGTAAATGTAATTGAGATGGGGCCGTGGGAGCTAATAGATAGGGTCTGTATCTTGGGTGATTCTCTCTGTCCAGAAATCTGTATTTTCCTCAGAGAATTAGTGAAACTTTTTTTTTTTCCTGTTTTGAGACATGGTTTTTCTGTTTAGCCTTGGCTGTCCTGGAACTCACTTTAATAGACCAGGTTGGCCTTGAATTCTTAGAGATCTGCCTGCCTCAGCCTTGAAAGTGCTGGGTTTAAAGGCATGCACCACTGCTGTCCAGCAGTTACTAAAACTCTTAATCTCATTTTTCACTTGGGTGTTCAGCCTCAATTCATGAATCTACCTGATTTTAGAAACTGTAGTTAAAATATAATAAGCCTCTATTGACCCAAAGCCCCACAGACCATTTCAGTCTATTTCTGTCAAACAGCATGATCGTGAGCTGGGATGGACTGCCATAGCTATAGAGCGGAGTCTCTGCTTATGTGAGTGGGTCCTACACTCTGGTCTCTGCCTGCTTGCTTGCTGTAGTCTCAGATTTCCCTCTGGCACTTTGTGGTATGAAATATGTGTATGATGAATTTCCCTTGTATCTAAATTTATTGGCAGGTCTTTCTAGAAATAAAGTGAGATCTTTACCTTGTTAACTTACAGGAGAGTGAACCATTTTACTGAAACATATACTGCATGAAGCATTTTGTTTGTTAATTTCCAAGTGGCAAGGTTAAAAAAAGTGGCATAGAAAATAAATCCAGTTCATCCAGATAGAATTTGCAGGGGGTGCCATTCAGTCTGAGTACAAGGCACATAGTTTTGAGAAGCTTTCCCCTACCTCTGACTCAAGGGTAAGGAGTAAATTTCATTACGATTGGTGTAATTTTCTCTGTTCCCCTTTTAGACCTGATGGTGGAGTTCATTGTAACACACATGATGAAGGAATTCCCTATGGATCTCTATGTGTGAGTACCATGGTTCATTTTACATGTGCAGATTTATTATAGAGAATCAAGTGATAGAAAGTTTATGGTCAGCTAGAGAGATGGCTCAGTGGTTAAGCGCACTGACTGCTCCTCCAAAGGACCCTGGTTCAATTCCCAGCACCCACATGGCAGCTCACAACTGTGTGTAACTCCAGTTTTAGAGCCTCTGACACCTTCACACAGACGTGTATGTAGGCAAAATATCAAAGAACATAAAATGAAAATAAGTTATATATTTAAAAACATTTACAGTCCGAATTTACTGCAAGAAAAACTCATTGGGCTGAAAGATGGCCCAGGAGTGTTACAGGAGTGTTACTAGCTTTGTTTTTCTTTCTGAGATGCCATTGGTGTGCTAACCGGCATACTTTATCCCAGTGTCAATGGTGTAGATGTGTATAGGACTTTACATAGAGCAGATCACCGGCTTTTCAGCCTTCTGGGTCTAGTATAATAATATAAATTTTACTTTTAAATTAATAAGTTATAGTTTGCTATACTTTTTGGATGTTTAAAAATCTGATGCTTGATTTTAATTTAAAGCCCAATTAAACTATCTTTTATAAAACTTAGTAGATGAATTTCTACTTAGTTTAGGTGGAATCTGAACACCAGGAACAGAGATTAGATATGTTTTTGCTGTAGATTTTCTGACTTTTTTTCTTTCTTTCTTCCTTCATTGTTTTTAAATTTTATTTATTATTATTCTTTTGTTTTGTTTTTTGTTTTTGTTTCTTTAAGACAGGTTTTTATAATGTAGTTCTGGCTATCCATGGTCACTACGAAGACCATGCTGGCTTCAAACACTGAAATACATCTTTCTCTGTCTTCTAAGCACTGGGATCAAAGCATGCACTACCGTGCTGAGCTCTATTCTTCTTCCACCATCTAGGTCCCTGGGATTGAACTTAGTTGTCAGGCTAGGTGTCAAACGCCTTTATCCTCTGAGGCATCTCTCTAGGCCCCCATCATATGTGTTTTTGTTGTTGTTGTTGTTGTGTTGTTTTACATTTTTCAGTTTTTTAAAATTTGTGTTGTTATTTTGAGAAAGTGTTGCTATTTAGCTCAAGCTAACCTGGAACTTGCTATGTAAACTAGGTTACCCTCTAACTTACGATCTTCCTGCGTTAGCCTTTAAGTACTGGTATTGCAGCTGTGTATTACCATTCCTGGGTATGTTATAATTTTAAAATATGCTATATACAAGCCAATCATGGTGATGCATGTGGGCGGCAGAGCAGACCAATTTCTATGTGATCAAGGCCAGCCAATCTACAGAGTGAGTTCTAGGACAGCCAGAGCTACATAGTGAGACCCTGTTTCAAGAACCCAAAACTGTATATATATATTATTTACTGTGTATTTTAAATCACTGTAGTTTTAGTTTCTCATTTTATAACTAAGGAAACTGAGGCTTAGATGGTTAAATGCTTTTCTCACGGTTATTTTTTAGACTATTATTTAGACCATTTTTGTAATTTAAGATGAAAATTCATAATTTCACAGTTTCTGTGGTTTAGTAGTCTATGAAAAGTTCAATGGGTATTTTTAGTATAGACCTCTAGTGGGTCTACAGCTTATCTCATGTATCCCAGGCTGGCATTTGCTGGGAGCTAAGGATGACCCTGAGCTTCTGATGCTTTTGCTTCCATTTCCTGAGTGCTAAGATTACATATGCTACTAGGTTTGGTTCTAGATGGTACTAGGGATGACCCATGTGGGCATAAGGGTACTGTGTTAATTCAAGTGCTGATTTCTGGAACTCCATATCTGGTTGCAGTCCTTGTTCTGAGACTCTCCTATCTCAGTGTTGTGTAAACACTGCTCCCCAGTTGTACCATGTTAATGCCAATAAAGCGGTTTACAGCCAGTCACTGAGCAGGGGAAAGAATAGGCTGAACTGCCCTTCGGGGGCAGAGGAGTTAGAAGAGGAATTAGGACTCAGCCGTGGGCAGAGGTCTAGAGGAGGTCAGGAGAAGAGCTGGGTAGAGGAAAACCACACAGTGTGAGCATCTCAGGGAGGAAGCCAGACTAACCCAGAGGGTTAAGAGTACAGTAATTACTTGCTCAATTGTTGTGCCATGAAGCGTGATAAACAAATCATAGAGTCTCAGTTATTTGGGTGATAGTCAGGTTAAGAGAGAGACTGAGAAACAAACACAGTTTTATAAAAGTAACTTTAACAAGGCTGGAGAGATGGCTCAGTAGTTAGGACCACTGGCTGCTCTTCCAGAGGTCCTGAGTTCAATTCCCAGTACCCACATGGCACCTCACAACCATCGATCTGATGCCTTCTTCTGTCATGCAGGCATACATGAAAATAGAACACATCGTATGTATAAATAAATACATCTTTTTAAAAAATAACTTTAACAAACCCAGGTCTTTGTGCATGTAGGCAAGCACTCTACCAACTATATCCCCCACCCTGGCCTGGAACTTGCTGTATAGCCTACTGCATCTTCAGTTAGGAGTATTGGGCTCAGAATGTTGTGAGAAAGTGTTCACTGTGGGTGAAGGCCAGTGGAGTTCTTCTGGGTTTGAAGAACTTGCTTTCATGCTCACTTAATAGTTATTGGTAAGCCTTGCTTCTTTATTTTTAAAATTGTGTGTGTGTGTGCACGTGTGCGCGCATGTGTAGACGTGTACATGCATAAGTCTCAGAACAGTAGCTTTCCATTCTTTCCTTCCACCATAGGCTCCTTGGGCATCAAACTTAGCTTCTCCGGCTTGGTGGCAGGCATGTTTACCTGCTGAGCCATCTTGCTGGCACAAGCCTCAGTTCTTCACTCAGATTATAGGTTGTCGGATATGGCGATTAGCTTTCTTTAAAGCGAGTAATCCAACAGAGAAAGGATTGTAGAGCTCAAGATTGAAGATGCACTGTTATAACTGAATACCAAGTGTTCTGCATTTCTTTTTGGTCACATGGATATAATGTGGGAAGAATTATGCAAGGATGCTATTGTTTGATTGTGTATCTTCCAGCTCATATGTTGGAAACTTAAAATATCCAGGGCAGCAATGTAGGAATGTGAGCCCTAATGTGAGGGGGTTTTTGTTTTTTCCAGGCAGGTTTCTCTGTGTAGCCTTGGCTGTCCTGGCCTTGAACTCACAGTAATCTGCCTGCCTCTTGCCTTCCTGAGTACTGGGTTCAAAGGCATGTGTCACCATCCCCAGCTTAATGTGAGCTATTTAGATCATGAGGGCACCACTCTCATGAGTGGATTAGTGTCAACTAAAAAAGGACTAGCGGTTGTGAGCTCAATCACTTGCACCCTTTCTTCCTCCCTTCCCTCTAGCCCTTTGTATATGTTTGTGTGCACAACTTTGTGCAACCGTATTTATTGTCCTTGTTTCTTCCATCTTCCACTATGAATGATCATAGAAGACTCTCCCTTCTTAGATGCTAGCACTTTGACATTGGACTTTACAAGGAACAGATTTTCTCATAAATTATTTCCTCTGTATCAAAGTATGTAGGAGGCTGAGATTGTCAGAAATCATATTGCAAACTGGTACCACAGTTGCACGGCTAGTAAGTTTCATAAGCAAGACTCAGACTTATTTCTCCTGATCTCAGCATTTTTTTGTGATAAGGAACAAAGGTCACTATATATATAATGACCATGTTGGCAGGATCTCAGAGGAGGTTCCGTATGACCTAATCCATGAAGAACCTGAAAGTTTCCTGTGTGGACGAGCAAGGCAAGAGTACTCCAGGTAGAGCATCGACGTGAGCGTCTCAGCTCAGCAGCTTCAAAATGGGAGGTGCTTGTAGAACAGTGCATAGTTGTGGCCAGTTAGAGAAATATGGTATATGAAGGAAGGGTAAGAATAGAAGGAAAGATTACCTGAGAGAATGTGGATGGTGGAAGAGTTGAAGGTAGGAATAGATTAAAAGGGTCGTATGTTTATGACTGTAGAGTTAAAAGAATGCATTTGTCCACCCAGCCTGACTTACAGTGGATGTTCCAGACCCTCCATCCCTAACCTGTGCTTCCTAACTTTGTCCCAGAAAGTTTTCTTTATTGTTTTGCTTTCTTTGCTGTTTGCTTTTTCTCCACCTGGTTCCTCGTTGAATATTTTGAGGTTCTAGATGGCGAAGATGATGATAAAAAGGATAGGCAGTAGGTCCCATCCTCATTTGAATCCACTTTCTCTAAGCCTGTGTCCACAGATATGTTCCAGATTTTCCTTTCTCTTACTTCCATTTCCTTTTTCAGTTTGGTATTTGGAGCATCACGTCCTTTTTAGGTGAACTTATCGGCTCTCAGCCGGGCAGCAGGCCAGGTTGCTGCTCTCCACTTCTCATTGTGTATGGCAGCATGCAGCATAAAGAGGAACTGAGAGCAAATGAGTTCCTCCCATTTTAGATAAGTTTGTAATCCTCTTGGTGAAGTGTAAGGAAATATGGAGTACAGAAAGACTTAGCACCCAGAGCCAGAATCTGGGTCAGAAGTGGGACAAGTTTCCTTTCTGTGTCTGAGTGCTCTAGGTACAGCAGTGATGAGGGAAGGTGCTTACACAAGGGCAGCGCAGTAAGTGGTAAAGAAAGCCCCAAGCCTAACCATCTAGTTCCCACTCTTGGTTGACTTGATGTTTATTGCCATCCCCATAGTTACCACAGGGTTTGAGACTGAAAGGAAATGCATTTGAGAAAACAAGCTGTTCAGAATTACTCTTATATGGAAACCTTAAGCCCATCCACCTTTTTTGATATAAGGTCTACAAAAGATGCAGGAGAACCTGTAATCGCAGCACTCGGGAGGCAGAGGCAGGCGGATGTCTGTGAGTTCCAGGCCATTCTGGTCTATAAAGTGAGTCTAGGACAGCCAGGGCTACACAGAGAAGCTCTGTCTTGGGGGGAGGGGAAAAAACAAACCAAAACCAAAACCAAAACAAAACAAAAACAAGACAAAAAGTTGCAGGAGAAAGGGAAAGTCAGGAAAAGGCAGGGTTATCTCTTCTTAGAATAGGAAACCACTACATAGTAAGAGAAATACCCCAAGAAGCAGTAAATTTGGAGTCATTCTGCCAGTATGTATTTTTAAGGACGTAACAGTCATTAAATTGTGTTTGTTTGTTTCTCTCTTTTTCTTGATAGTTTTACAAGGTAACTTAGGCTGGCCTCAAACTGTCTAGCCTCCTTCCTCAGTTTCCTGAGTACCTAGATCTAAGTGCTTTTCCTCCCTTGGCTCCTGTTACTTGTTAACAATATCATTGTGCTTGGTAAATAGTATGAGTCATTGTGAGCACAAGCCTAATAGGGTACCTATTGGGTGACTGTGGAGACAGACAGCAAGGTCACCTAGGAGCAGTGTTGGAGTGATACATGTACCCCTCAGGTAAGACAGAGAGCAGCAGGAATTGGGGCTGCAGGAAGCTTCTCAGTGCTGTTCTGCAGTGGCTCTGTGCTGTCACTGTCCACGGCAGCTTAGGCGTGTGTTTGATCAGGATTAGCCCATGTGAGCGTCACATATAGGCAGCATCCAGGCCGTCCTTGTTGGCTGCAACAGCTGTTTTAATGGATAGAATTCATCTGTCTGTCTGTCTGTCTGTCTGTCTGTCTGTCTGTCTGTCTGTCTGTCTGTCTGTCTAGTATATGTGCAAGCCAACCAGGGATGGGCATTTTCCTGCATCCCTGCCATTAATATAGTGGCTTAGCTAAATGGCTGTAATACTTTGGTACCATCACATAATAGTCTTATAAATTTTGAGATATTTATACCTTAAGAAAAGTTTTAAAGAGTCAAATGAAAAACCAAAATATTTTGAGATTAGTAGCAATAGAATAGAACCTTATTTTTTTTTTTCCTCTGTCCCATACCAGGAGGCTCTTCTGATACGAGACAGAGATTTTGGGTTTTCTTTTAGCAGTCATGCATGGATTTAAAGAAGGAGAGAGCCATGCTCCAACCCCCAAAGCCAGCTTTAATTTTTCATTGAATTGGGGTCACATAAAGACCATTTGCATTTATGTCTGCAGAGGGCAGCAGAGACAAATTGGAGGTGGGCAATACCACTTGGCCAATTCACTTTTTCTTGGCACATTTTCTCTTGATGATCTGTCCCTTTTCTTCAGATGTTTCATTTGTCTAGTGGTTTCCAGATTCCGTAGTTAGATGCTTCTATTCTTCTGGAAAGATAAAAGCAAAACCCTTCCTCAACCCTAACTCTGGGGGTTTCCTTTTTTGGCAGGTTATATCTTTCCTTGGGTAAAATGGTTTTTTGTTTGTTTGCTTATTTGTTTTGGTTTTCTTTGCAACAGAAAAAGTATTATTTTTCAATTAAACATTTAAAATTTTTTAATTTTTTAATATTATTTATTCCAATTTATCTATTTTGTATCCCGGCTGTGTCCCCTCCCTCATCTTCTCCCAGTCCCATCCTCCTTTCAATTGAAATTTTAAAAATGCTTTTGAAGATTTAGAACTAAATATACCATAGTGTATACAGATAAATATACCTATATTCCCCTTTCTCTTTATGTCTAAATTCAAGGTTTAAATTATTTATTCCCCCCTCCCCGAGGAAGGAGCAGCCTAGACCCCAGAAGAGGACGTTCAGCCAGCCCTGAAGAGACATGATAAGCTAGGGTCGGATGGAAGGGGGAGGGTCAGTGGACTTGGAGGGGGGCAGGGAGGAGATGAGAGAGGGATGGGGAGAGTGGGAGGGAATGAGAGAGGGGGCTATGGCAGGGATACAAAGTACATAACCTGTGATTAATATAAAAATAAATAAAGTACTTAAAAATTTTTTTTAAAGTATTTAATTTTAGATCATGAAGGACATTCACTTTGAATTTTAGCCTGCCTTTTACAAGTGGCTTTTTTTCTTTTTCTTTTTTCTTTTTGTATTTACACATTTAAAAAAATTTTATTATTACAGTTTATTTACTTTGTATCCCAGCTGTAGCCCCTCCTCCATCCCCTCCCAATCCCACCCTCCCTCTCTCTTCTTCTCCTATGCCCCTTCCCCAAGTCCAATGATAGGGGAGGTCCTCTTCCCCTTCCGTCTGACCCTAGTCTGTCAGGTCTCATCAGGACTGTCTTCTGTGGCCTGGTAAGGCTGCTCCCCTGAGGTTTCACCTTACATCCATCAGAATGGCTAAGATCAAAAACTCAAGTGACAACACATGCTGGAGAGGATGTAGAGAAAGGGGAACCCTCCTCCACTGCTGGTGGAAATGTAAACTTGTACAACCACTCTGGAAATCAATCTGGTGCTTTCTCAGACAATTAGGAATAGTGCTACTTCAAGATCCAGCTATATTACTCTTCAAGATCCAGCTATATTACTCCTAGGCATATATCCAAAATATGCTCAAGTAAGTATACAGAAAGGACATTTGCTCAACCATGCTCATAGCAGCTTTATTTGTAATAGCCAGAAGCTGGAAACAACCCAGATGTCCCTTAGTTGAGGAATGGATACAGAAATTGTGGTACATTTACACAATGGAATACTCTCAGCAATTAAAAATAAGGAAATCATGAAATTTTCAGCAAATGGTAGGATCTAGAAAAGATCATCCTGAGTGAGGTATCCCAGAAGCAGAAAGACACACATGTTATATACTCATTTATAAGTGGATATTAGGCAAGTGGCTTTTAAATTTAAATCACTGTAATTCCTATGTGCCTGCCTGTGTCTCCCAAGTATTGTGATTAAAGGTGTGAACCACTACTTTAAAATAGTTTTCTTGGGGCTGGAGAGATGGCTCAGAGGTTAAGAACACTCGCTGTTCTTCCGAAGGTCCTGAGTTCAATTCCCAGCAACCACATGGTGGCTCAGAACCATCTATAGTGAGATCTGGTATCTAGGAAGACTGGTGTATAAATAATAAATAAATCTTTAAAAAAAAAATAGTTTTCTCATAGGTTGTCCTGGTTAATTTGGTTCTCCATTTCCCTTTATTTTTTTAGTGTTAGAAGTAAACTTTCAAGTTTTTCAAATGTGTAATCTATAATTTTATTTGATTTTTTTTTTTTTTAAGACAGGGTTTTTCTGTGTAGCCCTGGCTGTCCTGGACTAACTTTGTAGACCAGGCTGGCCTCGAACTCACAGGGATCCATCTGCCTCTGCCTCCTAGAGCACTGACGTGCTCCACTGTATCTGGCTTGTACTTTTTGCTGATTTTTTCTGAATTTATTTTCTGGCAAATTTTAATATTCTAGTCTTAATTAAACATGATGCCAGTTTTCTCACTTTTTCATTATTTTTAGATGTTTTATCTGTCTTGCCTGTATGAGCTACATAAAATTTGATATATTTTCTAAGTTTTACTAGGTTTTGCCATTTCCATTCATGCCTCCCATGACCAGATGTCTTTGCCATTTATCTCTGTTACCACCACCCAGCTTATTTATTTAATTTTATTTATTTTATTTATTTATTTAATTTTGAGACCTAGCCCATGCTGTCCTGGAACTTGCTATGTCAGGATGTGTGTTCAAGGATGACCTTGAATTTATGGCCCCCTTGCCTTGACCTCTTAAGTGTTAGGATTACAGGAATGAGTTACCATGCCTGACTTCAGAATTGATGTTTCTGTTAGTCTCTGTTATAGAATAATGGGTTTCATAATGATGATTTTGTATATGTACGTAATGTAGTGAATCATGTTCGATCACCTCTCTCCCTTCTACCCCTGCTAATCTTCCTCTTCTCAACTGTCCCCCTTTAATTTCATATCTTGGGTGTGACTGTGTACAATTCTCTGACGTAGTAAGTGGCTTAAGGAAGGCCACTTGGCCTACACTTTCCGGTGCAGGCCACCATGGAGAGGAAGACATGGCAGCAAGAGCTTGGTGTTTCAGGCTCATCACATTGCATTCACAGTCAGGCCACACAGAGGTGAATTTTAGTGCTAGACTCCTTTTCTCCTTTTTTAAATGTCCACACCTCAGCCTATGGAAGGGTGCTGTCCACTGTTAAATCCTCCTACCTCAATTAAACAAATATTGATAATCTTTCCTAGGGATGCTCACAGGCTAACCTGATATACCTGATCTCTCACAGGCTTGTGGTCATTCCAGGTCTTATTAAGTTGACAACCATATTAGCCACTACGGTGACTCGTAGTTTGATTAGAGTTGATTACAGGAGTGTGTGTGACGGTTTATGGGAGGATGGACACATTCCCACTGTAGAAAATGTCTCTCCAAACAGAAACTTGAATAAATCTTAGGGAAGAGGGCTTCCTCAGAGTCCCTCCCCTCAAACTGATTTTTAAATTCAACTTAAAACTTATTTTTATTTATCAGTTTCAGTGTGACGCATGTCACGTGTGTGGGGGCCTTCAGAGGCCAGAAGGTGTCAGATCCTGGAGCTGGAGTCACAGGTCGCTGTAAGCTGCTCTGTGTTGATGCTGGGACCAAGTTAAGGCCTTTGGAAGAGCAGGAAGCTCTTAGAACTGAACTTGATCTAGAGTTTTAATGTTCTGTCTCTCTAAAAAATTTTCCACTACATTTTTCCGATCCATTCCTCTCACTCGTAAACATTTTTTTAATTAAAAAAATGTTTTTAAGTGTATGAGTATTTTGCCTGCATGTACACTTGTGTACCACATGCATGCCTGGTATCCAGAGAGGTCAGAAGATGTTGGTTCCCCTGGAATTGGAGTTACAGACAGTAGTGAGCTGCCATTAGGTGCCAGGAATTGAACCCAGGTCCTCTGGATGAGCTATCACTGGCCCCTTCCGAAAAAAAATTTTAAATATTTATTTTGTGTGTGTGTGAGTGTGTGTGTGTTTGTATATATATAGGTATGTAGTGTGTATGTGTGTATGTATGTATGTCCTTGTATCCTCACCTGTGTATGTATGTGAGCACATATGCCAAAGTTGGGCTTCTGCTTCTGCATATATGATCCAGGGATTAGACTCAGGTTGTCAGACTTGGCAACAAGTGCTTTTACTGATAAGTGATCATTGCACTGGCCCTCATTTTTTTTCCTCTTTTTTCTTTTTTGAGACAAGTTATCACTATGCAGCCAAGCTGCCTCAGCTGCTTTAGTGCTGGGATTTTAGGAATTCGCTACCATGCCCAGCCACATCTGTGCTTGCTGTTACTGGAGTAACTGTGCTGTCCCTTTCCTCCCCGGAAGGACACTCAAGGGGAAGGCAGCAATGGTGCCCATGATCGTCCTCTAAGTGCTTGTAGCCCCACATGTGACACAACTTTGTGGGGTGGGAGGAGAGAGACAGAGAAATTTGCCAGAATTATCTTTTTTTGTTTGTGTACATATGTACCTTCAATCTTAGTGACCCGAAAGGAAGAGCACAGTTGAGGCGTGCTGGATTCTGAGGCTGATCCTGGTTTTCTTTGTCACTGCAGACGGTGTGTCCAGGTAGTGCACAAACTGCTGTGTTACCAGAAGAAATGTCGAGTTCGCCTGCATTACACCTGGCGGGAGCTCTGGTCAGGTAATGCTTCATCTTGAGCTGGTTCTCTTCCTTTGTGCTTATGAATCCTAGGCTCAGGCTCACACTTACTAGTAGTCTTTCTAGCCCTGCAGCTTGTTAGAATGATTCTGTTTAAACATTTCAGTCTTGTTTGAATCTAGAATTCTGCATGCTGTGTGGTCTACTTTCTTTCCTGTTCCTTCTCCTTCCCCGTGCTGTTGTTTGTTTAGAAACAATTGATAGTTTTTTTGAGTTCTAGAGCTAAAGATTATAGCTTGGGGTAGGGTGCTTGCCTAGCGAGCATAAACCCCATAGGTTTGAGTCCTAGCACTGAGAAAAAAGGAAAAAGAAAAAAATTAAGAGGGTGTAATTTGTTTGCCAGGTATAAAGGCACAAATCTGTGAAGGAGAAGCAAGTGGATCTTGTAAGTTCAAGGCCAGCCTGGGATCCATAGTGACTTCCAGGCCATCCATTGCTGTGTAGTGAAACCCTGTCTTAAAAAAAAGAAACGGTCAAATGAAAATGTCTTGAGTCTCAGAGCTTCTGGCTTTGTGTAGCAGTAGTGAGGAATTGATGCGGTCTTGGATTCTCACCCTCTTCCATTTGGTAGCAGCATATGGAGTATAGGGAAGCTTCTATGTGTTTCCTCAAGATGAGTAACTCAAGAGGAATGGCATGAGGAGGGGGGTAGGGATGGGGCAGAGAGAAGGAGGGAACCCTCTTCTTTTGTTACATCTTGGCATTATTACTGTTTACAGACTATGTAGCTGGTACCACTCCCCCTGTGCCAGAGACAAAACAGAAAATTACAATGTTTACTTTTGTCTTTATATCCATTTGGTAACCCAGTAAAGTCACTTCCACCCCTGCAGGCGGGAAGCGGCTCTTCTCTAAGGGTACAGCTAATGTTAGCTTGCCACCCTTTCTTTGTGTGACTAAATTGGAGGTTTGGAGAAAGCAAAGATTGTTCTCTGAGGCGATAGGTCCTGTGGCTTTGTGACCTGATGGATAACAGTTTTCTCCAGATGATTACAGTGATGAGTGGCGGCCCCGCCCATGGGATGTTTCTCTGTATTCCCAGCAGGAGAGTGTGTGTTAGTGTCAGGGGTTTTGTAAGAAACAGGCCAGGAGCCCAGCCCCCTTTCATGGAATTCATCTCTCTTGTTGTGACACATGGTTTCCTCCCAGCTTAATTTGGCTTGCTAAATTTAGTCCTCCATAATGGGAAGTACAGATCTTTAATTAATGGATTAGCAAGTTTTTTTTCAGCAGTTACTGTGTATGATGGTAAAGGGAGGCGGAAGAGTCACACTAATGGGACAACAGTGGCAATTTTAGTTGGAGTTTTAGCACAGAAGAGTGTAATCATGAGAGTTTGAAATTGAGGGCATGTCAGAAGAGAGATTGAAAGAGACTGAACTGGCTAAACTTGTTCAAATTGTGTGTGTGTTGTTTGAGACTGGGTCTTGCTATGTAGCCCAGGCTATTCCTGAACTCAAGTCTTTGTGTTTAAACCTCTCAAATGTTAGAATTAGAGGCATGTGTCATCCACACCTGTCGAGTTAGCTGAATATAATATTTTTTAACAGAAAGGAATTTTATTATTTCATATAGATAATATAATTATAGAGCTCTGAAAGTCTAGAATGTAAAAGGAAATAAAAACGGTGCAGATTTGTATATTTGGTACAGTTGTAGTGTGTAGAGCACATGCCAGTGGTTAGGATCTAGCTGAGATGAAGTTCCATGTAATATTTAACAATTCTGTTGCAGCAGAAGTTGTCTGCTGCTTCTGGTTCTCCTCTGGTTTTCCCCTTTTATTTCTTGACCATTCTTAGTCTGGCCCCGTGGACCAGCGAGCTCTTCTCTCCTTCTCCTCAGCCCTGTCCTTTCACCTGCTGTCCTGTATCATCGTGTGCTGTACGTGCTTTCTGCTCCCCCTGTTCTGTTTTTCAGTTCTTTCAGGCTTATGATTGTTCTACTTCTCTTTCATATTTCCTATTACGTTGTTTGTTTGTTGAGACAGGGTTTCTCTGTGTAATCCTGGCTGTTCCAAAACTCGCTCTGTAACGTAGGCTGGTCTTGAACTCAGAGATGTGCTGTTAATCCCACTAAATGAGAGTAAATACTATTACCCAAATAAGCAAGCTTTATTTTCTGTCAGACAGGGCTGTCTCCCTAAAGCGGGGCTGGAAGGAACATCGTTGATCATAGGAGAGAGTGGGACTTAAATAGCTCAAAAAAAACTGCAAGGCTAGAGAATTTCCAAGGGTTGGGAATTTTTTGTTATGTAGGAACTTGGCTGAACATCTCAAACTTATTTGGCAGAACATCTTATCAGGGTAGAGTTCAGGGTATAGGGTGTGAAACATGTCAAATTCCAAGAAAATGAGTCAAGACATGGTCAAATTTAAGTTTTACAGAAACAGGGGTGAATTTCTTTTGACCTTGTAACAAGATAGCGTCTAATCTTAAGATGGAGTCAGGCTGGTCCATCATTGCATGCCTCTGCCTCCCAATGCTGAACTTGCCCATGGGTGCCATTATACATGGAAGACTCCTAGCATTTTTCCAGGCTAGTTAGTAACTTAAAAAACAGTTTTTTTATCCTATGTTTGTTGGTTGACTTTGTGTCTTTGAGAACTTCCTGTCATATTCAGCTCTGTGATCACCTGCTTTCTTAATTTATGTTCAGCAGTCCTTGGTGTATTAAGGGAGGTTAATAGGGGAATAATTAGTGAGGCCTATGTGACTGCTTGTTCTAGAGTCTCTGCCATGGGAGGTTAGTATCTCTCTATGTGATAGATAAAAAAAAAAAGGAAGAAAAAGTCACATTTGTCTGTCTGTCTGTTGTATGTGCACATTACCCATGCTTGTGAAGAGAAGACAACTTACTAGAGTCATTTATCATCTTCCTCTAGGTGGGATCTAAGGATAGAACTCAGGTTGTCAGGCTTGGTGACTTTACAGTGACTGAGCGCTCCTGGAACCCTGGTTCTGTGTGTTCATACATGGATTAAGAGCAGCAGGTGTTAAGGAAAGCTGCAAAATACAACACTACATCCAATGCAGTTAGAGCCCATAATAGTGTATACTGTTGCATTCAGTGAATACAAGTGTGGCTGTGTTGGATCCACCCACTCCTTGGCTGGCACTACCCCTCACATGTTGGAATGCCCATGTTTTCATTCTCTCTTTGCCGTCTAGATTTAAGGATTTGAGGGAAGTGTGTAAAACTCACCATGGCAATTTTACCATTGTAGATAAGGGCTTGCCCATATATGTGTTGTGAAATATAAATTTTAATTACAAATAAGAGTATAAGGCATGTAAGGTTAGCTGGATAGCCAGAAGCCCTTGAGCTTATAGAAGACACGCAGCTAGGGTCCAAATGCCTCCTGTGTTTGGAATGTGGGTGCTCAGTGTCACTGTGCTTCTTGAGTGCTGATTTTTATTTCTGTGGTTGCTCTTTGTTTGGGGGAAAATTGCCAGAAGTCTCCACAATTCCTGAAATGAATTCCCAAAAAAGTAGGTGTGTGAGAGGAAAAGGCCAGCTGTATTTGTAGGGCTCAGTCCCACTTTCTACCTTTTCCTGCAGTTGGCTTCACATTTACAAGCCCTGACCCACTCCCTGCGCCACCTTTTTGTACAGCGGTTGTTGCCATGGTATCTGAGTGTGTAGGAGGACGTCTGTGCTCATTTCAGTTGGAATATGAAAGAAGAAAGTCCTGTGTCTGCTTTGTCCTTCTTTTTAGGAACCATCATTTTCCCTCAAGATTTAGAAAGTGTGGGAACCCTCTTAACGATCTTTAAATGCCAGTCTCTGAGCAAAGCTTACTTAAAACTTGTCTCTTATGAAGACAGAAAGTGAGGTTTGGGGATCAGATGAAATGGCTCTTTATCTTTGAAACTGGAATGAAAGTAAGTCTCTGCATATCCAGAAAGCATAAGCTTGTATATACATGTGCTATGTGTAGTTTCAGGGACTTCCTGAACCCTGTGAGGCTTGGCTATAATCTCAAATGGAAAAAAAAATCACTGTCATGACTTTGTGTTCCTTATCTTCCCAGTGAATTGTGAATTCTTTCTCACAGACATGCTAGTGACTAGTTAAGCATCTTATTTCCTTTTTTAGTGATCATGCTGAATCTTATATAGACTTTTAGCACCGTCTTCTCTCTGAACTTTGTTGTTTGTTTGTTTATTTGTTTTATTTTTGAGAAAGGATCTTACTATGTAGCCTTGGCTGGCCTGGGACTCACTATGTAGACCAGGCTGGTCTTAAACTCACAGAGATCTACCTGCTTGTGCTTCCTGAGTGCTGGGATTAGAGGTGTGCGTCACCACAGCCAACTGCTTTCTGAACTTTGTGAGGCTACAGATATTTTCCTTCATTGTGTCTGATTTCCTGTTTGTCCCTGTAGTACATTGGGCCACTTATGTATTTATTTACTTAGAGTCTTCTGTATTCCATTGTGTGGGTTCTGGGATGTGAACCTGCGGCATCTGGAAGAGCAGCAAGTGCTAGCTCTTCAGCCGTGACTACAGGGTTTTTAATAGGGATTTAGAAAAAATTTGAATGAGTAAATATACAAATGACAGTGTAGACTTTTCATTAATAATGAATTAACAGTCACCTAAAGCAGTACAATGTTGTGTTTCAACCTTAGAACAACGACGACAACAATAGACCCTGTGACATAATTGCTGTAATGTTTCTGATGCATTCATTGCCTCATCATCTTTGGATAGGCTCAACCCTCTGACCTAGGTTAATTTGAATCATTGAGATACAAAGGGAATAGAGAATATTCTCTTTTTCTTCCTTATCCACGATGAAGAGGTTACTTTTAACCAAGTAAAAATGGAAACTGTTGACTTCTAAGCCATTAGCGAAGGAACGAAATGTTTAAAGAGAAGCTTGTGGTGTTGGGAAGGGAACGACTTGAGCAGAGCCTCCTGGAGACAGCTTATTTTACTCACGCTGTGGACAGAAGGGGCCTTGGGAAGCAGCTTGCATCTAAATATGTGGCTTCCACAGTCTGAAAACATGGTTTAAAGGCAGATTTTTTATTCAGCATTTGTTTATAGATCAAAGACTTTACCCTTTCGCTATACCATGTTTCACAATGATAAGCCATTCATTACTTATATTCCTATTTTGGGGGGAAAGGAGTGGAGGTACAGCAGGGTTAAGTAACTTACTAAGGATTATGGAACCAGATACCAAACAGTCATGGTTGGAACTTAGAGTTCCTGACTTCTATGCTCAGATGTAGATCACTAGGCAGCATTTGCCTCCCTGCAGGAAGAAAGGCCCCAAGGCACCCAAGACAATCTGTTAAGCTTCACTGTGCTAAATAGCATCCCAAGCATTTAGCTTTGTGAAATGCTTTTGGTCTGACCTTTTAGATACCTCCTGGGAAACATGGAACACCCAGAGAGCGTCACAGTTCTCTGGATCCAGCTGGCTTCTCATCACTGGCAGAACCTGTGCATTCATGGTTAGGAACAATTTGAGGCTGGGAATTGAGAGCCTGTTGCTGGAAGCTATTTGTGGGTGTTACACAGGGCTGATTTTGTTTCAAGAGAAAAACTAATCTGATGTATAGAATTGTATAATAGATAATCAATTTTGGTAGCTTTTCTAATCACCTATTCTGAATGTAGTAGCTATTTAATAATTTGGGGCCTTTGGTTTTTTTTTTTTTTTCAAGACAGTTTCTCTGTGTAGCCTTGGCAGTCTGGACTTGCTTTGTACACTAGTACTCAAAGAGACCTGCCTCTTCGTCCCTGAGTGCTGGGATTATAGGCGTGCACCACAGTGCCTGGCTAACTTGGCACTTTTCTGTTCATCTATTGAGGTAGCCATTTCATTGGACCTGAGATGGTCATGTGCGTGCAAGTCATACTGGCTCGCTATGCTTGTTTTCAGCAGACACCTCCTGTTTTGCTTGGTTAATTTTCCTGTTTTGCTTGGATATGTTTACTTGGAAACCTATGTAAGTGGTTTACTCTGTAATAAAGATGGCGCCTTGATCAGAGCACTGTCTTGGTGTCACTTCTTCGTGTTCTCTGTCTCTTTTAATTCCCAGCCCCTTGTGCAGGCGGTTACTCTTGGTGGTCGCAGGCGACTACAGTCCATTCTAGTTCCCAAATAAAAGTCACAGAGACTTACTAGATTTATTAATAGTCTTTAGGCTCAATAACTGAGGAGATATGTTTTATACTAATCCATACTAATCCTCTAAGCTAGTCTGACTACTTCCTGGCCATACTCCCAATTACTTGCTCTATTGGTCCATCTGGGTTGTTTTTCTCCATCAGGCCAGTTCCTCATGGTGCCATCCTTTCTCTCTCTTCCTGCTCCTCCCTCCTCGTGTTTCCTACCTGAGATCCATGGAAGCTCTACCTACCTCTCTTCTGCCCAGTTACAGGCTGTCCAGCTTTTTTTATTAACCAATCAGAGACAATTGAGGAGCAAAGTTTAAATAAATATAGATAGGTATGTGTGAGAATGCAGAGACTGCACTTGTCTGGACTGCAACCAGATCTGAGGCCCAGAATTCAGCATTTGAATACATAGAGCACCAGATGGCCTCCCCACTACCATTGTCTGCCAGGTCTGGTGTAGGTACAGCTTTGGCAGTTGACAGTCCTTCTTGATGTGTAGGTACTTGCCTTTGAACATTTAACTGTCTACTTCTTTTGTTCCATTTATTTTTTAAAACTAATTTAATGTGATTATAGACTTAATAGTAAGTGTGCCTTTTACCCAGCTTCCTCTAAAGGGAACATCTTATACAGGTCTTGCCCTTTTAACTTTGAAGAGGTTACACAGGTGGGAAAGAGGACAGCATGCTGGTCAAAATTAATCCAGGCACTCAGGAAGAGGAGACAGGAAGGGCAAAATTCAAAGACCTCAGTGGCGGAGGAGGCAGGAAGTTTAGAAATTCAAGGCTTGGAGTAAAGGCCCTTGCTGCCAAGGAGAGAATTGACCCTCAAAAGTTGTTCTCTGACCTCCACATACAATAACAAATAAATGATAAATAAACAAACAAAACAGACAAATGTATTGAAAAAAGAGTTTAAGGTCATCTTTGACTCCAGGGAGCTTGAGGTGAGCCAAGAATAGAGACCATGTCTAAAATAAGTGTCTAGTGAGGACTTGCTCTATCATCTGGTCTTTCATTAATGGCCTTACCTCCATAAGTAATACCATGTTTCAAAGGTCATTATTTATTTAACATTTTATTTTATTTTTTGCCTTTTGAGAACTGGTTTTCCTGCCTCTACCTCCTCAGCACTGGAATACCAGGCACACCTAGTCCCTAAAGTTGCTTTTAATTTTTTTTTTTTTAATGTTGGAAACAAACCCTGTTTTCCCACAAAGAAACACATGAAGTGAAAGTAACTTGACAAGACAATTTCTTTTTGTAACAGGATATGCCACAGGCTGCACTGGGCCTGCAGGGCAGCAGGGCAGGACGTTCGCTTGGTGTTCATTCTAACTTCGGTGGTAACAGCCTCTTCCCAGGGGCTGGGCTTTGACCCTTCATCCTACAAGACTGACTCATTTTAAAAGCATCTGAGCAAAGGAAATAAGGGAAAGGGGCAAGGGTTCAGCTGCTCCAGGTGTCAAGTTCTGGCCAGGTGGGGGAGATTAAAGATTCATATAAAGGTTTTGCATGGTGGTGGAGATGAAAAGATTTGAATTGTTCTGCATAAAGTTTTATAAGATGTGGGAGATTTATAGACTGTTTCTCTTGGCAAGCTAGCTACTTTTCAAAGAGAAAACCAAACAAAAGCATTTCCCACACTTATTTTTAAATTTTTTCTCTGACTTCGGGAAATATATCACAAGATACATTATAAAGCTACATGTGTCATTAAGACTGCTTTATTTTTCTGTGTAAAAAGACAGACTTTGTTCCACAGATAACCAAGTCCTCATTGTTAGAGAGGTTGTATGCAAGTGTATTAGCTGTTACCTCACAGTGTCTGTAACTTAGTTGTGAGTAGCCTGTACAGTGGTATAGAAAGCCTAAGGCCTGGAAAAGAATACCAGGAAGCTTGTTTTTCTTGTTAGATTACTACATTTGGCTAAATCTAAAACTTTAAGGCTATTTTGAACCCTCTTTTCTTCTCTCAGAAACTTGGTAGAAGGCAAAGATAAGAATCAAAGAGAAGCCAGGCATCCCAGCACTCAGGAGGCAGAGGCAGGTAGCTCTCTGAGTTTAAGGCTAGCCTGGTCTACACAGTGACTTCCAGTATAGCCAGGGCTACATAGAGAAAACCCTGCCTTGAAAAATAAAAACAAAACAAAAAATCAAGGAGAAAAACATTGTCACATAAAACTTCAAACGACTCAAAATTACTCTTTCCTCCTTTGTGCATGAAAGTCATTTTGTATCAGGAGAAGAATCAACTTCCATAGGCCAGTCAGCATCTTGTCAGGTCATGGGATGGGAAAGGAGCAGGTGCTTTTGATGCTGTGCCTATTCTAGTTTCCTGGTTCTAAAGTGACATAGAGTTTAGCTTGGTAACGGGTTACCCTCTTGCATGGACAAGATGGATCTGCTATAGGACTTTCTGGGAGAGAGAACAGCTCTTGGTTCCTTAGCAGACGGTTAGTGTGGACATGGTCTGTTTCTCAGACTGCTAAATTTCATAGAGTGAGTTTGGTTACCACTCAGTTTGACAATTTTGGGAGAAAAAAAAGCAGGTAATGAAGATAGGTCCCAAGAATGCTTACTTAGGGGTAGCTGCACAGAGGTCCTACATTTCCCCAGGTCTAGGCTCTAGATCCACTGTCTTCCTCTCCCCTCCACCCGTTTCTCTCCTTCTCCTTTGTTCTTTTTTAAAGGTTTAATTTTTTTTTTCTCTAATTATTTTTATGTGCATGGGAGTTTGGTCTGTACACATGTGTGCAGTACTGGTGGAGGCCAGAAGAGGGCATCAGATCCTCTGAATTGGAGTTAGGAAAGGTTGTTAGTTGCCATGTGGGTATAGGGAAGCAAACCAAACTCCTGTGGAAGAGCTGTTTGGCAGCTTGTGCTCTTAACTATTGTGCTATCTCTCCAGCCTCATTTTAGGTTTTTTTTTCTTTTCTTTCTTTTTATTTATTTATTTTTTTCTGAGGCAGGGTTTCTTTGTATAGCCCTGGCTGTCCTGGAGCTCACTATGTAGACCAGGTTGGCCTTGAACTCATAGATCCACCTGCCTCTGCCTGCCAAGTGCTGGGATGAAAGGTCTCACCACCACCATCATTTTTGAGACAGGGTTTTGCTAACTTGAGCCCATGCTATCCCCCAGTGGTAAACAACCCTCTTGCCTTAGTTTCCCTAGTGCTAGAATTAGAGATGTACATATAGGCTGAGTCTGGAAACTTTCATTCAAAATCTTCATTTTCATGATGAAGTGGGTGAGTGGTAATTAGAAATAACATCCTTCCCAGGTAAGCGGGAGAGAGAAATGATTGAGAATATTATTTTCCCTTTCAGTAGACACACACTCATACCTAGGGAAACATTTGTTGTACCTTTCCGCTCAGCGGAGGGCTGTGGAGTCTCAGGCAGTGCAGGCTACTAACCTGTGTGCTCTGTTCACCTGGAGAGGAAGAGCACGACAAAAGCCACAGAGCCATTTCATCTTATCTGTCGTTCCTTTCCTGCTCTGTTGGTGAGGTGCTCAGGCATACAGACAGTGGGTGAATTTTTAAATTATACACACACAAATTTGGTGTTTTGAGACAGGATCTCATGTAGCATAGGTTTGAACACACTATTTAGCTGAAAATGACCTTGAACTCTTGATACCTTCCTTTACTTCCTAAGTGCTGGGATTACAGGGTATGTGTCATAACACCAGATCAGATACCTGTATTTGAGAAGGCATTTAGTGTATTTAAAACCATTCTGTTGGCAGGTGCTACATCTCCACTCCTCCTGCACCACTCTTGACTGACAGTGAGCTTGCTGATCAATGCCAGTCAGTGTCCTTGGGTGATTGGCACTTTTCTCCGGGGATGCTGGGACTGGCTGGGGTTTATGGGGCCTCCAGGCTTTTGTTGTCTTTAGCTTGTTACATCAATGCTATTACTAGCTTTTTCTTGACTTCTCTCTTAAGCAAGAGCTGCTAATACTTTCTGCCTATTTGTCACTGTGAAATTATACATCTCCCTAACAAGCAGGCTATGATTTGGGTTCAGTGGCACCAAATCCTAGCTCCATATTGTGCCACAAAATAGGCTCTAAGTCTTGCTTTCCCATTTTATCTTTTCCCTGTCATTGTATGCAAAAGCTATGCAGACAGCTCTCTTTGACCAGTTTCTTTAAAGACACTAATCTGTGCTCAGTTGGAGTCTGTCTCCTTCCTGTTTTTAATTTTGCTTAAATGTCATTCACTTGGTTTTTACAATTAAGCCTCCCCTCTGCTTCTCTAAGACAGCAGGCTGAGCTAGCACTCAGTTGTGTCTTCCTGTGGCCGCCTTGTTCTCTTTGCACCTGCTTTACCCTCCATGTGGGGGACAGGTTTTAGTCCTGGACAAGTTCCTGTATCCATTATTCATTCTACTCCTACATGGTAACACAATTTGTTGCTATCTTCTTTCCCTCCCCCTAAATTCAGAGCAGGATAGAAACAAATCTGGGGAAGTCCTCATTGTGTAGGGCACATGAATGCTAAAACAGCTCAGCAAATAGAGAGCCTTGTTCTCTGTTCTATGATGGGAGCCTGTGAAAGATGCTAAGGTTTTCAAGTGGGTGGTACTGAACCTTCTATTTGAAAATTAGATTGGCTGCTGCGGCCTTTGGGAATTGCCTTGGGCTTACTGAGTTACCACAATGCTTAGTCTTGGCTCAGTGCCCTAGAGCCTGGATACACTGTATGTTCTGGACAATGCTGTTGTACTGTTTACCAAAAGGTGATGCACACAGCTCACTAGAAGGGAACATAGGCTGAAGCCACGTACAAGACAGCCACCTGCTTCCAGCAGTGTCAGAAGAGGCAGTACTTGGCGCCCAGAAATCAAGATTCTAAGGGTTCTCGTAGAAAACAACTTTCTGTTGAACAAATAACTATTAGAAGCAGCTACTTCCTTTCATTATAAATATTTTTACGTGTATGTACTTGTGTTTGTGTGTACAGGTATGCATGGAGGATGGAGGCTGACACTGCATTTTTTTTCAGTTGCCCTCCACTTTATTTTTTAGGGTCGGGGCTTCTTGATGAGCATGCAGCTTATCAATTTAGCTAGAGTGGCTGGCCAGCAAGCCTCCAGGGATCCTCTGATCTCTGCTTCCCCGGCTCTGGATGTGTGCTGTTGCACCTGGCTTTTTATGTGGGTGCTGGGGATCTGACCCTGGATCCTCATGCTTCCATAGCAAGCACTTTACTAACTGAGCCATCTCCTAGCCCAACATAAATGTATTTAATAGGTTCAAGTATTTGATTGCAATTTTTTTTTCATCCAGTCAAGATTATAGTATTTGGAGCCAGGTATCTAAAGCCTTGCTTAATAAATGAGATGTTAGGCTGGAAGTCAAACTCAGGGTTCCTTAAGATCGCTTAGGGTATTGCTGGCATCTGAAGGGTGTGCTTAGCTCTGATTCTAACCTTGGAACGAGGTCATTTGCTTGCTTGCTTGCTTCCTTTCCTTTCTTCTTTTTTTTCTTTTGATTTCTTTTTTCTTTCCCTTCACCTTCCTTTTTTTTGCTTTCCCTTTTCCTTTCTCTTTCCTTTCCCTCTCTTTTTCCCTTTCCCTTCCCATTTATTTCTTTTCCCTTTTCCTTCCTTTTCCTTCTCCTGTCCCTTCCCTTTCTTTTCCCCTTTCCTTTCCCTCTTTTTTCCTCTTGTTTGCCTTTATTTCCCTTTCCTTTTCCTTTCCCACTTATTTCCCTTTCCTTCCCTCTCCTTTTCTTTCCCTTCCTGTCTCTTTCTTTTCCCTTTCCAACAGGGTCTCACATAGCCCAGGCTGGCTTTGAATTTGCTGTGTAACTAAGACCATTGTTGACCTTCTGATTCTTCTGCCTCCACCTCAAGAGTACCGGGATATCAGCCTGCGTTCCCACAGCAAGTGAGGCAGCTACTGTTCTACTTGTTTGTATCAAGACTACTCACGTAGTTCTTATAAACGTAATTCTTCAACCGGTCTTTTTGGCCTTTTACGAATAGCTCCCTTCCTTTCTTCCTTCCTTTCCTTCCTTCCTCCTTTCTGACATAGGTGAAATGGCAAATACCTATAATCCCAGCCTTGGGGAAATGGAGACAGGAGCATTCCTGGGGCTTGCTAGCCAATCAGTTTAGCCAAATCAGTGAGCTCCAGTGACAGACCCTGTCTAGTATAGAGGAAGACACCTGACTTTGACCTCTGATTTCTACCAAGACTAAACACACACACACACACCACTTAAACTGAATTTAAAAAATAATAAATCTTTTCTGCATGCATGACTGCAATGAAAAGTAAATGTGGCCACGCCTTTAATTTCAGAGAGGCAGAGGTAGATGGATCATTTTGAGTTTGAGGCCAGCCTGGTCTATATATCTAGTTTCATGAAAGGTGGGGCTATATATAGAGACACCATTTCAGAGAGAAAAAGAAAGAGAGAATAACAAAGAGTGAACCCAGCACTTTGTGTTTGCAAGGCAAGGACTTAACTTTGAGCTACATGGCCAACCCGATTAATAATAACATATATATATATATATATATATATCTTTTAATATATCCCATTGTCTTAGTTATTTTTCTATTGTTCTGATAAAACATGATGTCCAAGGCAACTTACGTAAGAAAGAGTTTGAGGCTCACAGTTCTAGAGGGACTGGAGCGGAGAGCATAGCAACAGGGAGGCAGGCATGACCCTAGAGCAGCAGCTAAGAGCTCTGACAGCCCACAGTCCAGGAAGGAGAGACCTAACCGAGGGTGGTGGAGGAGGATGGAAGGCTTTTGAAACCTTAAGCTCACACCCAATGGCACACTTCCTCAAACAAGGCCACACCTCCTAACTCCTCCCAAGCAGCAACCACTGGGACTAAGTAGTTAAACGCCAAACTCTTATAGGAGACATCTCATTCAAACCACATTCTATTCACATTTACTTATACAAGCCCTTATTATGTAGCCATGAATGGCTTGGAATTTGCTGTGTAGACCAGGCTGGCCTCGAACTCACAGAGATCCTTTTGCTTCTGCCTCCTGAGAGCTGGGATAAGGGTGTGTCCACCACACCTGCCTCCAAGATGAGTTTTAAATCCCATCATACAACTCGGTTGCCCAGCACATCCTCTTCAGCGCTGGTGGAGGATGATCGTACTGCTTGAAGTATTTGCTAAGCCAAACAGAACTGAAAAGGTTACTTCTGTTTCCGGGAAAGACCGGAGACTGTATTTCAAGAGTTCATAGAGTTCTTTTGGAGTTCCCTGTTCTGTGTATTCAGGTCAGCCTCCCCTCCTAGTGCTAACTGCATTTAACACTGCCACAGTTAACGAAAGCTTTAGCAGTTCCGCACGCACACGGCAACCTCTTCTCCTCCAGGCTGTGTGTCCTGAGCATGAAGTGTCCGTTGTATGTAGGTTTCTCCTTATAAACTTCATTGTGGAGCTCTTATGTTGAATTTAAGAGTTTCATACCCTGTCTCAAGAAAGTTTATCTGATTGTCTAAGCTAGAAAAGAAGGAACAGCCACATAATAGCAGCAGCGTGGGTTGCTTTGGGTATACAATTTTTACAATTCAAACATCAGCAAAAGTGTCCTCTGCCCACCCCTCTAACCCCCCCCCCCCGTCTCTCTTTTGGTTTTTCAAGACACGGGTTTTCTGTATAATAGTTCAGCTGTCTTGGACTCAATTTGTAGACCAGGCTGGCCTGGAACTCACTGAGATCTGCCTGCCTCTGCTAGGATTAAAGGCATACTCCACCAGGCCCGACTTTTTTCTTTTCTTTTTCTTTTCTTTTCTTTTCTTTTCTTTTCTTTTCTTTCTTTCTTTCTTTCTTTTTTCTTTTTTTAAATAGCCTGTGATAGTTTTTCTAGTAAAGAGAAGAGCTCTTCAAAGAAAGGTCTTGGGGGATGGAAAGATGGCTTAATGTGTAAGGGTACCTGCTACCAAGGCTGGTAAAGGAAGAGAACTGAGTCCACAAGTAGACCTCTGACCTCTACACACATGCCATGACTTGCACTTCCAACCTGCTACAAAAATAAATAAATACTTTTATCTCTCTCTTTCTCAAAAAGGTCTTAGGTTAGTCTGGGAAACTTAGATTTCAGGTTTGGTTGAGAAAAAGCCAAGAGTCCCAACCCAGACCTTGGAGTCAGAAAATCATTGTCTTTAAGACAACAAAAACAGAAAGAAAAGTTCTGAGCCAGCATTAAAAATGCACAAAACTGGAGCTGATGAGATGGCTCAGCACATTAGAGTGCTCGATCCTTTTCAGAGGACCTGGGTCAGTCTTCCAGTACTTACACGTTGGCTTAGGAGCATCTATAACTTCAGTTCCAGAGGATCTGTACATACATAGTGCTACATATATGTAGGAACAACACTCACACACAGAAAGTAATAAAATAAAAATAAAACACAAAGAAATCCTCTCTCAAAAAAAAAAAAAAAAAAAACAAAGCAAAACGACAGGGTTTCTCTGGGTAGCCCAGGCTGTTTTGGAACTTGTTTTGTCTACCAGGCAGGCCCTGAACTCCTCCGCTCTCCTCTGCCTCCCGAGCTGCAGACAGGTGCCACTCCCCCAATCCTCTGCTCCTAACTCCCACCCTGGTGTGGATCAAACTTCTTACCCATTTGAGTTCCTGTAGAATAAGGTTGTTCTTTGGAAACCTTTCAGAGTTTCAGAAGTGCTAGGCCTTTAGAAAGGAAGAGGCTTGTGTTCGTCCCCTCCACCTCTGCCTCCTTAAACATTATTCAAGTGAGAAGCATGATAACTTAAAGGATTAAACTAAGGAGGAATAAAAAGCACATTGTACTCTTTGTGTCTTCTCATTGGCTACGACATATACAGTTTGTGAGAACAAATGCTTTCAAACACATGACTAATAATGCTGTTAATTCAACCACTCCGAGTCTTTTGTAGTTATCTTAATTATTCCCTCCATGTACTGCTACTTTTGTGGCTATCCTAGAAACAGTTTTGTCATGTGCCCAGTTGATACCCAGTGGGTCAAGTAGATCAAGGGCAGTTTTCTAAAACTGAATGTGAATGGAGAGGGTGAGCCAGGAGCAGCCAGTGAAAGCTCTATGCTGCTTGTGTGCTGGCATTGAGAGCCTGACTCCCCGTTCTTTCGAGTCCTTGAATTTACCCCAGACATAAGGTCGTTATTTTCTTTGGCTTGCTATCTAAGCTCTGAGCAAAGGTCTATGCCTTAATTGCATGGAAATAAACTTGGTTATTAATTGTTTATGCTCAGCTTTTATTTGTTTTGGTTCTGACTTTGCATGTAGGTTACTCTGGCTTCTTGTAGGACATAATTTTGAGAGCAAACTATGAGCAAGGAAATTAGAAACAGTTTTACTTGATAAATATGCTGTTTTAAAAAAAAGTCCACCAGTAAAGTATCCGCTGAGTGAGCATGAGGACCCAACTTGTCCATGCTGAATATCAAGGTGCAAATTTGTAATCCCAGAACATGGGAGGCAGAGACAGGAGGATCCCTGAAGTCAATGACCAGCTGGCCTTGCCTATACAGCAAGCTCCAGATCCCAGTTAGAGACCTTTTCTCAAAAAATTGAGGTGGTCTGATAGGCTAGGGTCAGATAGAAGGGGCGGAGGACCTCTCCTATCAGTGACTAGGGGAGGGGCATAGGCTGAGAAGAAGGAGGGAGGGTGGAACTTAGAGGAGAAGAGGAAGGGAATCACAAAGTGAATAAATTGTAATAAATAATCAATTTTAAAAATTGAGGTGGATAGCTCTTGAGGAATATATACCCAAGGCAGTATTCTGTCATCCTCTCTCTCTCTCTCTCTCTCTCTCTCTCTCTCTCTCTCTCTCTCTCTCTCTCTCTCTCGGAGAGAGGGTAAAAAAGGAGGTGTGGGGAGAGAGACAGATACTGTACCATATATACTGGTATAGGTCTAGAATGCTAGCACTTGGGAACTGGAGGCAGAAGGATCAGAAGTTCAAGGCCAGTCTCCTCTTTGTACTGAGTTTGAAGTCAGCTTGGGCTACATGTCTCAAAAATCAATCCAGGATGACCCCAGCTGCAATGGTCTGGACCCCTCCCTATCAATCACTAATTAAGAAAATGAACATACAAACTTGCCTATAGGCTGTTCTTACAGAGGCATTTTCTTAATTGAGGTACCGTCCTCTTAAGTGACTTTAGCTTGTGTCAACTTGACATTAAAGAAACTACCAGAAGGGCCAAGCGCAAATGGGGACAAAATGCCAGAAAAACACCCAGGAGTATCTTGTAAAGAAAGTTATCATAAGAATCTAGAGAAACATGTAGCAGTGTGGCCACCACGTTGGGCATGGCATTTATGGTGAGGTACTTTTGTTCCTTTACTGTCGGCCTGATCCGTTGTCTTGGAGATGCTCAGAACACTGAGTTGGAGACAAGTTTCTAGTCCTGGTTTTATCACTACCTAATTTGGTGTGCATGTTTCATTCCACTATGGCAAAGATCTGATAGAAGCAATTTTAAGGCAGGAGGGTTTGCTTTAGGGCTGCAGGCTGACACGGCAGGGATGAGGCACCTGGGCTCCGTGTCTGCGGTAAAGGAGGGCGGCGAAGCCTGCTGCCCCTGCCTCTCCAGGCACTAGTGCTGCCACCCACAGCCACACGGCGCCCCTCTAGTTACACCTTTTCTGGAAGCACCTTATAAGATATACCAAGAGGTGGTTTCCATGGTGATGCTAAATCCAGTCAAATTGACTCATTGTCAATTTGTTTAACCATCAGTGGGTGGGAATGGGGTGGGATGTGTTTTGTTTTTTTTTTTAAATACGAAAAATTGGGTTAAACGACCTCTTGAGATCCTTAATTCTGGAAATTTATTCTTAGCCTTAGTATGAAGGGAGTTCTAAGTCTGAAAGGCTGAAGGGGGGAGTGAATATGTGTGTAGTGGTGTCCTCATGCAGTTGATGTAATGTGCATGAAGTCAGTGCGATGATGAAGGAGAAAGCAGTATTCATAGGCTATTGGGTGCATTCTTTCTAGAAGAGAGATTATTGCCATAGGCTTTTTGGAGCCAAGTTTAAGGTCATTTTGTTTATTTTAGCTACCTGTGATAAATTCCTCTAGACTAGACTCAGTAGCTTAGCCACTTGCCAAGTATGTGTGTGGACCTGGGTTCAGTTCTCAGTGTTGCAACCAACCAACCAACCAACCAACAAAAGAAATAGTCTTAGGGCAATGGTTCTCAACCTTCCATCTTGTGAATCTTTAATACACTTCCTCACATTGTGGTGATCCCCAAACCATAAAATTATTTTTGTTGCTACTTTGTAACTGTAGTTTTGCTATTGTTATGAATCATAATGTAAACATCTGTGTTTTCTAATGGTCTTGGGCCAAGTGAGAGAGGTCGCGACCTACAGCTTGAGAACTGCTGTTCTATGGGTTTATTTCACTTCGTAGTGGCCTTTGGGGGAGAGGAGGCTGATATGTGACCTAACTCATCAGGGATAAACACACATTTTTGCAGTTCTTGCACACAAAGCATCCCAGCACTCGGCTGCCCTCCATACTGCTTGGCTTTGCCTGCATCTGCAACAATTTGGACCCAAGTTGCCTGTTGGCTTGTGCTAGAATTACTCTCTTCTTCCCTCATTTTATTACTTTGTCATTCCTACCTCTGAATCCCAGAGATCAGGACTATCAGTGGACCATCATAAGAACAAAATTGTTCCCACTTCCTATCCTCCAGACTTCCTGCCCTTTAATTACCACAAAGCCACTGCTGAAGCTGCATCTTTGCCATTGTGGGCTATATACATACTAAAGCTGTGTCTTTCTCTACCCCTTATGTTCTACCCTTCTCTTTCTCGTGTCTCCTTTGAGTTTATGAAGTCTATTAGATGTTCATCAGTTCTCATGTGAGTGCTAGGATTTAGGGAGAGAAGGGGGTTAGATTTCTGAGGTAATGTAAAGAGACGGAAGGCAAAGGAGAGCAGAGTCTGTCTATTAGCACACACAGTGAGGGTCAACCTCTTTCCTCTGGGAATCTGAGGGCCTGCCAGAGAGAACCCCTTATAGGGGTGGGGTGAGGGACTTCAGAATGAGGAAATTGTTGGCAACCCTAGAGGGCTATGTGGGTCTGCGGTCTCTCCTTTCTCAGACTGTTTGTTCAAGGCAAGACAGATTATCCTGGGACATAGGTTTTCTCAACAGACATTTCTTTTCCTGATGCTGAGCAAGGTCAGCTGTAATCTTACAACTATGGCACTATATCAGTAGGCAGCTTCAGCCAGCTGAGCAAGCTGATCTTCAGCAAGGACAGAGCGAGGGCTGGGGTTAGTCTCTCTTTCTTTTTTGGTTTTTGTTTGGGCTAGGGTTAGTCTCTTTCTCTCTCTCTCTCTCTCTTTTTTTTTTTTTTTTTTTTTTGAGACAGGGTTTCTCTGTGTGGCCCTGGCTGTCCTGGAACTCACTCTATAGACCAGACTGGCTTCAAACTCAGATCCACCTGCCTTTGCCTCCCAAGTGCTGGGATCAAAGGTGTGCACTACCACCACCTGGCAAGGTTAGTCATTTTTTAAAAAAATAATTTATTTACTTTTTATTTTATTTGTATTGGTGTTTTGCCTGCATTGTCTGTGTGAGGGTGTCAGATCCTTGGAACTGGTGTTTTAGAC
>CM053762.1:56405556-56415956 GCA_028658305.1 Pachyuromys duprasi | reverse complement strand
TTTGTAAACTGCCATGTGGGTGCTAGAAATTGAACCTGAGTCCTCTGATGCTCTTGAGGTGCTGGGAATTGAACCCAGGTCCTCTGGAAGGGCAGGCAGTGTTCTTAACCCCTGAGCCATCTCTCCAGCCCCAAGATTGGTCATTTTTATGTGGCTCTTCCCTAGCCAGCTTCTATTCCCGGAGCTACCAGCAGGAGCCGAGAAGACCATGATGTGTTAGAGGTGCCTGTGGAGCTCCCCCCATCCCTGCTTGAGTCAAGCCCAGTATGTCACTTGTTAACAGACACCATCAAAAGGCAAGCTACCTATCAACTGCCTTTCCAACACCAAACCCTAGAGAAGTTTTCTCCAGACAGGAATAGAGCACATGAATCAGGGTGCCTTCCTTCTTGTCTCTCCTTGCTCTTTGAGGGGAATAGTGAACCTTTAGAACATAAAGGTTCATAAAGGTAGGCGCAGTCGGGATCTGGTACTGTCCTTACCTGCTGTTTCTTAGATGGCTGTTATATGACGGGCAGCCTCTGCAAAGTCACTTCCACTCATCTCTCCCTGCTGTTCCAGATCAAAGCACACAACCCTTCTCTAAGGCAGGAAGATTGTGGATTCCAGGTTGGCCTGGCCTACCTTGAGATACTGTCTCAAAAATTAATTAGGGTCTAGAGAGATGGCTTAGTAGTTCAGAGAACTTGCTGTACAATTATGAGGAGCTATGTTCAAGTCCCAGCACCCACATGACAGATAAGTGTCATATTCAGGCCTATAATTCCAGCTTTGAGGGTGGGGCTGGTGGGGTAGGGGTGGGCGGAGACAAGGGATCTTAAAGCCTGCTTGTTTCCTGCTTCTGAAAGAAAAAATGTCAGATTCAGGGAGAAGAAATGGCTAAGGCTTTCTTTAGGGATGAGGACGAGGGAGGTTTAGGGAAAAAGAGGACTATAGACTGTAGATGATTTTCTTGTTTCCCACCAAGAAGGATAGTAGGTACAGGGCAAGGCAGAATGGGCACGGAAGTGGGATTCATGGACAGATGTCCTAGGTCAATGGTTCTCAATTTGTGGGTCAAGACCCGTTTAGGTGTCAAACGACCTTTTCCCAGGGGTCACCTAAAACTATTGGAAAACATAGACATGTACATGACTCATAACAGTAGCAAAATTACAGTTATGAAGTAGCACAAGAATAATTTATGGTTGGGGTCACCACAACACGAGGAAATGCATTAAAGAGTCACAGCACTAGAAACGTTGAGAACCATTGTCCTAGGTGAATGAGTACAAAGCAACTGAAAATTTCTTTTGCAAAAAAAGTGTTTAAAGGAACTGGAGAGATGGCTCAGAGGTTAAGAGCACTGGCTTCTCTTCCAGAGGTCCTGAGTTCAATTCCCAGCAACCACATGGTGGCTCACAACCATCTATAATGTTGCCCTCCTGGCATGAAGGCACACATGCAAGCAGAATACTGTACAAATAATAAATCTTTTTTAAAAAGTATTTAAAGTTGCAAATTATCCTAGGGACTTGACAGTATTTTATAGTAATCAAGATTGCTTCGGTTTCGGCGGTCTCTTTCATCAGTGTCAGGCAGAGAAGAATCTTCCTGTTATATGTTGTTGCTATCAGAGAGAACAGAGCAAGGTACCCTTCTGTTTAAACAACTAGAATACTTAAGACACAGGAATGGGGGTGCTCTAGGAGAGGACTGAGGACTGCAGTTTGGTTCTTAACCCACGTTGGATAGCTAACAATTGCCTGTAACTCCAGCTACCCGCACTCATGTACACTTACACACAATGAAAAAAAAACTTAATAAAAAAGATGGCCAGAGGTTAAGAGCACTGACCTCTTCCAGAGGTTCTGAGTACAATTCCTAGCAACCACATGGTGTCTATCTATAAAGGGATCTGATGCAGGTGTGCATGCAGACAGAGCACTCAGTACATTAAAAACAAAACAAAGCAAAAAAAAAAAAACCCAAACAAACAAACCCTATTTTTTTCTTGTTGTGATACTGAGAATTGAATATAGGTGCATGCACACTAAGTGTTTTACAATTGAGCTATATTGCCAGGTCTTGGGGTTTGTTTTTGTTTTTGTTTTTTTTCTTATGGCTCCTAAGGCCAACCCTTTGAATACAGGGTCTCACTAAGTTATTTCTGTGGGTCTAAACCTTGCTCATCCTGCCTCTGCCCTAGAGCTGGGATTACAAGGGTGTGTACCACAGCTGCCAGGACTTGCCCATCTTTTCACGAGCTTCTTTTCACAGTGAAGTGGCGCTGCTGCGGCTTCTGCAGTGTGGCTGCTACATCTGGAAACCACTTAGATATCCACACGGCCCTTCTAGCAGTGACATTTGAAACACGTGAGATTGAAACCTGTTGACAGTAGATGCTAGTAGTCTGAGGAGGAAAGGGCCCTTACTTCTACTTGTAAATTGAGAAAGTTTGATGGGGAAATTACCTTGTGGGAGTAAATTTGGAACACTAAGATGTCAGTTTAGCAGTCACATTTCTGAACTTAATTGCCAGTAAGAAGTAGAAAATTGAAATAGATTTTTAAAACTTTAAATGGGCTAATGAGCAGACATGAACCTGGGAAGATTACTGGTTTTGTTTTGTTTTTTTAAAAAAGACATGGTGTTGTTTATCCCAGGCTGCCCTGGATCTCACTATCTAGCTAAAGCTTGCCTTGAACCCCTAATACTGCTATTCCTACTCAAGTACTAAGATTAAGGTTGTGTGTGTGTGTGTGTGTGTGTGTGTGTTACCACACTGGCCAACTTTTTTTAAATGTACCAGTTTATCTGTGCTAGACAGGTCCTTGATAGTGCTACACAAACTGTGTAGCATTGAGCTACATTACCCAGTCTTCAATCTGCTTTTAAAAGACCGTGGGCCTGTTATTCCATCTAGTCAAAAGCCAAGTCAAAGCCATTCTATTTAGTAAGTTCAAGGCCAACTTGAGCAACTTAGACCCAACCTCAATATAAAATAATGAAGAGCTGGGAATATGTTTCAGTGGCTAAAGCACTTGCTGAGCAGGTATGAGGGCCTAAGTTTCAATCACCAGGACCCAAGTAAAAGTTTGGCATGGTGACGCGTGTCTAAAGTCCCAACATTCCTTCTGTGAGATGAGATGCCAGAGACAGGAGATTCCCCAGAAGCTTGAAGACCAGCTAGACTGCTTCAAGTATGCAGTGGCAAACAACAAAGAGATATATACCCAAGGTTGTCCTCTGATCTCCAAGCAAAACCTGAATACACATATTCATACACAGACATTATCACAGACACACACTCACTCACTAAAAAGAAAACTGTAGCCAGGTAGTAGTGGTACATGTCTTTAATCTCAGCACTCAGGAGACAGAGGCAGGCAGATCTCTGTGAGTTCTAGGATAGCCAGGGCTGTTGCATAGTGAAACACTGTTTCAAAAATCAAAACAAAACAAAAAAAGACTGTAGCTATGTGGGTAGTAGAGACTTACCTAGCGGGTACAAGGCCCTAGGCACAGTCTCCATTATTGCAAATAAATGAAAGATCTTGACAAAAGGCTGTAAGAGTACACACTATAAAAACAAAAATAGACAAATAGGATTATGTTAGACTATACATAGCAAAAATAAAAGCAGTGTGGACAGCCTACAAAATGGGAGAGAAATTGTCCAACTTTTCATCTGATAAAAGATTAAAGACTTTTTAAAGATTTCTTTTTTGAGCTGGGTATGGTGGTAGAGACCTTTAATTTCAGCACTAGGGAGGCAGAGGCAGGAGTATTCTTTATGAGCTCACTACCGGCTTCATACTGAGACTCTCTTTAAAAAACTGTTCTCAGCCAGGAGTGGCGGCACACGCCTTTCATTCCAGCACTCTGGGAGGCAGAGGCAGGTGGGATTCTGTGAGTTTGAGGTCAGCCTGGTCTACAGAATGAACCTAGAACAGCCAAGGCTATAGAGAGAAACCCTATCTTGAAAAAAAATTTTTTTAATTATGTGTATGTATAGTGGTCTTTGCACATGAGTGCAGGTAATGGCAGAGCCCGGAGTATTGGATCCCATTGGAACTGGAGTTAAAGGAAGTTGTGAGAGCTTCCATTCCAATAAGTGCTCAAAAACAAACTTGGGTCTTGTGCAAGAGCAGTATAGGCTCTTAACTGCTGATCCATTTCTCTAGCTCCCTGACAAAAGACTGATACCCAAATTTATATGGAAATCAAAAACTTAACGAAATAAATACAATTTAAAAAGTGAGCAAGAGGGTCAGGTGGTTATCCTAGCATTTGGGAGGTGGAGGCAGAAGGATCAGGAATTCAAGACCAGCCTCTATATAAAACAAGTTTGAGGCTAGTCAGGCTACATGAGATTCTCTTTCACAAATATATGGGGGCTCAGTTAAAAATGGGCAGGGGTTTGGGAGTGCGGTTCAGTGGTAGAACACATGCTGAGGATTTACAAGGCCCTGGGCTCACTCAGAACAGGTGTCATTCTCCGCTATATATTGGGTTGGAGGCCAGCCTGCCTCCATGTATGTGTCTGTATTGTATGCACACAAGACTCATATGGTAGCGTTTGTCCGTGATCCCAGTACGCAGGGCAGAAGGATGAGCCAGACTCTGTCTTTTGTTCCTGTCACTATGACAAAACCATGACCAAGGCAGCTTACAAAATAGAGCATTTAATTGGGCTGTGGCTTCAGAGTTTAGAGTTTAGGGTTACTGTTGCTGTGATGAAACACCATGACCAAAGCAACTTGGGAAGGAAAAGATTTATTTGGCTTAAGGAACTTAATACAGGGCAGGAACCTGGAGGCAGGAGCTGATGCAGAGGCCGTGGAGTGGAGCTGTTACTGGCTTGCTTGTCGTGGCTTATTCAGCCTGTTTCTTATAGAACCAGGACCACCAGCCCAGGAGTAGCCCCACCCATAATGGGCCAGGCCCTTCCCCACCAATCACTAATTAAGATAATACCTTACAGGCTTACCTGCAAGCCCAGTCTTATGGGGGCATTTTCTTGATTGAGATTCTCTGCTCACAAATGACTCTAGTGTTTGCCAGCTGGGCATAAAACTGGCCAGCATAAGAGTCCATGATTTCTGAGCAAAATGCACAGCAGCTCACACCTACATACAAAATAAATAAATAAATAAATAAATAAAAGCAGGAGGCAGAGAAAGTCACACTGGGAATGGTGCAAGTATTTTGAAACCTTAAAAACCTGTCACCTGATCAGGGTGTTTTGACCTGCTCTGTGGTGACCTGGGCCGGTTCACCACTCCTCAGGCAACCTGCTGGTCCCCTGCTCCTTAGAGGTCACCATAGTGATGCCAAACTTAGTGTGGACACCCAATTGGCATAGCCCACTACAGCCCAGAACTCCTGGAATCAAGCAATCCTCCTGTCCCAGCCTCCCGGGTAGCAACAAATCAAGTAATCCAATTAAAAAATGGGGAACAGAGCTAAACAGAGAATTCTCAATAGAGGAGTATCGAATGGCAGAGAAACACTTTAAAAAATGCTTTAGCTATCAGGGAAATGCAAATCAAAATGACCCTGACATTTCACCTTACACCCATCAGAATGGCTAAGATCAAAAACTCAAGTGACAACACATGCTGGAGAGGTTGTGGAGAAAGGGGAACCCTCCTCCACTGCTGGTGGGAATGCAAACTTGGACTACCACTTTGGAAATCAATCTAGTGCTTTCTCAGACAATTAGAAATAGTGCTTCCTCAGGATCCAGCTATATCACTCCTAGGCAAATATCCAAAAGATGGTCAAGTATACAAGGACATTTGCTCAAACATGCTCGTAGCAGCTTTATTTGTAATAGCCAGAAGCTGGAAACAACCCACATGTGCCTCATTTGAGGAATGGCTACAGAAAATGTGGTACATTTACACAATGGAATACTACTCAGCAATTAAAAACAAGGAAATCATGAAATTTGCAGCGAATGGTGGGAACTAGAGAAAATCATCCTGAGTGAGGTATCCCAGAAGTAGAAAGACACACATGTTATATACTCACTTATAAGTGGATATTAGACATATAATACAGGATAATCATACTAAAATCAGTACACCTAAAGAAGCTAATCAGGAAGGTGGACCCTGGATAAGATGCTCAATCTTCATTCAGAAAGGCGAATGGAATGGACATCAGAAGAGGGAGAAAACAGGGAACAGGTTAGGAGCCTAACCACAGAGGGCCTCTGAAAGACTCTACCCAGCAGTATATCAAAGCAGATGCTGAGACTCATAGCCAAACTTGGGCAGAGTGCAGGGAATCTTATCAAAGAAGGGGAGATAGAAAGACTTGGAGGGGACAGGAGCTCCACAAGGAGAGCAACAGAACCAAAAAATCTGGACCCAGGTGTCTTTTCTGAGACTGATACTCCAAACAAGGACCATGCATGGAGATAATCTAGAACCCCTGCACAGATATAGCCAATGACAGCTCAGTGTCCAAGAGGGGTCCCTAGTAATGGGAACAGGGACTGTCTTTGACATGAACTCAATGGCTGGTTCTTTGCTCACCTACCCCTGAGGGGGGGAGCAGCCTTACCAGGCCACAGAGGAGGAAAATGCAGCCAGTCCTGTTGAGAGCTGATAGGCTAGGATCAGAAGGAAGGAAAGGAAGACCTCCCCTATCAGTGGACTTGGGGAGGTGCATGTGTGGAGAAGGGGGAAGGAAGTTGGGATTGGGAGGGGAGGAGGGGGCGTTTATCGGGGGATGCAAAGTGAATGAACTATAATAAATAAATAAATACATTTTAGAAGAGAAAAGGAAAAAAAAAAAAACTATCACCAGTGACATACCTGCTCCAAAAGGCCACACCTTCTCATCCTCAAACAGTTCTACCAACTAGGAGTGAAACATTTCAATATATGACCCTATTTGAGGCCATTCTCATTCAAATCACAACCGCTTTCTTACCACCAAAACAGTTGTTTACATAGAGTGAGATATTTCTCAGCCCAAGGGAAAAATGAAGTCCTGTCATTTGTAGCCAAATGAAAAGTGGGACAGAATTAGACCCTGTATGTTCTTATTCTCTCTTCCTTGCTGGCTCCTTCCTCCTGCCTAAGTATTCCCCCCTGCTTTGGGGTCACATATATTCCATTAGTCTCTCTTATTTTCCCATACCTTTCGTTTACACTGCTTCCACTCTTATATTCTTTTACTACTTTCAGGTTATTCACACATACCTACACTGTGTGTGTCTCTGTGTCTCTGTCTCTTTCTCTTACATGTTAATAATAAAGGCCTTGGTTACTGAGACTCACTTCAAACCTATGGATCTCTATAGAGCTTTTCTGCTTTATTTATGTTTTTATTACCTTTATTTGTTTATTTGAGTGTGTGTGTATTTGTGTGTGGACACCTATGTGGAGCACCTATGCGGCAGCTTCTGGGAGTCAGTTCTCTCCTTCTGCTGTGTGTATCCTGGAACCACTGAGGCAGCAAGTGCCTTGCCCACTGAGCCATCTTGCTAACCCTTACTTACTTTTACTGATCACACTCATTATGATTTATATTGATTATGATTTGAATAACTTTTTTTTTTCTCTAAAGCTTTGATAAACTTGCTGAAGTTCCTTATGTCAAATGAAACTGTACTTTTGGCCAAACACAACATTTTTACACTGGCCCTAATGGTGAGTATTAATAAAAATGTTGTTTTTCTGAAGCCAATATAGTAAGGCAGAAATGGGCTGGTTTTAGTAGGAGCCAAGGCCTGGGTTCTAAGCTGTATTTCCTTGTGGATTTGGCCTGGGAGGCATAGATAGAGGTCACATGTCTGTATGAATATTGAGCTTTTTTCCCAGCTGAGAAACTATATTGTACTATTGCACTCTCTATGTGGGTGCATAATAAGGTTCTAGAAACCTCCCAGGCAGGTAAGTGGTTCCATCATCACTGCACCTGGCTTCTAAAGGATACATAGAAATGCTTATCTGGCTGGTAATTCAGGTGAGAAGGAGCCACCAAACCTTTTAATTGTCTACCCAGCTTGTAAATGTTCAGTATTTGGTGGGGATGAAAGTCCTGATTTTGTAATAACTGCTAATTGCAGAACTATTCCCAAGATGGCCAATTTTCAGCTCTTAGCATGACCACAGAGTCATGCAGGGTTTTGGTAGAACCCTATTATATTATATATAATATATATATATAATATATAATATATAACTTGATATTATATGATATTCCTCTACACGTATAAATTAGTTTTCAAAGCATAGATAAGAATAAAGGTAAAGAATTAATAAGAAATATCAAGCTTTGACTATTATCTATATTTTATATAAATTGTTAGTTTATATTAGTGAAATTTGAATAATAATTGTTTTACAACCCATTTACAAAGCCTCCAAAATTGTGTGTATTTGCAAATTAGTAAGAGATAACTGCAGCTTACCACCAGTAATGCTTTTCTGATTTACATAGCCTGATGCATGGGTATGGGCTATTGCTTCTTTCTCAGATTGTCAACCTGTTTAATATGTTTATCACATATGGTGACACATTCTTGCCAACTCCGAGCAGCTATGATGAGCTTTACTATGAAATTATCCGCATGCACCAGAGCTTTGACAACCTCTACTCCATGGGTAAGCCTTTTTTTTTCTGATCTTTCTCTGCACTACTTCCCCACACCCCTTACCCCCAAACCTCCAATTGGCTGTTTGGTAAGTAACAGGAAAATGTTAACAAAAGATTCTCTAGTAGGAAAGAACCTTTGTGTGTTATAGAAATAAATAGATCAAAGCCAGGCATGGTAGTGCGTGACTTTAATCCTAGCACCCCCATGGCAGAGGCAGACAGGTCTGCATTGGGAGGTTTTTGGATAGCCAGAGCTACATGGAGAGACCTTGTCTGAAAAACAGTAAACAGACTATCTCTTTTTCTCAGGCAACAGGAAAACCTATATGCGCCTTTTGCTTTCACGTACTCAGACTTCATCTCAGTGGAAAGCTGTATAGCTATCTGCCCTTTGTTGATGTGGAGAGAGAGAACAGAGACAGACAGACAGAGAGAAAGAATGAATATGCTAGAGAGAGGCATATTCAGTGAGTGTCAGGAAGATGGTGGTGATTGAGTGCAGAGATGAGAAATTACCTCAGTCAGCAAAATACTTGTCTTACAGGCACATGGGCCTAAGTTTGATCTCCAGTACCCACAAACTAAGTTGGCATGGTGGCACATGCTATGGGGAAGTGGGGTTTGCTGGCCATTTAGCCTAGCCTGCTTGGTGAGCTTCGGGCCAATTAAGAGACCCTGTCTCAAAATACAAGGTGGATAGCACCCTTGATGAATGACATCCTGCATGCTAGCGTAGTGCTCTTATCAACTGAGCTACAGCCTCATCTCCTTTGTTTCCCTTTGTCATCCTCCTCTTGGTGACCCTTTAGAAAAAAACAAAGCAGAACATAACAAAAACCTTGCCTCTGCTTGGGGTCTTATGTTATGAAAAGTGTAGGAGGTAAAATAAATAAAATGTGTTTTCAAAGGGCCAGCAAGGACTGAAGACATGGCTCAGCCATTAAGAGCACTTACTGTTCTTGCAGAGGATCTGGATTCAGCTATCTGCAAAACATATCAGTGATTCAAAACCATCTATAGCTTCAGTTCTAGGGGAATCCAATGCCTCCGGCCTCTGCAGGCATATGTGCCCATTCATATGGTGTATATAAGCTCAGGCAGGAACAAACCCATATAAACAAATATTTTTAAAAGTGTGTTAAAGGGCGTAGGGGCAATGAGCTGGCTCAGTTGGTAATAACAGTACTTGTCGTACAATCCTGGTGACCTAATTTCAATCACTGGAACCCAGGGTAAAATGAAAGAACAGATTCCTGAAAGTTGTCCTCTGAACTGTACATGCACACTGTAATTGTACTTCAAATTAAAGCTATTATTTATGCAGTAAATCATGGAAAATAAAAATAATAACACTTATTAGAGTCATAAGAAAAAGATGGAAAGAACTTACCTCAAACTGTGATTTTAGGCAGAGGATATAATTTAGTTGATAGAGTGTTTTCCTAGAATGCAAGAAACCCTGGGTTCAGTCCCCACCACTCTATATAAGGGCACATATGCTGGCACATGGCTATATTCTCAGCACTCTGGAAGATAGAATCAGGAAAATCGGAAGTTCAAAGTCATCCTCGTTGACATAAAGAGTTCTAGGCCAACCTGGGCTACTTGAGACTTTGTCTCAAAAAGCAGGGGTAGATTGGCTGGAAAGACAGCTCCATTGGTAAACTATTTTGTCTGGCAAACATGAAGACCTAAAATGAATAATCAGATATAGCCATATCAGCACTGTAATCCCAGTATTTGGAAAGTTAAATCAGGAGAAATTTGAGTTTTCTGGGCTACATAAGACTCTGTTTAAAAAA
>CM053762.1:56360248-56405456 GCA_028658305.1 Pachyuromys duprasi | reverse complement strand
CTGGGCTACTTGAGACTTTGTCTCAAAAAGCAGGGGTAGATTGGCTGGAAAGACAGCTCCATTGGTAAACTATTTGTCTGGCAAACATGAAAACCTAAAATGAATCATCAGATATAGCCATATCAGCAGTGTAATCCCAGTATTTGGAAAGTTAAATCAGGAGAAATTTGAGTTTTCTGGGCTACATAAGACTCTGTTTAAAAAAAAAAAAAAAAAGTAGGTAGGCGCGTTAAGGATGTAGGTTCAGTTGGTAGAATGCTGGCCTCACATGCATGAAGCCCTGGGTTTAATCCCAGCAGCTGGGAGGTAGAGACTGGAAGATCAGGAGTTCACAGCAGACTTCAAATCCAGCCGGAGGTACAGGAGACACTGTCTTGAGGGATAGGTTTTTAAATTTTACTTGGGGTATGTGTGGAGGAGTGTGTGCATGTGTACATGTATGTGCCTGTGCACATGTGTGTTCTCAGATATGTGATACAGGACAGAAGAGGCATCGGATGCCTTGAAGCTGGAGTTAAAGCTTTATTGAGATCCCTGGCTCCTTTTGTGAGCCCCAGGAGCTAAACCCTGGTCTTTCTGATTGCATAGCAATCTCACTTGACCATTTCTCCAACCCTGAAAAAAAAAATGACTGAACTTCCTTTTCTCATACCATCAAATGCAAACTCTGGAAGATCCCACTGATTTCACATAATAGTATACCTTTCAGAACAATGATCAATATTATATTAACATAATGCATAACAGAACAAAATCTAATATCTATACTATAAAAATCATGTTTACATCTAAACTAGGAGAGACTTAAAATGATAGTGAAAATCAGTAGTTTCTAGCGTTGAAAGGAGCCCAGTGGGGTAGAATGTACCAACAGTCTCAGATTGAGGGGATCCAAGTGCAGCTGCCTCAGCCTTGATCCTCTTGTGATCTCCACAGGCACCTGCGCTCAGAACAGACACACACACAGAGGAATAAAATAAACCTTTAAGAAAACTTTTTAAAAAGTATCAGTAGGCAACTCTTCCTTGAGAAGCATGTAGCCACACATGGGTCAGTCTTACTTCTTCTGAGATCTTCTGTATCTCCTATCCCTCTGCTAAAATCAACATTAAAATTCCTTTTTTAAATTGTTGAAATATTTTTATATTATTTTTAATTGGGTGTGTTTGTGTAGTATATGCTATGTGTATACAGGTGTCCATGGAGGTCAGAGGCATCAAGTTTCCTGGAACTGGAGTCACAGGTGGTTGTGAGCCATCTGACATGCTGCAACAAACTGCAGCCAGTTCCTCTGGAAGAGCAATATGTGCTCTTATCCACTGAGCCAGCTCTCCAACCCCATCAAGATGTCTTTAATAAAACTTCCAACTTAGTTTTACTGTACAAAAAAAATTACCAATAAAAATTGAGGCCTAGGGTATAAGATCAGTTGGTAATGTGCTTGCCATACAAGTAATAGGACTAAAGTTCAGTCCTTACTTGGAAGGATGAAAGGAAGGAAAGGAGAGAGAGAGTGAGAGAGAGAGAATGAGAATGCCAGCCAGCCAGCCATAGTGGTTTGTGCCTGTTAATCTCAGCTCTGGGAAGACAGAGAAGCAAATCCAATGGGCTTGCTAGCTGGCTATTCCCCTAGCCTAGCCTACTCAATAAGCACTGGGTCAAAGGGATATCATATACCCTGTCTCAAAGTTGGGGCTGTTTAACATCCTGTCATGTTAGGAGGAGGTGCTCATGGGGTCTTACTTCTCCATGAGGATTTATAAGCAGTTACTGCTTGATGGGACAGTTTCTTCAGTGTTTTAACTACTATAAGGTGTCCTTGTTTCTGTAAACAATTCTTTTTTATTTTAAGATTTATTTATTTTATGTATATGAGCGTTCTATCCAGAAGAGGGAATCAGTTCACATTATAGATGGTTGTGAGCCACCATGTGGTTGCTGGGAATTGAACTCATGACCTTTGGAAGAGCAGATAGTGCTCTTAACCACTGAGCCATCCCTCCAGCCCTCTGTAAACAATTCTAATGAAACGTATTGGACTTCATATATAAAAAAATGAAGTAGAAGGTACCTGGTTAGGAAGAGGAAAGAGATTAGCAGAAGTGGAAGGGAATAAGAGAGGGTATAGGAGTAAGTATGATTGAAATGTTTTCTGTGTGTGTGAAAATGTCAAAATGAAATGCATGTATTATTAATGTATGCTAATAAAAACATTTTTATAAAACAAAAAGGATATAATTGAGGAACCCTAGCTGAAGTTGACCTCTGGCTCCATCCACATTTACACATTCATATATACCTATTAACATACCTATAAACATAGAGACAAATACATATCTGATTTGCTGAAGTGATTTGTTCATTATGAAAATAAATTTGCATATATATTGGGTTATCCCTGAGTTGGTGCTCTAGAACTCTAACTTGGAACTATTCCAAGTTGATGTCACAGCCTAATCTTATCAGTTAGAAAAGCAGCACTCATACCATTGTTTTGCTAAAGTCTTCATCTTGTTTTCTCTTTCATAAAATTCCACATAATTATAAAACCCAGACCTTTCAAGAACAAATGTGGAGCCAAGATGAGCTTCCCCCCTATTAATCGAATCAATCTCTCTCTCTCTCTCCTTCTCAAATAAATGTTTGAAAACAAACCAAAAAATTCTCCAAACTAACAGCCCCCTGAAGGGACTTCAAAGTTGGCACAAGACAACCCAAAACCAAGTTCTCAGTGCTGAGGAGATTTACTTGCCCGAGAGAGACAAAGTGCAGGGAATAAGAGACAAAGTCAGGACAAAGAGGAAGAGGGAGAAGAGTGGAGAAAGGGGGAAGGGATATTTGTCCCAGAGGTATAATAAGAGACCATGTATAACAGGATAAGTGGAGGGCCGCCCAGATGGATTGACAGGTAATGGTGCTTGCCTCTAAACCTGACAATCTAAGCTCAGTCCCTGGGACCCACACAGTAGAAGAGAATCAGCTTCATAAGTTGTCCTCTGACCTCCATAAACACGCACTTCCACACTCACACATAAATTATAAAGATTTTTTTTAAAGGTGCTGAGTGAAAGAGAAGTTCATCTCTGGTCTTTATATGTGCTTGCATGTGTTCCTATACACATGCGTGCACTTTGGCTGCATACAAACACAGCAAAAACATATTTACATGCCTGCTAGGGTCCTTGTGCTATTGGGTCTCTTCTAAATGGCGTGGTTATAATGCCTGCGTGGCTTGAAATCGTAGCTGTAGGGATGTGTTCACTTTTCTGTTTATTTGATATTTTCTCCCCCCAAGTGACTGCATTTGTAAAAGGGAATTTGGTCAGATTGTGCATACTTCCTACTGATTCATTTTGCAGGTCACCTATGTAAACTAGAAGAGCAAAACAGCTTTCCAAGTTTGAAACATGATCATTCTCTATCTGGAAAGATTATTTGTTCTATTTGTTTGTGTGTATGACTTTAGGTTTATATAGATATACATGGAGCAAGAAAGGATACCAACTCAGTCAGCTGTGGGTTTGAGGCCAGCCTGGTCTACATAGTTTCATGCCAGTGAAGTGGAACCCTTGCCATTAGGGCAGTGGTAAACATGGAGACCAGGTTACCTTCATGTTGCCACTCCTATAATAGATATTTGTGAGTGTGCATGGAAGCCAGAGGTCAATCTCAGGTCATTCTTTAGGAGCTGTCCACCTCATCATTTTTGACAGGATCTCGTTGACCTGGGGTTTGCCAAGGAGGCTAAGGTGGCTTGCTAGCAAGCCCCAGGGGTTCATGTGTCTCTGCTTCACCAGTACTGGGATTTCAAGCATGTGCTACCACCCAGACATTTTCCATGGGTTGTAGGGATCTAACTCAAGTCATCATGCTCTCATGGCCAACTGAGCTATCTCCTCATCATCTTAGTCTACTAAGTGAATATAGAAGCTAAGCTTTGGAGCCCATTATCAGGGAAGAAACTAGGAACAGGCTGGGGCAGGGGAGTAGCGACTATGATGGGAAGTGAGAAGTCAGAGAGAGAAATTCCTGCAAAAAATAGGTGAAGGAGTCTCTAAGACCTTTTTTGGTGCTTTTTTTTTTTTTTAAATTTTAAACAGAGGGTTGGCATAGGCTTTGTTTGGTTTCGTAATAGTGCTGTTCTGAAATGTGTCTGCATTCCTCATATTTGTGTTTTGTGTCAGGAGCTTGACAGATCTATGTTCTTTCTCTCACAGTCCTTAGGCTCTCTACCAATGCAGGCCAGTGGAAGGAAGCAGCCAGCAAGGTGACACACGCACTGGTTAACATCAGGTAAGGATGAGAAATCCTTTCAGCGTTCCTTGCTCATTCTGAGCTTTATTACACCTTCCCAAGGAGAATGTTCTCAGCACCACTACTATTTTAAGCCCTGATATCTGTAGGAGTAGAAGAAATTGTCATACTTGATCAAGAAAAGCAGGAGTACATGAGGCTTTCATTTTGTCATATTGAAATAGCTCAAAGTTCTGACTGTTTTGTGAATTTTCTACCCAAGAGATGGTTGTATGCCCTTTGCAGGCACCGTACCTGCCAGAGTGTTCGTTATGCATAAGCTACCCCAGAGTTTCCCCCGAAGGGTTCCTCTGCTCTTCACCAAGGCTTCTTCATGGAGATGTAGAATGTTCACACTTTACTGTAGATAGCTATTTCTGTTCATGGTAAATACAAGCAAACAACAGCCCTGGGGCTAAGTCATTTTTAGTTTCTTATGAAACAGCAAAACAGAGCTTTGTGTAAAATTGTGTCAGACATGAGGTTTACAGGGTCATGGGGAAGCAGTACTCTCACAGGAGGGAGTGGGTCTGTAAGTGGGGAGGGAAAGAGCTACATGTTAGATCTTAATCTGACTTTCTCCTACTGTTTCCTCTCTTTGTGCCTATGATTTCCCTTTTTCTTAACAGCTATTAAATTGTTTTTACAAACAATTAAGAAGTTAACACTGTATAAAAGAGGCAAACCCAACAGATGGGCCACTTGATTTAGTTCCAGATGTAAGGCTTGCCAGACACTCCAATAATAGTAATGCATATTTACAACTTTGTATAGATTCTAATGCGTCAGAGAGCAGGGGTGAGATGTTTATTCCTATCTTTCTTTTTCTCTTTCTTTTGAAGTAAAATGTCTTGTCTTTGTAATGATTTACTACAGTGTCACATCTGGGAATAAAGGGAAGCTGTGAAGTGTGTGTTAGGCGGGCTGGGCCGAGGGGCCTGGGGGGAGGGAGTGTGAACAGGGCGCGGTGAAGGCTGGAGTGCCTGACCAGAGACTTCTGCAGCAAACACCATTTTACAAGTCAACAATAGCGCAGATCCGTACCTAGCAAGCAATCAGGACGCTATCATGAATCCTCATGATAAATGCAAGTTTCTAAAAGAGTTTGGCATTACAGACTCTTCTCTCATACCCCTTTGTGATCCAAGGGCAGTAAGACAAACATGGATATTTGAATGGAGTATCAGGTTCTGGGCTAGTCAGTGAAGTGCACAAGAATATAGTATATGTTTATTTATCGTGTATTTACACAGGTTTTTCAGGCAGCTCCTTTTCATCTCGGGCCTGTTTGCTTTATCTTCTACTTCATTGCTTTTACTTTCAATTGCTTTTACTTTCTGCCTTGGCTGCTGTCCCTATTCTTCCCAAGGGACACCAGACAGCTTATAAGTTTTTCTGCCTTCTTTGAATAACTGAAAGATTGGGCTGGGCCTTGAAAAGATGCCTGTCACCATGGCTGCTTCTGAGTTTTCACGTGACTGCCAGACCTCTCCTTTCATTTTCAGTTCTCAAACTAAGCTTCCTGCAGAGAATAAGCACATTGTTTTCACTAAGTCCAGAGCAGGGGCACATATTGATGGTACTAAGAACGGTTTGCTTTTGCTCCTTTCTGACATCTCTTCTCAACTCATTAAATGTCAGACTTGGTGTTCTTCCATATGCTATTTCTCTAAACTTTTAATCTTCAAATTCTGTAGAGTATATAATATGCTTCATAAAATGTCCTTGTTTTTCTCACCTTGAGACAGATTCTCACATAGCACAGGTTGACTAGATGTAGCCAGTGGTGACCTTGAACTCCTAGTCCTCCTGTTTCTACTACTGAAGTGCTGGGATTACGTATGCTTGTCACCACACCTTCCTCAAAATACACTGTACAGCAAAGAAACTAATTCTTAAAGATAGAGTGAATTTTGGAAGACCCTGCTTTTGTTACATGGCAAAGTTGTGAGCCCAAGGTCTTCCTTTAAGGATGTAATGTTCCATGTTCACAGAGTTAATGCCTTCTGCTACTCTGTCTTATCCTATGGGCTAGAAGACTCGAAACGAAATTAAGTTTTTGCTTCTGCTACTGTTTGCTATACGACCTTGAGCTTCTTCCACCACCAAGTAAATTAGGAATGATGATACCAACCATTGAACTATAAAATTGTAATCATCTCATATAGAATGTCTTCAATCTTCATATATCTTAGAGCATTCCAGAATCTCTTTCCTTCTTAGGCCAGAGACTAAAGAAGCCCTGCTCTCATGTCTCTGAGGAATAGGCCCATATGAGGAGCTGCTGTATTATATAGCAATCTTGTATTTCGTTTTTGTTGTTTTTGTTAAGAATTGCCATGCTGATTTTTTCTTTTTTTAATTTTAATTTTTTATAATTATTACAGTTTATTCACTTTGCATCCCCGCTATAGCCTCTTCCCTCATTTCCTCCCGATCCTGCCCTCCCTCCCTCTTCTCCCATAACCCTCTCCAAGTCCACTGATGGGGAAGTCCTCCACTTCCATCTGACCCTAGCCTATCAGGTCTTATCAGGACTGGCTGCATTGTCTTCCTCTGTGGCCTGGGAAGGCTGCTCCCCCCTCAGGGGGAGGTGATCAAAGAGCCAGCCACTTTGTTCATGTCAGATACAGTCCCTGTTCCCCTTACTAGAGAACCCTCTTAGACACTGAGCTGCCATGGGTTACATCTGTGCAGAGGTTCTGGGTTATCTCCATGCATAGACCTTGTTTGGAGTGTCAGTCTCAGAAAAGACCCCTGTGTCCAGATTTTTTGGTTCTGTTGCTCTCCTTGTGGAACTCCTGTCCCCTCCAGGTATTTTTTTATCTCCCCTTCTTTGATAAGATTCCCTGCACTCTGCTCAAGTTTGGCTATGAGTCTCAGCATCTGCTTTGATACACAGCTGGGTAGAGTCTTTCAGAGGCCCTCAGTGGTAGGCTCCTGTCCTGTTTCCTGTTTTCTCCTTCTTCCATGTCTGTTCCGTTTGCCTTTCTGAGTGAGGATTGATCATTACCATTCTGATTTTTAAAGTTTCTTTATTTTTTATGTTACATGTCTGTATAGCATGTGCGTGTCCAGTGACTCTGGAGGACAGAAGAGGGTATTAAATCCCTTGGACCCGCATTACAGATAGTTGTGAGCCACCATGTGGATGCTAAGGATTGAGCCAGGATCTCCTGGCATGTGTCAGGTCCTCTGCAAAAACAACACGTGCTTTTAACCCACCCCACCCCACTCCTTTTAGTTTTGAGACAGGGTTTCACTTTGTACCTTTGGCTGGCCTAGAGCTCAGTAGTAGACCATGCATGCCTCAAACTCAGATCCATTTGCCTTTGCCTGATGAGTGCTGGGATTAGAGCAATGCACCACTGCACTTGGCCTTATTCTGATCCTTGCTTAGGAATTCCTAGCTACGTTTTATTTTTCTGTTCTGTGAAAGTTAAAATGTCTTGGTAAATGTCTTGGTAGATGGGCATTGATGGCTTTGAATAAGAGTGTCTCATATTCAGTATTTTCATACCTAAAGGAAGAAAAAAAGCGTGGCTGACAGGCTTCTTTTTGCTTCTTTGTATTTCTCTTAAAGCTTGTGTTGTGTATCTGTGACTTTGGGTGGTTGAGAAAACAAGAGTCTGTGTCAGAAAATCTGACCATTGAGTTTCCAAGGGGTACTGTGGGGCTCAGGGTTAGCAGGAAAATGGTGGTATGCACAATTTATTCTAGCCGTTTATAAAGTTTATTTGTACTGATAAATACCTGAGAAGGGTTTCTAAGGCAGCATGTCTTGTAAACCTGTCTTGTAAAATGTTCTCTGATATTCCCGGGAAAAGATAAATTGAATACACACTTTTCAGATGTCTAAGTTGGGAGGTGTTCAGCAAATTGATGACAGTATAAAACCATGTCTTTGGATCTCCTGGCATGTGGTAAGTCTATTGACCACCTTTACTTGGAGCCCCCTCACCAGATGGAGAGCAGCAGAAAGACCACAAACCTTTCTGTTGTTTGAGCTTAGGTTTTGACAGTGGGAGTTAGCGTACTTCCACAAGCTTGTAGTTTCAAATGCTCATCTCAGTCTCTGCTTTTCTCTGTCATTCATGGCTAAGTCATGCTGGTTCTTTAAACAAGCCTCTGTCCTGTTTGCTTGTCAGCAGATTCTGAAAATACAGCTGCTTAGAGCTGTTGTTTTGATTGAACACCTGATGTCACCAACAAAAAGAGCCCATGCTTGTTCCTTCCCTTAGGAATTGATGTATCCTTTCATAAGAAGAGTAAAATACACTGTAGCACCTTTAAAGTTAATTTAGAGGGTTTGCCTCCTTTCTTCCTGTACACTCTGTGGTATTTGTTTATATGAGAGAGGTATCAGTATCCCAGGCTGGCCTTGAACTTGTTTTGTACTCAAGGCTGGTTTTGAATTCCTGATCTTTGTGTTGCTACCTGCCAAGTGCTAGTAGCTAAGGCTGGTTTGGAACTTAGTAAGTAGTCCAGGCTGGCCTTATATGTGTGATTCTTCCCGCTTCCTCTCTCTGGTACTGAGATTACAGGTGCACAGCACCACCCCTAACCTAGAAATCACTATTAATGCAGGCCGAGTTAGAGCTTAGAAGGAAATGTGAGGTCTGTCCTCTGAAGTCTCCCCAACTCTTACTGCTCATGCACCTGTTTGGGCTTCTGTATCTGCCTGCTACTTAAAGGTTCTCTGAGTAGAGTGAACACTGATGAATTGAAAAGAGTTGTAGTTTTATGCCCAGGCACTTCAGCAGAAGGATGCATGTTAGTTTACTGAGAAATGGATTAAATTATAAGAATTTGGATTAAAGTATAAGATAAAATGCAAGATAAGATACAATCAGAGGCTCTGAACTGATAACTTGTAAGTAACAGCAAGTATGTGACTATAACCTTCTTGTTGTCTGCCCTAGGCTTAGATTACCACTTGAGGTAGAATTTATCAATACTAGCCTTACTGTTGTTAGTCAGACCCTGTCCACTGCATTAGAGAGAATGAGAAGCATTATGCACATTACAACAGAATGCTAAAGTGAATTGTTTACTCAGTGATTGGAAGCATTATTTATTTTAATAGTTGATGTTTTCCAGTTCTCTAAGACTACAGCTAGAAGCAAACCAAACACTGAATGCCATATGCTTAATCATCTGTTTTGCCCTAATCTGGTTTACATTGCAAAGTGAGGTTTTGCATAAGGTCATAACTGGGGCTGATGAAATGTAGTTCAGTTAAGAATCTTGGTTTAGGAAATGTAGGTATTTGTAATGAAACATTGAGGTTTTTATTGGGTCTGTAGTGATTTGTAGGTGTGGGTGATTTTAGTACAACCTTCTTAATGTCAGCTTAAAATTCCCTTGGAGTAATTCTGTACTTTGCTTCCTCTCCATCATCATTGTTATCATCATCATTATGTGTATGGATGTTTTGCCTGCATGCATGTCTGTATATCATGTGTGCAGTGCCCCAGGAGGTTAGAAGAGGGCATTGGATTCCCTGGGACTGGAGTTACAGATAGTTGTGAGTACCATGTGGGTGCTGAGAATTGAGCTCAGGTCCTTTGGGAGAGCAGCCAGTGCTCCTAACTGCAGAGCCATCTCTTCAACCCCAGATTTTAATTACTTTTAACCATACAGTTCCTTGACATTAAGTACATTTACATTGTTGTGAAACCACTACCACCATCCACTTCCCGAATTTTATGTGTTCATGAGTGTGCTGCGGACTGAAAGCAGAGCCTTGTGCCACCCTCACCACTTAGCGACTCCCAGCCCAAACTATGTACTTATCAAATTCCCATTCTCCTTTTCTCCTTCCTCCAGCACTGGGCAATCACCATTCTGTCTTCTGATTTTATAATTTGGCTACCCAGAACTGCATCTCAGAGGAATAGGATTTGTCCTTTGTGCCTGGCTTTCAGCATGTATAATATGTGTCAGTTTCCCGTGTGAGCTGAATAGTACTCCACTGTATGTATCCATCACGTGTTGTTACTCTGTTGTCAGGGTGAGCATACTTGAGTTGCTTCTACCTTTCGGAGGCTGTGAATGATGCTTATATGAAGAAGCTGATGCATAAATCTCTTCAATACCTTGCTTCAGAAGTGAAATTACTACAGCATATGATAATTTATGTATAACATTTGGAGAACTTGCCAACCATTTCTCAAAGTGGCTACACGATTTTACTTTCTAATTCTTACACATTCTTACTAATACTTTTTCTCTTTTTCAGTATTAGCCATCCTAATGGGTGTGAAGATGTATCTCACAGTTTTAATTTGCATTTCTCTAATGACTAATAATAATGTTGAACTTTTTTTAAATTTAGGCATTTATATCTGTTCTTCGGAAAAATATTATTCAAGTCCTGTTTCCCCAAATACACAACAGACAGCTCTTGCTCTTTTTCTTTTTTGGGGGGTATGGTGTGGTGACAGTGACTCACTGTATGTGTAACCCAGGCTGGCCCGAGGCTCCTGGAATTCCAGCCCTGTGACCCTGTCTACTCCACCCCAGCTCCACCCCTCCCCCACCCCGGCCTTCTGGAGCACTGAGGGTCATACTCAGGGCCTCATAAGTGCTCTGCCACTAAGCTGTGGCCTCAGCCCTCCCCTTCCAGTGTATTAACTCAGTAGGGTTTGTTTGTTGTTTGCTTTAAGACAGGGTCTTACTATGTAACTCCACCTGTCCTAGAACTTACTATATAGACCAGGCTGGCCTCAAACTCACAGAGCTCCTCCTGCTTCCAACACCCAAGTGTTGGGATTAAAAGCCTGTGCCAGTACACTCAGCTAATTGACTTGGGTTTTGTTGTTGAATTTTAGGCATTTTTTATGGAATGTAGATGCCAATCCTTTATCAGCTAGGTGATTTGCAGTTATTTCTCCCATTCCACAGGTTGCCTTTCCTTTTTTTATAGTGTCTTTTGATACATAACAGTGTTTGTTTGGTCTTCATATGTGGTCAGTCCTAAGCTGTATTGCTCAAGAAAGGTTAAATTCTGAGCTCAGGTGATCGTTATGCCTCAGTGTCCTGAATATGGCAGCCGTGTACCAATGTCTGCTCATTCTTCTTTGAAGCAACATCTTGTGTAGCTAAGATTAGTTTCATACTTACTGCATATTAGAAGCTATCCTTAAATACTTGATCCCCTTGCCTCTGTCCGGTTTCCCAGCCTCTCCCTGCATTTTTGAACATCACACTAGAGTCATGTGGTCCTAGTAATCTAAGCTAACCCAGGGCTTTGTGCTCATCATACACGCTGCTCTTGAACTTTCTCTGACTCAGTAAAATCAAATAAGGGCCCAGCTTTACTTTCCTGTATGTGGAAATGCAGTTTCATCAGAACCTACTTTGCTTTAAAAAAAAAAAAAACCGATAATACCAGTGTGATTCTAAAATATTTTTTGAGGGGCTTCTGGGAATGGAACTCAAGGCCTCATGCCTGCTTGGCAAGTCCTCCAGCTGACCTGCTCATTCCCAAGCAGCCCTAGTTCTCATATCCAGTAAGTGCAAGACCAAGAAATGTAATTTCTCTGTAGTTCTTTCTACATGTCCCCTTGGTTTTTGCCTTTTATGTATGCTCATTCCCATGTGGTTTTGGGGACTGTAGTAAAATGGTTAAGAGTAAAGACTGTAGATTTGAATATCTGAATTGTGAAGCCCACTTGTGTTCTCCTTTGGGCAAGTGTTTCAGCCACCCTGTGCTTGCGTTTTCTCAGCCATTAAGTGAGGCCAATAATGGACCTGAGGCATTAATGAGATTATTAAATGGCATATACACAAGTATTTACTAATTTATTAAACCGTTTTTGTCCTGATTGTACAAGTGTATAGAACTTGCAGTCGCAATTTGGACAGGCACTAGGGAGAACTCAGTCCATAGAATTAAGCCCTTTCACATCCAATTTCATTCTGTCTTGGTCCCTATTCATGTGGGCCTGGAGAGGCCAGAAATATAAAATAATGTTATTGACCAGCTAACATTAGATGCCATGCAGGAACCTAGGCTGTCAGCCTGTTCCTGTATATTGGTGATGGGAGAATAATATGGGGAAGCAGCTTGTTTTCTGTCATTTTGAGTCCTCTGAAGGGATTTTTGACCTAGTTTTGGTTGAGAGTTTTCCTTCTTGTTGTGTGTTGATAAAAGAATGTTCCAAAATGATTATGCATGTAACCAAGAAGATATTAACCATTGAGTTTTCAGCTCTGTTCAGAGCTACTCTTAAGTGACCTCAAATTTTTTTTTCTTATAAAAGTATTGGCCTGTAGTTTTCATGTGATGTTTTTGTTTTAACATCAGAGTAATAATGGCACTATGGAATAAACTAGTATTTTCCTAATTTATTAGTTTCCTAGCTGTGTTCCTTCACCTTTTGTTTTTGGGAGAGTTTGCAAAGGATTAGTACTTATTATTTAAGTGCTTGGTACAGTCTATTAGGACCTGATGTCCTTTTCACATTTTTATGTCTAAGGGTGTTTTGACTGAAATACCTGTGTACAATATATGTGTCTGATACCCATGTAAGCCAGAAGAGGGCATCAGTTCCCTTGAAACTGGAGTGGCAGATGTTAATGAGCTGCCATACAAGTGCTAGGAATGAAATCAGGGTCCTTTAGAAGGACTGTCTGGGTCTTTCTATCTACCCCCTTTTTCATAAGATTCCCTGCACTCTGCCCAAAGTTTGGCTATGAGTCTCAGCATCTGCTTTGATAAACTGCTGGGTAGAGTCTTTCAGAGGCCCTTTGTGGTAAGCTCCTGTCCTGTTCCCTGTTTTTTTCCCCTCTTCAGTCCGTCCTGTTTGCCTTTCTGAGTGAGGATTGATCATCTTACCCAAGGTTATCCTTCTTGTTTAGCTTCTTTATGTGTACAGATTTTTGTATGATTATCCTATATTGTATGTCTAATATCCACATATAAGTGAGTATATACCATGTGTGTCTTTCTGCTTCTGGGATACCTCACTCAGGATGATCTTTTCTAGTTCCCACCATTTGCCTGCAAATTTCATTATTTCCTTGTTTTTAAGTGCTGAGTCAACCAAGGACCATGCATGGAGATAACCTAGAACCCCTGCACAGATGTAGCCCATGGCAGCTCGGTGTCCAAGAGGGTCCCCTAGATATGAACTTAGTGGCTGGCTCTTTGATCACCTCCTCCTGAGAGGGGAGCAGCCTTACTAGGCCACAGAGGAAGACAGTGCAGCCAATCCTGTTGAGACCTGATAGGCTAGGGTCAGACAAAAGGGGAGGAGGACCACCCCTATGAGTGAACTTGGGTAGAGGGGCATGGGAGGAGATGAGGAAGGGAGGGTGGGATTGTGAGGGGACAAGGCAGGGTGTTACAGTGGGGATACAAAGTGAATAAACTGATTTAAAAAAAAATTTTTTTTTTTTTTCAAGAAGAGCCATCTGGGTAAGCCAGTGCTTTTAACCCATTGAGCCATCTTTCCAACCCTAGAAAGAGTATTTTTTTGATAAGTGGTTTAAACACTTCATTTGTTATAGATCTCTTCAGATTGTTCGTTTCCTCTTCCATTATTTCTATTTTTGTTTTGTTTTCTTTTTTTGTTTGGTTTTGGGGTTTTAGATTTTTTGATACAGGGTTTCTCTGTGTAGATTTGGCTGTCCTGGACTCACTTCCTAGACCTTGGCTGGCTTCAAGCTCACAGTGATCTGCCTGCCTCTCCCTCCCTGAGTGCTGGGATTACAGGCATGTGCTGCCTTGCCTAGCTGCATTAGTCTCATTATTTTAAACTGTGTATGTGTTTCTATATGGGGGTGTGTGAACATGAGTATCTCCAGCTCTAGGGAATCCAGTGTCTCTGCCTCTGCAGGTACCTATACACACATGCACAATTAAAAGGAAAACAAATCTTATTTAAAACTTTCATTGAGATTTGAGAGAATTGGAGATTTAGTTCAGCTGGTAGAGTCCTTGCCCAAAACAAAGTTTTGACTCCATTCAATTCTCACTACTAAATAAACCTGGCCTGGGGCCACATGCTTGTAATCCCAGCACTTGGAGGTAGAGGCAGTAGAATAGAAGTTCAAGGCCAGCCTGGAATACAGGAGACCCTATCTCAAAACAAAACAAAAACCAAGAAGTTTTTTTTTTTAATTGAGGTTTGGTTCATTGCCTCACAAATGATGTACCTTGTATTAACATTCCACTGTTGTTCAGTGAAGCACAAAACATCCATAGATGTTTTAAATATATATAATGATAAATCTTAAGTTTCTTTGCCAATCATATTTTCTATTGTGGCATATCTTTTCCCATTCTTCTACATCTTATCTGTACCTTTCTAAAATAATTAAGTAGTTAGATCTGGCTTCTTTTTTTCTTTCTTTCTTTTTCTTGCAGACAGTCTCTCACTGTGTAGCCTTAGCTGGACTGGAACTCTCTGTGTAGACCAGGCTGGTCTTGAACTCATAGAAACACCTCCTAAGAACTAGGATTAAAGGTATGCATTGTAATGTTCTGCAAGTAGTTGGATTTTTTTTTTAATCTGTTCTGACAGTTTCTGCCTTTTGATTGGGATGTTTATTCACATTTAATATTATTGTTGATTCAGCTAGATTTCATCTGCTATTACACTTTTCTTAAATTCTTTTCTTACCTGTCTGTTGTTGTTGTTTTGCTGTGTAGAGACTGAAGCAAGGGCCTCAGATATGCTAGGCAAATATTATACTGTTTACTATATACTATGCACAAATATTATACCTACAGCTCTCTTTTTACTTTTTTCAAAAAAGGTTTATGTATTTTTATTTATGTGTATATGCGTGCACCTGCATGAGTTTATGTGCACCATGTTTGTGCACATGCCCAAAGAGGCCAGAAGGATCTTCTGCACTCGGTATGAGTGCTAGGAACCAACCCAGACCCTCAGGCAGGATGTTGTATGCTCTTAGCCTCTGAACTGGCTCCTGGCCAATAAGCACCAAGGGTCTACCTCCCCAGTGCTGACATTACAAACACTCACTACTGTACCCGGCTTACTTAAATAAAAGAGGGAAAAGAGTTGTAAGGGATTGTATTTGGTCCCCTTCTCCGCTGGGATTACAGGAATCCACTGACATGACTGGTTTTGTATTTTCTTTTTTACAGATACATACCACTATGCCCAGCCAAGATTTATACTAATTTAATTGCATTAAAATGTAGAAATTTCTGTGCTGCTCTAAATAGCATAATCATACTAGATTTATCTCAGAAAACTGTATTTGCTTTAAAGAAAGAAAGAAAGAAACAACATCAAAAGGAATTGTCTTATTTTCTGAACAAGTGACTTACTTTTTTTCCCTTTACTGTATTTGGAGCTGTACTATAGTGGAGGGAAGTATGTATTCGGGTTTTACATACATGCATTTCCTTTGTATGAGGTTTTCTCATGTGTAGGTGTTAAACACAGCATTCCCTAGTGAGCTAATAGCCCACAGCTATTTCTTTCCTGTATTCAGGATGTGAGCAGTCAAAGCTCATTGGCTTTTGATGCCTTCGTGTTGAGCTTTATAACAAAGAACAGTGCAATACAAAAGTAACAGGACTAATTTAACATTTGTTTGGGGACTATATCATTTTGAAAGGACAAATACTTTGATGTGAAGTGACTGAAGGAGTTATTAAGTGTGCTTTTTAAATGTCTGGAGTCAGCATTGGTTTATAGAAGATATTCTTGTGTGCCCTGCCTTCTGCATCTCATTTTCTTCCAATAAGGCTACTGATTGCGGCCTGTTTTTATTGGTTCCGGTAAGGGACTATTTCTGGAATATTGCTCCTAGGAGAAAAAGAGTGAATCTTGCACTGAGCCTGAATCAAGCTACTGGACTGACATAGAAGGTTCTCCTTAATAGGGTCCAAATGCATGCCCTGGGACATTCACTGAAAGGCCCACCCTTTGCACAGGTGTGTGTGTGTGTGTGTGTTGCTAAAATTCTTTCCTAAGGGAGATGCAAGCAATGTCTATCACTTCTCCTAGAGTGCCAATGGTTAACCAAAGAACAATTCTGCCAAAATTTACTCTGGGGAAACCATTATTTGGCTTCCTTACAGAACATGGATGAGTGTTTACTTACAGGGGGGTTGGTGCTAGAAAGCCTTTACCCAACAAAGATAAGAGCTTCCCTGTAGCTGCATAGATAGAGCCTCCTTCCCCTAGTCAACCTCATGTACACATATACACACATACGCACATGCACATGTGTGCAGACACACACACACTCATACATACACTCACCAGACCTCTATATACTCCTTTCTCCCCCCACACACCCACACCCCACCCAAGGCCACATGAATCAAGGCAGAGTTGCAAACAACAGTTGGCAGGGATTGGCTGGATCTTAGGTATCCATGCTTCCATCAGGAGGTGTAAACAGTCAACAAGCCCAGCTGGGAACGTGGTTTGCTGAGCTCCCCAAGGTGATGATTGCATATCTCAGGGAGCACTCACAGCAGTGCATGCAGGGAGTGGGTGGGTATTCATGCACTGGGTGCACCTGTGTCAGATGTCTTCTCGCCGTCTCCAGTTTAATTTTTGAGACAAGATCTCTCAGTTGATCCTGGGGCTTACCACCAAGTCCAGAGATCTTCCTACTCTTGCCCTGTACACTGGGTTCTGTATGCACACTGCCAAGTCTGGCTTTTGTGTGGGTGCCAGGATTCAGCCTGTCATCCACATGCTTACGAATAAGCACTGGCCATCTCTTCAGAAAAAGTATAATTAGTCAATCTGGGGAAGCTGTTTTTTCTGTGTGTGCGCACGTGCATTTAGTATGTATGCGTGACCATGGGCATGATACTGAAAGCACATGTGGGGGGTCAGAGGGTAGCTTTTGAAAGTCAGTTCTCTTTCCACTATTGGTTCTAGAAACTGAATTTAGGTTATTAGGTTTGCACATTGCACTTTTATACACTGAAACATTTTGCTAGCTAGCTCCAACTTCAGAAGACTTATAAAAGCATTTTACTGTCATGATGTAGTTCAAAGAAATCTTTATGTATGTATTTAAATATGAAAACCTTACTTTGTTGTTTTGGCAAGCAATTTGTTTGCTTATTAATTACGCTGACGTTTTTGTCTTGCTTTATGACTTATTACAAATATTTGCCTGATTTTTGTGGAGGCAGGAGTTAATAGGGCATACCTTTGGACTGAGGTGGTGATAGGAGGATAATTCTTTCCTGGTAACAGGGTGACTAAGCATCCTGGGCCTTGAGGTAAATTAAGAGGGTGATGCTCTGAGCACTCCTATAGCTGAAGTTGCAGAGAGCACTGGAGAAGTAGATGACTGGCAAGTTGCTGTAGACTGGTCTCAGGCCCAGAGATGAGTATAAATTACCTCCATGTGCTAAGAGAGCAGATTCCTGACCTCAGCCCCAGGCGTTTTTTCCCCTTCCCTTTTAGGTTTCACATAGTCTGTCCTGGCTTCCAACTCTCAGTATAGCTGAGGATTATCTTGAACTTCTTTTTTCACTTTGTTATAATTTTCTCTCTGTGTTATGATGTGTTTGGCATAGTGCACATGTGGAGGTCATAGGATAACTTTCAGGAGTTGTTCGTCTTTCTACATTCATCTCCAGGAAACAAACTCAGCTCATCAGGCTTGCTCAGCAAGTATCTTTACCCACGGAGCCATCCTAGCTTCAACCTTAAATTTTTGATGTGCCTACCTCTAAAATGTGGGGAATTGTACAGGTGCTGTTTCTACAGTGCTGTGGACCTGGCCTGCAGGCGAGAATTTGGCAGCAGAGCTGTGTTGCTGGTTCATAGCAGACTTGAAGCCTGTAACCCTCAAGTCTGCATCAAGTGGCTTCCCTCATCAGCTCTCTCTCATCCTACACTTGTGCTGTTTGTTGGTAGTAGGATTTTGCTAGTTATATGGCACTTATTTTTTATTTTATTCTAATGCTATTGCTTATTATAAAAATCTTAGAAAAAAGTACAAACAGCAGTTTAAGAATAATTTCAAACTTGAAATCTTACCCTTCAAGAAAGTTTCTGTCACTATTTTGGTGAATCTCTCAATATCTACAGCTTATTTTTTTTCTTTTGTATCTAACCTATTTTCAACACTTCATCCTTGTTGAATTTGTTTTGATGTTTCAACCCGTCATTGTAGCTTATCAGGGTATGTTTCAGATCCTGATTATGTCATTCTGTGTATTGGGATCTTCTGCAGCTTTGTATCGTCAGCACATTTGGTAAATGTGCCTTCGGAATCTTAGTCCAGATGCTTTGATCTATTCCTGACTCTGTTCCTGATTTGGTGGATGATTTGGGACTAATCTCTCTCCATTCTGGGCTCTGGTTTGCTACTGTTACATAAAATAGCTCCGAAGGCTGAAAACATTCCTGAAGAGTCAACTGCAAAGCTCTTTGTGAAGAATAAATTTGGAAAGAAAAATTGTGGGTAGAGTCATCAACCAGGACCATATTAGAAAAACAATATCTTTGCATTAAAAAAAAATCAGACTGTTGACCTCATGAGGTGGTTCGTATTTTCTCTAGCTTCCTGCTCCCTCAGAATCCCAGCAGGACTCACCAGCTAAGAACTAAAAAGCAAAAGCTTGGCATGGGCATTAGTTCGTCCTTTGAAATGAGGATTGGGGCACAGGTCAAGGGCAGTGAGAGGACAGCGTAGGAGTGAGGGCAGTGGAGACCTCTGCTGAAGAGCTTTACTGTTCTCTGTGTTCTTCAGATTTGGGTCCTGTGAGTGTGCTTGCGGTTCCTCTGGGTTTGGAACAAGGGCGTGGTAGTCAGCAGCATAAGCTTGTGCAGTGGTTTAATAAGCAGGCAATTAATGACATGCTAAGAATTTTTAGCTTCGGTAGATTAATTGTTAAATGAATTGTATCTACATGTTACTGTCATTTAACCATAATATCAACCTAATTGTAAATACAGGTTTACACTGTAGAAGATAATAATAGAGTCATGCACTTAGTGATCAGACTTCAGGAATTTCTGAGGAAAAGGATATTGTTTTTCTAATATGGCCCTGGTTAATATCTCTTGCTGTTCTTTTTATGTAGGTTTCGATTAATTTTACCTCAATTGTACATTTCTCCCTGGAGCTCAGATATTTTGCATGCTCTAGCAAAGTGAGCTCCTGTAGTAACAGGTTTAATGAGATTTTTTTTGTTGTAATTGGTTTCTATATCATGTCTTTGAAAACCAGTCATGTGAACAGGATGTCAAGCTCAAGGTATGCTGATGAATACCCATGACCTCACACCAAAGAAACTCACTTCTCACTTATGTCCTCGAGTGATGGGAATTCTCAGTATTGAGCGAACCCAGAGATAACTAGTCCTCACACGTGGCTCCTTGGGATTAGTCAGCTCAGAAGGGCCCCTGAGCTTCTGCCTTTGGTGCTCACTGGTGCTATTGGACCATCCAAGATTTCTGGTAGTTTCTACTGTACCTCCTCTTAGTTTGGGGACAATCTATTAAGTAGACTTGCTATGAGCAAATACCTGACAAGAAGCAACTTAAAAGGGAAGAAGGACTACAGTTCAGAGGGCAGAACAAGCTGCTGGGGAAGGAGCGTGCAGCAGCCGGTCTCATTTCCTCCACACGCTGCTGCTCAGTGCACCTTCTTCTTTCCTTTGAAAATATAGTCCAGCACTCCAATCCTGCAGTAGTGCTGTCCACATTTATGGTATAGGTCTTTCCAGTTTGCCTAATGCAACCTTCAAGTCTCTCACAGATATGCCCAGGAACTTGTCTCTTTAGTGATACTAGAACTGGAGTTACAGACAGTTGTGAGCCACCATGTGGGTTCTGGGAATTGAATCTGGGTTCTCTGGAGGAGCAGTCAGTGCTCTTAAGCACTGAGCCATCTCTCTAGCCCCTTGGCTTTTTTCTTTTGTTTTTTGAGATATTCTCACCATGTAGCCCAGGCTGCCCTGAAATTCACAGCAGTCCTCTTGGCTTAGCCTTGCCGAGTATTGAAATTATGTCCATGAATCACCATGCCTGAAAACTAGTTTCTTTGGTAAACGTATGATCTATTCAGTTAGTTATAAAGAGGGGTTGGAAAGATTATAGGCAGACATCAGCAAGCCCATTCCCCATCTCTAATAATCTAGAAAGGGAAATACTGCTATGCCAGCTTTTGTGGGTAAGCCAGAGAACGATGTGTTTCTCTGGATAAGCTATTTATAGGTCTCATCCTTTTCTGGAATGTCCTTAGCCAACTTGTCTCTTGAGAGTACATATTCAGCCTCAGCTCATCTTTTGAGACAAGCCTGAACATATTCTAGAGTAGCTATTTTTCTGTTGTCCTTTATAGAAGGCTATTGAAGGCAGTGTCATCTGTGTCTGTGTTTGGTGATTATTTGTTGAATATAGATCAGGAAACAGTTTCTTTTTCTTACAACTAGATATTATGGATAGTACCCAGGCCTGATAGGGCATGGACAGGGAGTAGTGTTACTTGGAAGTTCAGGTGATGAAGGGAAGCAATAAGACAGTTCAGAAAAAGTCTGAACAGAAAGGTCAGCAGACTCGACCACCAAGAAACCTACTGAAAGGCAAAGTAGAATCCAGATCAAGCCCATGGTGCAAGCCAAAGGCACTCACACAAAGGGGAAGATGTAAGAGTTAAAGTCTAGAGGACAATGGCTTGGGACAAATAGGGTATTGTTGATGGGTTTTCTCAAGTGGAAGAATTGTGAAAGGCTCAACAATTTAAGAAGCCATAGGGCGCAGCACTGGAGAGGTAACACACTAGTAAAGACAACCCTATAGATGCAGCCCTCAGTCTGTAGGAATGGCCTAAAAGAAGAAGCTAAGCCCTTTACAATTGCTGCAGAAAGGAAGGGGTGGAGGTGAGAATGCTTTCTTGGCAAACAAAGGGCAGGTTGTGTAGTTTCACATATTCCATAGAAGGAGCTGGGAGGAAGTGTGTGGGTATCTCTTATACATTCCTAGCTTATGCTTATTGCTATGTCTTAGAATCTTAAAGTCATTTTAAATGTCAACCTGTTGGGGTGAGGTGGTTCACACCTTTAATCCCAGAACTCAGAAGGCAGAGGCAGGAGGATCTGAGTTCAAGGTCAACCTGATTTACATAGTGAATTCCAGCTCAAACAAGGCTACATAGTGAGACCCTGTCTCAAAAGAGGTCAGCCTGTTGATAATCAAAATGGTAAGGCCATTTGAACTTAGAAATGTATAAACACTGGATGCCACTCATAATGGGACTTTCTTTGGATTGCCAGCTCCTGATAATGACATGGACAACTTTTTTTTTTTAATTATGAAAGCTTGAACTTAGCTTAGATTTGTTCCCAACTAGTTCTTATAACTTACATTAGCTTGTTCATATTAATCTATGTTCTGTCATGTAGCTTGTTACCTTTCCTCAGCCTCTCAGCCTCCTTGTCTAGCTGGCAAATCTCCTGCACCTCATTCTTTCCCAGAGTTCCCATTTTTGCCCGGAAGTCCTGCCTTTCTCTCCTGCCTCACCTATTGGCCATTTAGCTTTTTATTAAACCAATCAGAAGGTAATGGAAGGAGTGTTTATAAAATATGATGCAGCCATGAGAATAACAATACCACAGGCCAGCCTGTAATCAGATTTCTGCCAGTGCAGAAATCAGTATTTGAATAATATAAAGACAACCTTACACGGTGCACAAAAAGGTCACCCCAACAACAACAACAACTGAAAGGTTATTGTTTAAAACAGGAAAAGTGCATGTGGGAGTATGTAGCATTCGTTTTTAAACTCTACTTTATTTGGGGTGTTTGGGCCTCTACCTCCCTTCCATCAACTCGTAAACCCTCTGTAGGATAGAGAAAGGTTAGCGGGGAGAGGGATGCAAACCGCTTTATTTCTCCCGCATGTTTAGGGTTGAAGAGTTATTTGGGGGATTATACCAATCTCTGTCAACAGCAGATAATAGCCAGCAGTCTCTTCCAAGCCTTTGCACCCCGAAGTGTCTCTCTGCATCTGTTTGCTCCAAACCACTATCCCATCTGTCTCTGGTCTCGTCAAATTGCCATTCACCATACTCCATCGCCACCATACTTTCTCTTTCTGAGCTCTCATGTTTATATCCTCAGAGCCCTAGACCGTGACCTTCTCCATGCCGCATGAGGCAAGCCGTTAACAGCTGTGAAAGGCCATGCCCCACATGAGATAAGTATGAGCTGTGGGCAAACTAAAGCCCAACTAAAATCCCACACTTGAGATTAAAACAAAATCCGAAACTTAAAGAAACTTAAAGAAACCGAAACTTCCATTACAGTGGCACAAGTCTTTAATCCCAGCACTTGGAAGGCAAAGGGAGGTGGCTCTTCATGAGTTCAAGTGCCAGCCTGCCTAGTTTACAGAGCTATAGAAGAAGGAGGAATTTCTTTGAGTTAAATTTCTCTTACATTCATTTGACCCCTATTCTTGTGCTTATTCTGAAGAATGAAGCTCTGTAGTCTTCTGAAGGGATTTTGGATTTGGTAATATTTGTGGCCAGTAATGTTTACTGCATATTTTCCCTTTAATTCATTTAGCAATTGTGGATTTCATTGAACTGATCTAGACTTAGAATTCTTTCAGTTAAGATGTCCATAGTAATGGGAACAGGGACTGTCTCTGACATGAACTGATTGGCCAGCTCTTTGATCACCTCCCCCTGAGGGGGGAGCAGCTTTATCAGGCCACAGAGGAAGACAATACAGCCACTCCTGATGAGACCTGATAGACTAGGATCAGAAGGAAGGAGAGGAAGACCTCCCCTATCAGTGGACTTGGGGAGGGGCATGGGTGGAGTATGGGGAGAGAGGGTAGGTTGGGAGGGAAAGGAGGGAGCTGCAGGGGGAATACAAAGTGAATAAACTAATTAATAATTAATAACTAATTAATAAAAATAAAAAAGAAAGAAAATTCTTATTGAATAAAGAATTATTTATGAACGTGGCAATAAAAAAATAAGAACTCCATGCCTATTGTCATAGGCTTCCATCCCTCATGATTTAGCACTTTGGGCACCCTAGAACTCTGACTTCACTTGAAAAGCTAAGGGTTCTTTTTTAATTAGAAACCCATTTTCTGCTAAGGCTGACAATTCATTGTCTCCTAGACAATTTTGAGTTGGGATAACAAATTAGGGGTTGGGATACATTAGAGATGATAAATGTGTCTTCCTTAAAGGGAAATCCATTTGTTTTGCTCAGTGTTTCTGTGATTAATTACTTGCCAGATTAAATTGCTCCATAAAAATGCATAGTATTTTATTCGATTGCTCCTCATAGTGATTAATTGGGCCATAGTGTTGCTTTGTATGTTAATTATGCTGACTTTCCCCCCTTTCCTCTAGTTTAATTAATATAGCATTTCTTTAAGAGACTTATCGGACTGGGTGCTGTCTGTTTTAAGGGGCAGCAAAGCCCACAATTGCTTTTAAGCTGATGTTAGGGAATAGCACATTGAATTTTCTGAATATACTGCATGTTAGCCTAAGTTTATATTCATGATTATAAAGAGCACACTGACTGCCAATGTGTTGGGAAAAACTTGCTTGGTTTTTCTGTAGTTACAAAAAGTGTAACAGTGAATGTGATGGCCCACACCCATAATCTGAGTACTCAAAAGGCTGAGACAGGAAGATCAAAAGTTCAGAATCATTCTTGGATGCATAAGGGTTTAAGGCTGTGTGAGACCCTGCCAAAATAACACAGAGGAGAAGCTGCTGAAAAAGGAGCTGTGAAGTGTGTGTAAAACAGAGTGTGTGAGTTAGGAGAGAATATTGCTTCGTAGAATGCTGCAAGGTACTGATGAGGCAGCTAGGCATGTTAGCATTATTATCGATGATCTGGGACTCAAATAAGCAAAGTGTTAATGGAATCTGAAGGTGATCCAAGCTTAGATGTTTCCTACACCCAGAATGGCATGAACAGATCAGGAAAAAAGAGGCTTCACAGAGAATGACTTCACTATTTCCTTTAAAAAAAAAAAAAAAAGATCTCTGCCTATAGAAACAGCATGAGCATGAACAAAGTCATGCCTGAAATATATTATCTAAATCATATCTTCCAGCAGTACACTTGTAAGTATCTACCTCAGCGTGATAAAAGCTTGGCTTAGACAGGTGTTTACATGGCTTTATTCATAAGCTGTCAAACCTGGAAAGAACCCAACTGTCTCCAAACTGTGGAATGTCCCTGTAATCAAAATACTACTTAGTAATCAAGCAATAGCTGTATACATGCAACATGGATGAATTTAATTACATTATACATAATAAAAGAATCTAGACTTGAGCTACATATTATATGATTCCATTTATATTACACTCTAGAATGGTAGTCTTGAAGGGACAGAATTTAGATCAGTTGCTAGGAGCTAGAGTTGAGACAAGAGGCTGACTACAAGTTGGCACTGAGGAACTTTTGGGGTGATGAAACAGTTTTATATCTTGATTATAGTGTGTGCATAGCGTATGCATTTTTTCAAAACTGGAACTGTGTGTTTGTTGTCATGATTAGAATTATGCAATCAACAAGCCAATAAGAGAGACATATGTATAGATGAAGAGATTTATTGTAACCAAAAGCAAGGTATTCTACTCTGAGGAATGACACCCAAGGTTAAATCCTGGCCTCCATGCACACACATGTGCAAACCACAAAAAGTCTTTAAGATATATATATTTTTTAATGAGCCATCATATCATCGGAGTGGGGACTGTATGGTTTTACTGTAGTAAAAACATAATTTTTAAAATCAGGGGGGAAAGATTGTCATAGGAAAGGATGTAAAGAGAATTCATCTTAGAAAAAAATTTAAGGCAGTCTAGTGGAGCCCAGGCTAGTCCTGAACTGGGTGTATAACTGAGGGTAACCTTGAGCAACCGATTGCCCTGCCTTACTTCCCAGTGCTGAGATCACAGCCTTGAGGCACTGTGTCCAGCCTGGGAGGGTGAACATAAGACACTCATTTCCATGCTTTGTGTATGATACCTATTTGAAAATAATTTGAGTGAAAGGGTTAGAATTGGAGTGCTTAGATTTTCTTCCCATTTCTTCCAGATTTTAAGGTTTTGTGTATTTTTGAGTGGGAGCAGAAATGGGAGGATAGAGTCCCTGTGGATTTTCTTAGGTATGAGTATTATATAAATCAGTACAAAGCGTTCTGAAGAGGCCTGTCTTACAACATAGTAAGACTTCTAATAGTTGATCTTAAATGTCATATTAGTAACTTTTCTGTTGTGTTAAAACAAAAGCCAATTGTTTCATCAAATTTTGTAGAAGAAAGTTTATTTTGGCTTACGGTTCTGGGGAGTTGAGTTCGTGTTGGTAGGGTGGCATGATCAGGACACAGAGTGCTCATGTTGTAAACCACAGACACAGAGCAGAAAGAGCAAACTACACGTAGGGGTTATTATTCTCAAAGCCTGCTCCGGTCGCCAGACTTCCGCCAGCAATACTACATCACCTACATCCCCAAAGAGCATCACTAGAATCCTGCATCCTTTGACTTTGGCTGAGAGATCCTTTTCCTTTGTCTGCCCAGTTAAGCAAGAACATGCTCTGAGAGACCAAATATTCTAATCCCCATGATCATGGGGGAAGGACATTGCTCATTTAAATTACCACAAATGCCAATTTATCGAGATTTAGTGTCACCCAGAGACATGTATCTGGGCACAGCTATGGGAGCTTTTCCAGAGAGGTTTAACTGAAGAAGGAAAGCATGACATTCATCCCTTCCTGAATGCCAGTGACATTCTGGAGACACTCTTAGACTAAGTGAAAAGGAGCAAGCGAGTGGAGCGCCCACCCTGCTTCCTGACTGACAAGGCGGTGGACTGGCGGGCTCGAACTCCTGTTTCCATGACTTTCCTCTGTGGTGGACTATATCACCTTAAATACGTTGAGCCAAATAAACCCCTCATTTCTTATTTTGTTTTTTGTCAGGTATTTCATCAAAATAAATGAGAGCAAGTAGCTAATACAGACGGATTACAAACAAAATAAAAAGTAATCAGGATCACTTTTTATAGCTCTAGAAAAGCAACAGTTCAAACGCTTTTTATTTTTGTTTTTTCGAGACATGGTTTCTCTGTGTAGTCTTGGCTGTTCTAGATTCATTTTGTATACCAGGCTGGCCTAAAACTCACAACAGTCCAATTCAAACTCTTTTAAAAAGTATGGGGATATTTAAATATATCTGTAAGCCGGCTACACTTAGAAAAGCCAGACGTATTTCCTTTATTGAGTAGGACGTCACATCTTCTCCCTTTGGTAGATATTTGAAGCACAACTTGTTGCTCAAGGACATGAACCTGGCTTCTTTCATCCGTTCCTATTCTTATATTTATGGTTGTGAGCCTAGACTTTAACGACTGAGCCATCTCTCCAGCCCCATCCGTTCCTATTCTATCTTAAGCAGGAAATGTTAGTCTAGACAGGTAAAAAGTAACATACAGAAATAGTTCAAAGTTTAAAAAGTACCTGTATCATGGACTGTGCATCTGGTTTCCCTCCACCCTGCAACACAGAGACTGATGTTAACCAGTAGAGTACTGTCCTTATCTGTTTTGAGTCTACATATTTGATTCTTTGTAGCTCCCTAGGTGATCACCTAGGCTTCATAGTTCTTACTACAAACATAGCCTTGCCTCTTGAACTTCATATACTAATGTGACCCTTAGTACTGCAGACATGACCTTACAAAGAATAGGTGTTGGCCTCACAATGTAAGGACCTTTTTGTTCTCTGTGTTAGTTAATGGTGCTGTCATCTGTTTAGTACCTAAAGTAGAAATCTCAAAAGTGACGAGATTTTTCTTTCTTGGCCCTCCCCAGAATCAACTACCTGAGACCTTAGGCTAGAGAAATAGATACTGAAATATCAAGAAATGCTGCTAGGAGGCCAGAGATGACTGAGCAGTTAAGAGCACTTGTTCCTCCAGAGGTCCTAGGTTTAATTCCCAGTACCCACATGGTAGCTTCTGTAACTCCAGTTCCAGGGAACCAGCACCTTTTCTGGCCTCCTCTGGCAGGCAGGCATATGGTAAACAGAATATATATAGGCTAAATACCCAGGCTTATAGAATAAAAATAAACAAATCTTAAATCTGTAATCCCAGCACTCAGGGAGGCAGAGGCAGGTGAATCTTTTTGAGTTGAAGGCTAGCTTGGTCTGCAGAGCTAGTCCAGGGCAGTCCAGGAGAAACCCTGTCTCAAAAACACTGAAAAACAAAATTAAAGAATACTCGCTGTGATTGTGCTTCACAAATGTCTGCAGGCTTCATTATAAAATGAAGCTTAGGTCTTGGTACACAGTAAGAAATGCAGTGTGGACAATCCTTGTATTAAACTAGTGTTGCCAAGATGTGATCCGTGTTTTGGTTGTTACCAGAGTTTCCTTTCTTGGTGATATGTTGAATTGTTTATCCCAATACAGTCAAATGTCTGGCTTCTAATCCCTCTAGAATAATGAGATGTTAGCCAGAAGGTTTTAATTATCCAAATGCAGCTTTGAGACAACTAAAGCCACTTTGAAGTGAATTATTGATAGCATTGTTTGTTGTTTTTCATCCCTTTTAAGTAATAAGTCAAGGCAATTAATGCTGTTTTTAATCTTTGCAGGTTTACTGTATTGTAAGCAGTTTTAAAGGTGCCTTTAAAAACCTTTGTTGGCTAAATGCTAGGTTTCTGTCATTTATGTAAACTATAGGCTCCGTGGAAGGAGGCTGTGCTGTTTCATGGGCCATTGGCTCAGGTGTCTAGACATCTTACTGCCAAGAGCAGTGAGGTGTTTGCTAAGGTTCTTCATTCACTTAATGGTTCTTTTTCACATTTCATTGAGGACGTTCCCAGGCATTCATTCTGTTAATTTTGTTTTGGTTTGGTTTTTTTGGTGTTTGAGACAGGGTTTCTCTGTGTAGCCTTGGCTATCCTAGAATTACTTTGTAGACCAGGCTGGCCTTGAACTCACAGCAATTCCCCTGCCTCTCCCTCCCTGAGTATTGGAATTAAAGGCATGCACCACCTCGCCCAGCTTATTCTTTTAAGTTTTTTTAAATTAAATGTATTGAGGGTGGGGGAGGGCACACATATGGAAGTCAGAGGGCAGCTTCTACCATATGGATTCTAGGGATCAGTCTTGGGTCACCAGGCTTGGGAATAAGCACCCTTATCTGCTTGTCTTAGTTATCTTTTAGTTGCTATGATAATGTACCCTGACAAATCAACTTTAAGGGAGAAAAGGTTTATTTGCTCTCAATTCTAGGCTTAGTTCACCACTGCATCCATGCAATGGCTAGTCAAGGCAGAAAGTCAGAGCAGCTAGTCTTGTCCATAGTAAAGGGCAGAGAGAGCTGGAGGGTACACGGTTTAATTCTAGCCTTTGGGAGGCAGAGACAGGTCGATTCCTGAGTTCAAAGACAGCCTAGTCTGCATAGTGATTTGCAGCCAGCCAGGGCTATGTAGTGAGTCCTTGCCCCCTCCCCACTCCACCCCCCAAAAACCCCAACAAGCAGAGAATGATTATGTGCTTGCTTGCTTCTGCCCAGCCCTCTCTCTACACAATCCAAGACCCAACACCAGGGAATGGTGCTGTTCACATTCAGGGTACATCTCACACCTCACAGGCATGCTCACAGGCCAGCCTAAAGTACACAGGCTCTCACTGAGAGTTTTTCCAGATGATTCTGGACTATGGCAAGTTGGCAAACAGAACTAACCATCAGGGTCAGAAAATGGCTCAGTGGGTTACAGCTCTGCTTGTTTTGTTTTGTTTGTTTTTTCGAGACAGGGTTTCACTGTGTAGCCTTGGCTGTCCTGGACTTGCTTTGTAGACCAGCCTGGCCTCAAATTCACAGTGATCTACCTACCTCTGCGCCCCTGCGTACTAGGATTGAAGTCGTGCACCACCGCGCCCGGCTAGGTTATAGCTCTTGCCACCAAGTATGACAACCTGAGTTTTGATCCCCTAGGACCTAGATGATGGATGGAGAGAATGGATTCTTTCAAGTTATCCTTTGATCCTCACATAAACACCCTAATATATATATACACAATAAACAAACAAATGTAACAAACCCAAATATATGCCCTTATAAGCCCACAGAGAACCAAAGAAACATTCAAAAAGAAAGAAAGAAAAAAGTTTAGCTGGGCATGATGACTCGTACCTTTAAACCCAACTCAGGAGGCAGAGGCAGGCAGATCTCTGAGTTTAAGGCCAGCCTGGTCTACAGAATGAGTTCCAGTACAGGCAGGGCTACACAGAGAAACCCTGTCTCAAACAAACAAACAAAAAGATCCCTTTATTTTTACCTTAAATTATGTGTATATGAGTGGAGGATGCGCACTGAGTGCAGGTGCCTGTGGACACCAGAGGTACGGGAGTTACAGATGTGAGCTATCCAAGAGGCCTGGGATTTGAACTCAGCCTCTGCAAGAGCACTGTGCACTAATCACTGAGCCATCTCTCTAGCTGTGCAGTTGTTTCTGTGTGTGTGTGTGTGTGTGTGTGTGTGTGTGTGTGTAGGCGTGTGCACATGAGTACAGGTGCCTGTGGAGGCCAGGTGCACTGCATCTTCTGGAGCTGCAGTTACAGACATGTCTCCAGTGTCTTAGCACTGAACAAACAGAACCCCAATAGGCAGAGGTCTTATGACTGGAGGAAGTTTAAAGTAGACCTTAGGTAAGGTGGTACACATTTTCTGTTTAGTTTAGTGGTCACTTTTGACTGTTTATTGAATATGTGAATCTAACTTACTGGCAAGCCTGCTCCTGTGTAACTAGTAAAGAATGGGTACTAGTCTATCCCTGTAAGAAAGTATTAATCCATGCCTAATTAAAGCAATTGTAGTTTAGACTACTTAAACACCATAGGCCTATAGAGTGAGTTCCAGGGCAGTCAAGGCTATACAGAGAAACCCTGTCTCAAAAACTAACAAGCAAGATCTGTTTCCAGCATCTTCCATTGGCCTTTCATAAAGAGGGGCTAAGTGCCCCTCCTTTCTGCTTCTGTAGAACCCCTGTTACTCTTTATCTCAGTCCTTACTGATTCCCATGAAATAGTGGCTGTAGTGTATCTCCCTCAGGAATGTGTGCATTCCTGGGTGTCTGGAATCATCCTCCTTTTCTGCCTTCTGGCATGATGTCTGCCATGGCAGGTATTCACATATCTGTCTGAATGAACTAGAGTCTCTGATGGTACCACCAGCCCTTCACTTGAGGCAACAGAGGACTTTGTCCTGGGGACACAGCATTCCTTGACTGTAGAAAGCAGTCACTGCAGTGAAAGAAAAGAAAACCCAAAAGTTATTTCTTTAAAGTTCTCAAATCACTGTTTATTTCTCCTTGTATAGCCTCACCTTTTCAAGAGGGGAAACCCACAATTCCTAGTTTATTGGAAAGAAAACAGTTAATAGCTTTTTCATAAACATAAAACAATTACATCAGCCTCCCTTAGAGACTATATGCAGAGCCGCCGGCCTCCCCCTCCACCCAGCTTCAGTTTCTTACTCTGGAATTCTGTAGCTGCTCCCCAAAAGACCTTCATGTTGCACTATGATGATGAATGTTTGGAGCTGGCTCTCATCCTGCTTTATGAGCTATTTCCGAAGGTGCTGTCAACAAACAGGGCCCCAGACTTATCCTCCTCCTAAGTCCTCTCCTGGGCAGCACTGCTTGATCTGAGTAGTAGCCATGCAGCATCTCCTGCTTTTCCCATTGCACTGAAGGGGAACTGCAGGCCCTGCTGCAGACAAAGAGCTGCAGGAGAAAGGTTGACTGCAGATCATTCTCTCCCAGCGCTCTTTGTTTGCTCCTGTTTGGGAGCCTAGAGAGGAGCTGGTATGCCACAGAGTATACAGTCAGCTCTCCAGCATCGGGTCATGCAAAAGCCCAGACTGTGACATTTCTTCGTTCACCCGGCAGTGTCTTCAGGTCTGCTTCATAGTGAGTTAGGAGTTTACTGGTTTCTAGACTCCAGTCTTACCTACCTGTGCCTATTCTCATTTTCTCCTTAGAGTAATAGACATATGGTCTTTGATAAGTTTTTTAGAATGAATTTAGTTGATATTTAAATTTATCTCCACAGCTACTTTTACACTGTTCCCCTTTGGGGAGTTCCTGTTGCTGAGTCTGACAATAAGCTGTCATTTAGTCCATTTGGGGCTTTCATTTCAGCTCAGCAACTATTCATAGAACAAAATAGAACCAAAAGGTGTTCAGGTTCATTTCTAAATCTTAGGATAAATAGCCATTTCCTTTCGCAAATAGCAGTTTTATTAAACAATGATGCCAATTAGATTGTGAAAATCTGAGTCTTTGATATCAGCTCATTAATGAGGCTGATGTTGATATTTCCTTACTGTTGGAAAAAGTCCCTGGTACACTTTTTTCAAGAAGGTAGTTTGCAAAAGATAGTTTAAACTCTTTTCTCTTTTGAGACAGTTATGGAGTGTTTGTTCTCCATTTAGTTTTGTAGTTTAACAGACTCCCCATTCTTACTAGGAGCTCTGCTGTTGGGCTCCTCGGCGTTTCCTCTCCATCTTCTTTACCCTGCAAGGCTCTTGTTCTAGCCAGCTCACCTGCTCACAGCGGTGACTCTGTGGCTTCTTATTGGGAACTACTGTGTCAGGATTCTAAAGGGACCATGTCACTGCCAAAGCAGGTGAAAACAGCCTTCTTCAGAGCTGGCAGGAAGGGCAAAGCACTCTGTCACCATGAGCGGAGAGCATTCAGGGCAGAGCAGTACATCTTGGGGCTTAGCACCTGCAGGCTCAGGGCTGACGGTGTGCTGTGATGAGATTCATCTCTGCTCACTTAACTGATGTGGGCTTTATGGTAAGTGTTCACTTGCTTAATTGCTTTGGCAGTCTCGCTGATTGCCTTTCCTGAGGAGTTCTAAAAGGTTCCCCCGGGATAGAAAATAAACCTCTTCCCATGTCTTTTCATTTCATTTCATTCTTTCCTTAGCACCCTTGAAAACCAGTATGTGATGTGTATGATCCACTATTTAATTTCTCCTATGCATGAACACTGGGATCTCTCCTGCAGTTCAGAATTCTAACAGCCTTTCTCCTCCTCTGCTCACATGAGATCTTTTATTTTGTTTTTCCCAGACAGGGTTTCTCTGTGTAGCCCTGACTGTCCTAGAACTCACTCTGTAGACCAGGTTGTCCTTGAACTCATGAGATTCACCTGCCTCTGCCACAAGTGCTGGGAGTACAGGTGTGTATCACACCTAGCTCAGTAATGAGATCCTTATTCCTCCTTTTCTACCACTGAGGTATGTGTTTAGCTTTTCTGATTAGTGTGGGTTCCAAATGCCTCTTTTTCTCATACTGATTGGTATAAGACCCACAGAATATTTCCCTCCATCCTCAGCTTATAAACTGCTAAAAAGTTGCCTCTAATTTTGAAGTGATAAGCCTATTTTTCTGCCTCCTTCCTTAAAATTGTCTTGTAGTAATAGATTAATTGGGCTAAAATGAGAATAAGATGTAATTAAAGTATTTCAAGTTTTTTGTCTCATGCCATTTTTGGAACATGTTCAAGTCATATTCAAAAGGTTAAATGTTTACCATTAATTCAAAATAGGCTACTTTTTGGGATTTTAAAATGATTGTTACTCTTGAGAATGTCTTCTATGTATGTCTGGGAATTTTGTTTTCTCAAGAGAAACAAAAGAATTTAATATATAATTTCAAATGACCTATTTTGCTTCTTTACTTTTAGTGTTTCTAAGAGTAAAGAAGATCTTGCTTCCAGAGATAGGAAATGCAGGGCCAGGCTCCAAAGGTTTTTATTTTCTAGCCCCAGAAGCATTTCCAGTCCGCAATTTCTTACCTGTCAATAGAGAGCCTAAGAGCGATGGCTCAGCAGTTAAGACAGCGAGCTGCTGCTCTTCAGAGGACCCAGGTTCAATTCCCAGAACCCACATGGCAGCTGTAGTTCCAGGGGCTCCAACTCCCTCACACAGACATACATGCAGTCAAAATACCAATGCATGTAAAATAAAACAAAATTTAAAACATAATAATTAAAAAAGAAAGCAAGAGGTTAACGGTAGTGGCTCTCACCTTAAAATTCTCAGGAGGCAGAGGCAGGGGGATCGCTGCGAGTTCAAGCTAGCCTGGGCTACAGAGTGAGCTCCAGGACTGCCAGGGCTACACAGAGAAAGTGGGGATGGGGATTGGAGTGGGTGTCAGACCTAAAGAACAGAGTAGTAGGATCAGAGCAGGGGTGGGTTGGGCCCATCATGTGAGTAGTGCATCTTTAGGGAGATTTTATTCTGCTCACTTATTGAGGGAAAGATTTACTAAAAACGTGGACATATCTAAGTGGAATGTATTACTGACATCCATCATGGGAAAAGGGGAGTTCTTTCAGCTCCTATTAATTTTTTTTTTATGTTCATTATGATTGTGGAAACTGGGGCAGGGTGGGGGAATGTTAGGCTAGCAGCTAAGGCAGGAAGAAATGTCATTCCTCTCACATGGAAGTACAGGAGATGATTCAGCCAGATGTGAAGCCTGCAGGGTCTTACTTGGCTGAAGTCTATGATTTGAGGACACAAGAACTAGAACTCAGCTTGTTTTCCACCAGACACAGGGAATGAGAATAAATGAACACATTTTTCAAGGAAAGTAGCTATAACCTATTACCTAATTTCCAGCAGGTGATGAGGTGGAAACCTACAACAGGGGAAACCATGAATCAAGGTAGAAAGCCTAAACTTCCCAAATAGATAGCCATGCACACAGCTTCAGAAGAGGAGGCAGCTGCCTGGGAGCCATGTGCCTGTGAGTTTCATACATGTTAATCCACTGCTATTTCCAGTTTAGTGAGTTGCGACCCTTCATTCACCTGCTACACAGCTGCATAAAAATGGAGGCAGTAGGTAAATAATTTCCCTGGTGTGACACGTGATTTTGTTTTTTGTTTTTTGTTGTTTTTTTTTTTTCACTTAGAAATCAAGAAAAATGCTGGTCCAGGTCATTCCCTCATGCTGAAGGATATGAATTGCTAGGATGCAGTCAGTAGTTCATATTCCCAGTTCACTCCTTTCAGCCAGAAAATTTATTGCACAAAATAGTGAGATTCTTTATATTAGTTTCTTAAGCCTCTTGACAAACTTGGGTCAGTGAATAGTAAAGCAAGCAAGTAACTAGATGTCCCAGCAATGGGTTATTCTTCTTGTCAGCTGGCAGAATGCCTACCCAGCTCCTTTTTGTCATTGGAGCTTCATTATGCCTAGTCCCATGTGCATGCACTATGATGAACTCATGATGCTCCTGCATCTACCTCCCACGTCCTGGGATCACAAGCACCTAGTTTAGGCAGTACTGTAGTTGAGTAGAAGACTTCTTTTGTGCTAGCCAAGTACTGTACTGAGCGAGCTACATACCCTTTTAGTGCATTTCCTTATCCTACACCCCCATTTCCTCAGTTCATCTTTTGTTTGCATGTTCTTCTTCATTACCTTATTTGTCAAAATGCCTTCCTTATTAAAGCTCCCTTTTTTCATTTTTTTAAAAAAATTGTTTATACAGCATTCTACGTGCATGTGTGCCTACACACCAGGAGAGGGCACCAGATCTCATTATAGATGGTTATGAGCCACCATGTGGTTACTGGGAATTGAACTCAGGACCTTTAGAAGAACAGTCAGTGCTCTTAACCTCTGAGTCATCTCTCCAGCCCCATTTTATTTTTAAAATGTGCATTTGTTGATTTATTTTGGTCTTTGATCCAGAAAAGAATGGCCACAGGGACAGGAGCATAAAGAAGGGACACAGGCATGGATCGGTAAGACCTGGGGATAACTTAGAGGAATGCTCCAATAGGTCAGTCCCAGAAGTTTTTGATTAGATAGTTTCAAAGTGAAAAGGTTAGGAGGAATTCTTATTTGAGGTTTTATTTTGTTAAATGTTAATCAGCAGAGTCTCTGAGGCTTGTAATTCACCGCTGTTAACAGCATCAAGGGAAATTGGGTTTTTTGTTGCTTTTGTTATTGAATTGTATGGGCTAAAGATTCATTGGCTCCATAAGGTAAGAGGCTTACTATTGCATGAAATGGGAGTGTGTGTAACAATTGGGAAAGGTGAAAAGGAAAGTTTGTGTAAAATTAAATAACTAAATCTCAGACAAACTTTTTTTTTAAAGATTTTTATTATGTATATAGTATTCTGCCTGCACGTATACATGTACACCAGAAGAGGGCACGGGATCTCATTATAGATGGTTATGAGCCACCATGTGGTTGCTGGGAATTGAACTCAGGACCTTTGGAAGAACAGCCACTGCTCGTAACCTCTGAGCCATCTCTCCAGTCCCTCAGACAAACTTTTTATCCACTGACACATAACATTCAGCCATGCTTCCTCTCTTCTCTGAGGCCAGTATGTTTAAAGACTCCTATTTTTAAGTGTTTAAAAGCATAGAATGGTTTTCCCACTTATAATCACCAGATATATACACTCTGTAGTATACTGTGTATGTGCCTCAGGATGGTTTAGGAAAGGAGAACTCCCTGATACGCAGCCCTGGCTATCCTGGAACTCACTAAGTAGGCCACAGTGGCTGTAGACCAGGCTGGCCTTTAACTCACTGGGGTTAAAGACACGCACCACCACTGCCCAGCTGAGGTGTCATTCTTAACTTAAACCCCCCCCCCCCACACACACACACACTTTTTTTCTTAATTTCACAGTCTTCCCATCAGTATCTTCTTTCTGTTTCAGGGTGCTGTACTGTATTTGCTTGCCCTCCTCATCTGGTTAACACAGTATTTACCAGTATTTACTGTAAGATTTCTGATTTTTCCCTTTTGTGACTCTGAATCTAGCCAGCCGTCAGTACTGGTGGGAATTAAACTTAGTCTCCTATGGGAGGAGGTATCTGCTCATATTACATGAAACATTCTGCCACATCCTATAGAGGGATTTTAATCCAGCAACATGGCTACTCTGGCTGAGATACAGGCACACCCTTAGTACATACTTTTAATCCCAAACAATGAAGGTAAAGTTGGTTTGTAGAAGGAAGCACCTATGTTTGAAAGTGACATCTAGTTGAGTTGAGAGTCAGACAAAGTGATGAATCAGAGAAAGATTTGACAGAATGAGTCAGAGTAGGAGATGCTCAACTCTCGCCAGAAGAGACTAAAAAAGATAGGCTACTTGGGGAGCAGAGGGAGAGAAAGGGAGGAGGTAGTTTTACCATGACAGTTGTACAGAGACAGACTGCGGAGAGAGAACAGACTAGACACAGGTGAAGAAAGAACCAGAGAATGAGCAGGAGCCAAAGATTAGAACATATTGAAGAAGTTAGTATGAGGCCAAGCAGAGCTATTCAGTGAGAAACTGAGAGACTCCAGATTGAATTGTCAGCTTGGAGAGGAGCTTGAGCCACACAGCTAAGTTGAACCAGTCAGCCAGAGTTCAGAAAGAGTTACAAAGGGTGAGCTTATTCAGCAGTAAGTCTCAGAGGCTCAAACCATTCTAGGCCTAGATTATATTGTATGGAGGCTAGAAGCTTCCAGGACTAGGCCTAGGATAGCAGACAGAAACAGTAAGCCTCCAAGATGATAATTACATCTGGCGATATAAAAGTTACTTTTACAACGTATTAGATGGTTCCAAGGACAGATCTGCCTAGGCTGAAGAGGAAACAATGAAAGACATACGGACACATAGAAATAGAACACACAGATCAAGTCTTCAGAAACCACAGCAACCTGGACTCAGTGCCTTTAACATAGAGAGCCGAGCTGAGAGGCAGGGGGATTTCATACCAATAAACAGCAGAGGCAGGATTTATGCTAGACAGCTGAATCAACTGATAGGGTTAGCTAATCTAAGAACACTTTGTAAGGGACCAGTCTTCAGGATGAAAATATCCAGGGAGAAAAATCTAGATGGCCATTTTCTGCACACAGTCAACATCCACACATGGACCAGAGGAAGGAATTGGTTTTTCCCATAGATCTTAGGCTTTGGGGTTCTTGACATGGTGGTGCCCATCTCAACAACACACATTCACTCAGGACCTCACACACTCAGGGCTTCTGTTCCTCCAGCACTGCATAGTAAAGATTTAGGGTTTTTTTTTTCCTTTTCTTTATGTATCCAATCATTTGTTCCTATCAATATGAACTCTTGTCATACTTTGATCTGAGCCACAGAACACAGGTGCCATGGCCCACAACTTGTATTTTCAGTACTTGGGATGCTGAGATAGTAGGATTGCCAAGAGTTTAAGGCCAACCTGGGCCACAAAGTTAGGCCCTGTCTAAAAATAAGATAATAAATCATGCATATTCTACTGCACCAGGGAAAAAATGACAAGAACCTACCTATACCAAGGCATTTTATTTCAGGGAGATTCCTTTTTATTTATTTTTAAGCAGATCTTGCCCTCAAGTTTATTTATAAAAACAATACAGAGCATCAACCATCTGCAAATAGTGTGGAAAGTCATACCAATCCATCGTCTCTCACCTTGGCAGATAAAAAGAAGCCTTTTCCATGGGGCCTTCACAAGGGTCTGGGCGCTTAGGGTAGGAGTGGGAACTGAAGGCTGGGCTTGGGCTGAGGCTGCAGCCTTTCATGGTTTGAGCCTTGGCTATGGTTGGCATAGCCTGTGACCCTTGACCTCACAGCCTCAAATCTGCTTCACAAGCCTGGGATGAGCCATGAAAGCAAGTCGGCAGAGCTGGCAGTTGTGGCTCTTTGGCGTCCTGGCCTTAACCACCTTGGGTGTCACAAAGGTCTTAATGGCCTCTGCACAAGCACTCATGGCCTTTGCATTGTTTGCCTGCCTCTTCCTCAGACCTTTCTTATTGTGCTTCTCGGGAAAGAGGGTGGTCCTCAGGAACTTGGTCATTTCCCTTAAGAGAGTCATATCTTTGTGTGTGTGTGTTGGGGGGGGGGAATTGTTTGTTTTCAAGACAGGGTTTCTCTGTGTACCCTTTGCTGTTCTGGCATCACTTTGTAGGCTAGGCTGGCCTCAAAGTCACCTGTCTCTGCATCCTAAAGTGCTGGGACTCTAGGCGTGAACCACTGTTCCTGATTAGAGATTCGTATCTTTATGACTAGGGTTTCTTGATGCCATTTCTGTGCCATTTTCAGGATTGGTTGTATGTGGTGTGGTGGTATTTGTGTATTCCTGGGGTGCCTGGGACCAGGAAAAAACAAAACAAAACAGGGATATTTCTTTATTTTCACACTTCAGAAATTCATTCTTTTCTCTCTCTCTTTCTCTCTCATCTTTTTGTGTGTGTTCAGTGTTTGTGTGGGTAAACTCACCCATGTGGAGACCAGAAATGAACTTCAAGATATTTTCCTTAGATGCTTTTGTACTTTATGTATTTTAAAATATTTTTATTAATTCTTTGAGAATTTCATGCAGTGTGTTTCAATCATATTCACTCCCAACTCTTCCCTCTAGCTCCTCCCAGATCCATATCCACTTCCTAATACACCCTAAATCTGTATCCTTTTTCTAAATAGTGCATTGACGGTGATTGTACTGCCTGTACGCTCCTAGGTGAGAGCTGTGACTAGAGCATGTCAGCCTGCCAGGAGCCAGATCCTGAAAGAAAGCTCATCTTCCTCTCTCCAAGCCATTGTCTAGTCATAGCTTCTAGTTAGGAGTGGGGACTCATGCTGGAATGTTGAATGGCTGGATTTTGTACAGGCAACTCCAGCCGCTGTTTGTTCATGAGTGATATGATTCAAAAGATAGTTTTGCTCTCATTCTACCTGATCTCTGGATTTTAGAGTCTTTCCACCCCTCCTCCAGGATGTCCCATTTGTGGCTGAGCACCACTGACACTGATTCTTTGTGCTTGACCAATTGTGAATATCTGCATTGCCTGCCATCCAACCAAGAAACTTCTCTGCTTAGGTCTGAAAGCTGCACTGATCAGTGGGATGAAAGATAAAATGTGTAGGACAGTTTGATGCTAAGTTCATTTAGCAGAGTAGCAATAGTAGTTCATCCTGGGGACTTTTGAGCTCTCCAACCTCAGTTCTTGGCCAGATGTACAGTACTAAACATGTATTTTCTTTTTTGGAGCAGGCCTTTATAGCCAAGCAGAAAGTAGTTGGTTACCCTGTAACATTCATGCCACTATTGTGCTCATGGGAACCCAATTTTTAAAGATAGGATCTCCTTTCACTGCAGCTGGAGCTCATTACTTTTACAACACTGGCTGGCCACCCAGCCCTGTGTCTCTGCACCACCACACACACACTTCGCTGGGGACTCAGGCACACAACTATGTCAGCTTTTATGCTGGTGCTGGAGCTCTGAACTCAGGTTCTCATGCTTGCTTAAACAAGCACGTTTTCCCCAGGCCCTCGGAGATTTTTTTGAGAGGTAAACTTAATAAGATGTGATGACTTTGGATGTGAACAAGTGATAGGCAGGGAATGTTTGAAAGTGATACTCTGATTTTGGTTTCAATGCCTGGCATTTAAATTATGGTTTGGAACTACACACTAACAAGCATGAAGATTAATGTCAGCTTTGGTGCAACTTAGCACCAAAGACTATTTTGTTTACATGGTGGTCCAGCTTCACTGAGCATCCACCCTGTACACTTCATTCTGACTGGAACGCCAGGACCCCTAGTAGACACCCCCTGGGTTCCTTTTCATCTCAAGAAATAGTACCATGATTTTATTTTTTACTTATATGCTTTTCTCTGTAGTTCATTTTCACATGAGAGGCCTTTGATTCTATTTCTCAACAAATTTTAAATCCTTCTCATTTTGATTCCCAGTTCATTCCCATTTTGCAACCTCATGTTTAGGAAGAGAGCAGTTACCTTGTTCTAATTCTGTGATAAACAGTGTGACCAAAAGTAGCTTGGGGAGGACAGGGTTTACTTCACCTCACAACTCCCATATCACCACCTCAGAGCAAAGTCAGGGCAGGAACTCAAGACAGGAACCTGAAGGCAGGAGCTGAAACAGGCCATGGACGAGTTCTGCTTATTGGCTTGCTTCCTATGGCTTGCTCAGTTTGCTTGCTTGAATGATCTTTCCCCCTCTCTTTATTTTTTCTTTCTTTCTTTGTGTTCCTTCCTTTCTTTCTTCCTTCCTTCCCTCCTTCTTTTCCTTTCCTTTCCCTTCTCCTTTTCTTTCCATTTCTCTGTGTATGTGTTTGCCTGCATGTGTATAGCAGGTACATGCAGTGTCCTCAGAGGCTTTAAGAAGGTGTCAGATCCCTGGAATTGGTGTCAGAGACAGTTGTAAGCTACCCAGTGTGGGTGTTAGGAGCTGACCTAGGTCTTTTGTAAGAACAGCAGGCACTCCTGACCATTGAGGCACCTCTCTGTCCTTCAGCTGTTTTATGCTATCCAGGACCACCTGCCCAGGGATGGCACTGTTCCCCGCCCCCCAGTGCTGGGACCCCCCCCCCCCAATCACTGATCAAGAAAATGCCTTACAGTCTTCCCTGCAAGCCAATCTGATGGAAGCATTTTCTCAATTGAAGTTTCTCTTCCCAGATAACTGTAGCTTGTGTAAAGTTGACAAAAACTAACCCAAGGCTACTTACTCCTTATTAATAACTGGATTATCATTATCTTCCATCTAGGACCACATTAATGGTAATTCTTTATTTCAGAGCCATCATCAATCACTTTAACCCCAAAATTGAGTCCTACGCTGCTGTGAATCACATATCTCAACTGTCAGAGGAACAGGTAAGTCCCTCCTCTTCCCAGAGTGACCTGGATGGTGGTGAGGACCAAGTAGCTGTTTCTCTCTGGGACTCTTGACTGAGCTTTGAGCAGGGTGGTAAATCCAGCTGCTGAGAAGAGTTAGTGCAGCATTGCTTGCTGGGTCTTTAGCTAGAGTGATACTGTCTTCCCTTTGTTTAATTGTATGGAGTATGAGGTGAAACTTGATGAGTTACTGCCTTAGAGTAAGTGATAGGGCATTACTTTTTAAGCTCTCAGCCATAGTCATTTTGATTTCTCAAAGCCAGAAATGTCAGCACAATGGTGCAGACCTGTAATGCCAGCACTTGGAAGGTGGAAGGAGGAATTAGAATTATCCTCGACTACACATTGAGTTTCAAGGACAGCCTGGGCTGCCTGTCACCCTGCCTTAAAAACTCAGACAAACCAAAAGAAAAGTAAGACATAAGAACTTAGGAATTAATGTAAATTCCAGCCACAGGAAAACTTTTGAGTTCAATGTAATCTGAAGGTGTTTAGCTCATTAAAGCATGAGTTCTTATTGAGATAGATTTTCTTTAATGATTGTGTTCTCTTTGCCTTAAACAGTTATTTCTGGGCAGGTTTTTCTATGGTGTTGACTGAGCTAAAGATGCAGATAGCCTTGTACATTGGTTTTCCTTGAATCTGGCCTGATTTCCCTTCTCCCTCAGTGCCTGTACTCAGCTCTACATTATGTAAAACGTACGGATAGGGATTCAGCATGGCATGGAGTTGAACCCACTGTTTCTCTTGGAGTCTCTCTCCCTCTCTCTCTTTTATTTTTAATAAGGGTCTTTATTAGAGTGCAGCTTGATAAGTGCATAACTTTATATAAAATTGCTGCTACAAAGAAAAAAAAAAAGACATGAAACCAGGCTCATATAGCCTATGTTAGCTGTATGAATTGAGCTCATCTGGGTAAATTCACTGTTGCTGAGGATGTCCTTCAGCTCCTGACTGTCCTGCCTTTACCTTCCAATGTAGGTATGCCCCACCTTGCTGTTTCATTCTGAGGATTTTGGGTCTTGTATCAAAAGCACAGAATAAGATGCTTAGGAGATGGCTTAGTTGGGGAAGGGGCTTGCTGCTCAGGCTTGGGAATCTGAGCTCAGTCGCCCAGCATCCACATAAAGAAGCTAGGCATGCCTGTAATTCCAGCATTAGGAAGGCAGAGGTAGGTGGATCCCTGGAGCTTGCTGGCTAGCCAGTCAAGTTGACAGGTAAGCTCTAAGTTCCGTTACTGGCCCTGACATACACACACAGAGAAGGTAGAAGCAGTTGAAGAAAGACATGGCTTGTGAACCTTTGTCTTCCACACATGCTCACTTGCACATCCCCACATTAAATATACATACATACATACATACATACATACATACATACATACATACATACCCGATTCTCCTTCCTTGCTTCACATCCTTTTTCTAAGTAGGAAAAGCCAAGGAATGAATTCCAGACATCCGAAACCCTGTATGATGAGCTCTCCTTTCTTGCCAATGCACCATGGACCAGTTCACCCTGTGAGGCAGCAGGCAAGCTCTTTTCTAACAGAGCCCTCTCAGCACTCTCTCCAGTGGCTCTTTCTGCAGCCAGATGGATAGACCTCTATTAATGTGTCGTTTGTTTCCTTTGAGATATTTGTTCTCTTTTGTGAGGCCAGCTGTGTGTCTCCATCCTCACAGCTGCCTTTGCAAACGGCTTTCATTTCCTTTTCGTCTGCCAATGGAGCAGAGCAGACTCCTGTTCATTGAATCTGGAGCTGTCTGTGAGGTATTTATTGATGCTCCTTTTCCTGTTGGAGCAGTTCATGTTAATTTTACTGTGTCGTTTTTATAGAGAATGTTCTGTGTATTGTGTTGTGTATGTCAAGGGAAGAAGACGGTCCTTCTACCACTGTAAGCTCTCAAGAGCCTGAAAGCCACAGCGGCATTTATCCCCCAGCAGCTTGGGAAGGTCAGCTGATCTTTTTCTTGAAGTAGCAGCCACCAACCAATAATAAAAATCCACTGTGGTGCATGAGAAATTCAGAAACGGGAAGATAACAAGCTGTATCCTCATTCTCTTTCACCTTCTTTCAAGGTTAAAAGTGATGATGGAAAGTGTTTCTTGAGTCCACAAGCCAGAAGTGAGGCAGTTCCCAGGGAAAGGGACTCAGTTTATTCAATAATGGGGAAGAGGGCTGGGGATAGAATATAGTGGTAGAGTGTTCATGAATGCTTGTCTAACATGTATGAAGTTCCCTAGCACCACCAAAATGGAACGGGGCTCCTCAGTGAACAACTTTCTGTTAAATAGTTAAAATACTTACATGCCTGTGCTGCTACAAAAGGCCAGTCAGGATCAGTGGTGAAAGTCTGAGTATAATCTTTGCAGTCATAGAATTATTGTACGCTCATTACCTCTGATAGGGTACTGTTATCCCAAGACTCTGCTCCCAGAATAGTTTCTCTTCCTGGACTGCCTCTGAAGGCTGCTAAATGGTAGCATTATGATGCACTTGTTTTTATCAGGAGAGGCATTTGACTTCCTGGTCTATCTCCAGCATGTAGAGCACGTCTCTCCCTTCACTTACAAGCATTAACACTAATGTCACAAAGTCAAGTATGTGCAGCTTCCCAAAGAGCTGGCTTTGAGGGCACTGAGGCCCTGCAGCTGTTAGCAGTTACAGTAGTAGGGAGGAAAAAGAAAACAGGATTCTAACTCCTAGTAGCTTCTAAAGTACTTTTCTAAAATAAAACCTAAAGCATGTTAATAGGTGTTAGCTGGGACCTAAAGCATTTAGTACGTTATGGTATAGGCCTTTGTTAGCTCTGCCTGCCCAGCTTTTCATTTTGTTCCTACAAAAGATCTGTGAATCTTTTTTTTTTTTCTTTTTGGAAAGATAGGGTTACTCAATATAGCCTAGGCTAACCTGGGACTCACTATGTAGTCCAGGCTAGCCTTCAGCTCACAGAATCATCTTGCTTCAGCCTCCCACATGCTGATATTAGAGGAGCCGCCAGGGCCACTTAGATTTGCGAAGATTTTTGAAGATTTATTTATCTTTATAAATTAAAAATTTTGTATATACTAGGCATTGTGGAACATTGTAATTCCTGCATTCGAGAGGTGGAGGCTGGAGGATCAAGAGTTCAAGGCTAGCCTTAGCTACTAGATTTTATCTCAAAATAAATAAATTAAAATATTTTTAAGTGGGATGTAGTGGTGTACTTCTTTAATCCCAGATGCAGGCAGATCTCTGAGTTTGAGGCCAGCCTGGGCTACATAGTGAGGTCTAGGACAGCCAGAGCTACATAATAAGACCCTATCTCCAACAAAACAAAACTGAAAGGGGGTGGGTACTCTATCGATAGTGAAACTATGAGATACAGTTATTTCTATAACATCTTGAAAAAAATTAACTTTCAGCTTCATTACACACCCTCAACTGAGATTTAGCTCCTGTCTCTCTCCAGTGTAACTTAGTAGTAAACACCCATGTCTACCTAGTAAGCCGTTTAATTATACCAGGAAACTCCATCATCAAGGAAAAGATTAATCTAAAGACGTGTCACTGTCCCTCACACTCTAACCCCAGCGTGAACCAGTGTAGTTGTTTGAGGTCAGCCTGGACTGTAGAGGGAGACGCTGTCAAAATGCGTATTTGCTGAAGGACTTTCCGACTTAAGGAGGGTATCATCTGCTTTTGGTCCATTCTCACAGCTACTTTCCTTGGTATTCATTTCTAGAACTCTCTCTTTTAAAAAAAACAAAAATAGGTTATCTCCTTGCATGCTACTTGGTTGGAGTATGAGTCTCAGGAAAGACCCCTGTGCTCAGATTTTTTGGTTCTGTTGCTCTCCTTGTGGAGCTCCTGTCCTCTCCCGATCTTACTATTTCCCATATCTTTCATAAGATTCCATGCACTCTTGCCCAACAGTTGGCCATAAGTCTCAGCATCTGCTTTGATAGTCTGGAGGGCAAAGCCTTTCAGAGGCCCTCTGTGGCAGGCTCCTAACCTATTCCCTGTTTTCTTCTTCCTCTTCTTCTGATGGCCATCCTCTTTGCCTTTCAGGATGGGGATTGATCATTTTAGCATGGAGATAACCTAGAACCCCTGCACATATGTAGCCCATGGCAGTTCAGTGTCCAAGTGGGTTCCATAGTAATGGGAACAGGGACTGCCTCTGACATGAACTGATTGGCCTGCC
>CM053762.1:56078298-56359748 GCA_028658305.1 Pachyuromys duprasi | reverse complement strand
AGATAACCTAGAACCCCTGCACATATGTAGCCCATGGCAGTTCAGTGTCCAAGTGGGTTCCATAGTAATGGGAACAGGGACTGCCTCTGACATGAACTGATTGGCCTGCCCTTTGATCACCTGACCCTGATAGAGCAGCCTTACCAGGCCACAGAGGAAGACAATGCAGCCACTCCTGATGAGAACTGATAAACTAGGATCAGATAGAAGGAGAGGAAGACCTCCCCTATCAGTGGACTTGGGGAGGGGCATGCGTGGAGAAGGGGGGAGGAAGTTGGGATTGGGAGGGGAGAAGGAAGGGGTTTATTGGGGGATACAAAGTGAATAAAGTGTAATTCATAAAATTTTTTTAAAAAAGAACAAAAATAGCAGCCTAGACCAACCATTACCTTTTGAAGTCATTGTAAGTTCTAGTCTCCAGTCCCCTATCACTATTGCCCTGACCCTGCTTTTCATTTCCATGGGATAGTTGAGTCATACATCCTGTGTTTCACTCAAAACAATTTCAGTGACTACTTTATCTGTACTCAATAAATGTGAGTTGAAGACATAACAGAAGCCCCCTCCTTCTGTACTTCAGTTAAACCCAGGGCTTTACACACTTATTTTTGCAAGTATTCTGCCAGTGAGCTACATTCCCCAGCCCCCCTTTCTAGGTTTTATCTTGATAGGGTCTAATTAACTTGCTTAGACTGTTCTCTAACTCTCCCTATAGCCCAGGCAAGCTATAGCCTCCTGAGTGCCTGAGTGTCTGCTGTGCCAGCAGACCTTATTTGCTGTTTAAGAGAACCTCGTGGGAACTGGAGAGATGTCTCAGCAGTTAAGAGCACTGGCTATTCTTCCAGAGAACCTAGGTTCAATACCCATATCAAAACAATCTGTAGCTTCATTTCTAGGGATCCCATACCCTTTCTGGGGTACCAGGCTTTCATGTGGTACACAGACATATATGCAGGCAAAATACCCATACGTATAAAATAAGGTAATTTTAAAGAGAGAGACTGCAGTTGATGGTTTAAACATGAGAAGTATGTTAAGGCAGAGTCCAGGGTCTCTACAGTTGTGGTAAGAGTAGACACGGAGGGAAGGAGAGTTGGATTTAACTCAAAAGAGAAAGGATAGACAATACAGAGGCATAAATTGTAAAATATACTCAAAACTAGGACCTAAACAAGTCAGGAAAAATAGAGAATTCCAGAGTTTTATATGTCATGTCTTTGGGTCACAAAACAGTCTGAAGCTTGGTGGAATGTAGCAGCACATGCCTCTAATTCCAGTATTTGGGAGAAAGAGGCAAGCAGAGCTCTGTGAGTTTGAGGCTAGCCTAGTGAATATAGTTTCAAGATATGTAGAGACCCTGTCTCAAAAAAAAAAAAAAAAAAAAACAACCAATAGTCTGAAGTTACACATCTTAGAATATAGGTCAGTCTTTAGTCACTCACACCTACACCACTTTTTTTTTTTCTTTTTAACAGAGTTTCTATGAAACCCTGGCTGGCCTGATTTACAGAGCTCCACCTGCCTCTCCTCCAAAATACTGAGATTACAGGTGTGCACCATTGTACCCTGAGTCTCTTCCTAATTATTTGCCTTTGATTCGATCACAGGCAGTTATCGTTTGTTTGTTTGTTTGAAATAGGGTTTCTCTGTGTAGCCTTGGCTCTCTTGGACTCACTGTGTAGACCAGGTTGGCCTCGAACTCACAGAAATCTGTCTGCCTCTGCCTCCCTGAGTGCTGGGATTACAGGCATATGTCACCATGCCCAGCTTAATCACAGACACTTATGAAGAACTTAGCAATGGCCAGCATATGGTGAAGCTTAATGGACAAACTTTTCTTTCTTTTCAGTTGTAATTAAAAAGATTCCCCAGCCTAGCCATTCCTTGGTATATGAAACCGTATTCTTACTGGTATGCACATTGATGTGCTACAGCTCTAAGGCTTTTCCATGCTGCAGAGCTGAACCTGTCCTCTGAGCAACTTCCTGTTCCTCTCTCCCTGCTGCCTTGGCAACCACCATCCTACTTTCTGTTTCTAAGGGTAGACAAGCCTATCTTCAAGCTTCACTTTCACCCCAGTGGCCTAGAGCTTGCTAAAAATTCTTCTGCATACAAAGTCATGGATTTCTGAGACAGTCTTAAGAGTTGGGATATGGCTTAGAATTTGGGTCTTTGCCTGGAGTCTCCCGGTTAATTTGCCAGAACATACCCCAAAGAAAGAATGTTTAGGGAGAAAGACATGCTGCTGGGACTCCAAATGTCCTAGGATCAAAAGGTGATGTGATCAGGTTTTTTAGTTTTCTACATTAGGAATTGTTATTTTTTCAATATTATGACATAATCAAAATCAGTTTGTTGTTTTAGATTTATCTATTTTTAGTGTTTTACCTACATATATGTCTGCACCACTTTCCTGCCTTATACTTTAGAGTCAAAGTTTCATATAGTGCAGGTTAGCCCAGAGCTAACTCCTTTGTGAGTTTGTGATATCCCTGTCTCCACTTCCCAAATTCTGGGATTGTAGGTGTGAGCTAGCTGTGTTAGCAATTTTTACTGAGGTTTTAATTCTTATCATTTCTGTTCTCCCTGGAGCTTTGGGTTTTAGATCCAGAGGAAACCCATGTAAAGTTGTATAAGACACTTTTTACATGTATGTGTGCACAAACTTTGTATGGGGGCATGTGTGTGTGCATAGTCAGCGTTGGTTCTTTCAGCATGTGGACTTTGAGGGCTCAGGTGGTCAGGCTTGGTAGCAGATGTTATACTGGCTGAACCATCTCTGCAGCCCACAAGACAGTTTTTGTTGTTGTTGTTGTTTAATATACAAGCAGAGTATTGTTGAAAGCTGCTAGGTATTACTTCAGTGAACTTTCTAAATAGGTTTGGTTTCTCCTGATTCTAAGAGCTTTTACAAATGACTGCGGCACGGTAGAGAGACGGCTCAGCAGTTAAGAACACCTACTGCACTTGCAGATTGGGGTTTGGCTCTCAGAACCCTCATTGGGCAGCTCAGCCACCTGTAACCTCAGCTTCAGGTCTCCAGAACCCTTTCCTGGCCTCCACAGACACCAGCATGCAAATGACACACTTCTATACTTGCAGATACTCACAAATACATGTAAAATGAAATAAATCTTAAAAAACTACAAATGACTAAGTATTTAGAAATCCAAATGATATTTAGTTTTGTTTTGTTTTGTTTTCACTCCTTTTCTTTTTTTTGAACTGACCATGTAGCCCAGGCTGGCCTCCAACTAGTGACTGTACGCTTGCTTCAGCCTTCTAGAGTTTGAGCCACCAGGCCTAGCCTAGTTCATTTCTAATGAATTATGAGATGTTATTAAGAGGAGATTACCACTTTGCATGGCACTGTATGTATCTTTAGGGCCCAGGTAGACTCCTTTGCTTGAGAAAACTTTCTTACAGAAATCTTGGTAGACAGCTTTAAAGACGTAAAGGCCCCTGAGAAAAGTCGAGCCTGAGACTTCCTCCTCATAGTTGTTGCTACCCCTGGGTGTGTAAGTGTGTAACAGCTTCTGCGGGTGTGCGTAATGGAGAGGGCTGATTTGTGGGGTTTGGTGAGAAGCTCCCACCATGGGTACAATGTGGAGCCAGCTGTTCCTACAGATCTTTAAATTGAGTCATCTCTCTCAGACCAGGCCTGTGACCCAGCTCCGGCATACTAGTGGTTGTGAAGGAGAAGGGCTGTGATGCTATCACGATTTTCTGAAGAAGTTGTTCAAATGTTCACTTTCCTCATAGGAGCCACCCCTATAAAAATTCTCCCTAGATAGGCATGGTTGAGTACACCTTTAGTCCTAGCGCTGGGAGGCAGAGGCAGAAGGCCAGCCTAGTTTACATAGGGAGTTCCAAAATGGCCAGTGCTACAAAGAAAAGCTTTTTCTCCCAAAAGCAAAGCTAAAAAGAACCTCCCTGGGCATTTTAGCATTTTTAACTGGGTGATTAAGACATCTGAGAAGCATCCTGTGAGTGTTCTGTGCTGTTTTCTCTTCTTAAAGCAGGGTCCTGACCATCATGCAAGGCAGCCTTGGCAGAAAGACACATGGTCAAGAGTTAAGATTTAAGACTCCCAAAACAGCCATAACTGAGCTTCCAGTACTTGACAATGAGCTTTTCTACAACAGCCTGTAGCCATGCACTGCCTCTCTGTAGCCATGAGTGATGGTTGCTGTGGGAACTCTGCTTGAGTGAGACATGTGATACCAGCATTAGCTGTCTGACCCTCCCTGCCTTGCTGTCTTTATTTGTGTTCTGGCATTTCAGTTCACCTGTTATGCAGAAAACACTTCGATGGAGTTGTTTGTTTGCTGAAATCACTCCCTCAAGCAAGAAAGACACAAAGGCGTGGGAAGGGTGGCTCCTATGGGCTGCTTACACTCTGTAGGCATCTTGAGAAGGCACACAGATTGAGCCAGCTGCCAGGTCATGTGCTGCTGGGGTGATTGCTCTAAATTGGACCAGGAACTTGGCTGCACCATCAGAGATCTTCCTAGAGGAGAAAGATCTTGTATTCAAACAGATGCAGATGCATGAAGGATACTTTATAGTTGTTGCAGTGGTGCTTTTGTATGGATTATTTACTTACATCTTACATCAACTATTACATAATTATTATTTTATAGGTGAGAACACTACAGAGTCTGTTCAGTGTTACAGTTGTAGCCAGGTAGGCCTTGACTGCAAGGTCGAAGCCTTCTCTATTTTTTCAGGCTGGGCCATGTATGACAACTTGAGTCTTCCAAATATGTTGAAAGAATATGTAAGCTGGGGCTATGATGAAGGAACAAGAAGCAGGAAGAGTAAGCTCCTGGGAGGTAGCCAAAAGTCTTAGAAGGAAGTTACATAGTTGAGGATACAAAGTACCAATCCATTCCAAAGGATTTGCCTGCCAGAAATACCTGTGTATCTGTATAAAGGGTCCTAATGTGGCATGAAAACTTCATAAATGAAATGAATCCCTTTATTCCAAATCAGTATCCCAAAGGCTTTTCTACATACCGAAGGGATGTGGTGGCTTTTTATGAAAATTTTTATTTATACCACAATAGATAATTTATTAAAACCATATCACACTAAAGTTTGATTCTTATATCCCAGACTGACATGAGTTCACTTTGTACGTAAGGATGACCTTGAACTTCTGGTCTTTCCGTCTCAACCTTGTTGCGTCCTCTGATTATAAGGCATGTGCTACCTACCATGTTCCATTTATATCGTGCCAGGGATCCAACCCAGGGCTTTTTGCATGCTAGCCAAGCATTCAATCAACTATATCTTTTTCCAGCCTCTTAACTGCTTTTAAAGTAGTGCATCTGTTTTATCCAAAAGTCTAAAATCACGTTCACAGCCAAGCTGGGTGAATGGCAGAGGTCACTGGTAGAGAAGAGGTCGGGTTATTATTTGTGTCTGCTACTATCAGAACTTTCTTCACTGAGGTAGAATTTTGAAATGGCCAGCACGTGAGTGCCTGGTCTTCCTCAGCATGGCAGCTGAAGCCACCATGTCAGCGTATGGAAGAACAGTGTAGAGGATAGCACCAGGCACTACAGGACCTTGTCAGTCCTGCTTTCTGCAGCCTCAGGAGGAGCCCCCCATCAGTCACTCTGGTTACTAGGAAGAAGGCTCAGGAGCACTTCCCTCTTTTAAAAACTGCTTTTCTAAAACCACTTCCTTCCTTCTGTTTGATCTTTGGGAAGATTATTTTATCTCTACTACCTCTTTTAGAATGAACTTTAGAACTTTCCCAAGATGTGTATGGAAGAGCCTGGTTTGCCACTGTGATAATAGCAAAGGCTAGAAGTACCCTTATGCAAAGTTGTATCTGTTAAAGTTTTATTGACTTGTTTGTTGTTGTTGTTGCTGTTGTTGTTTTTCAAGACAGGGTTTTTCTGTGTGGCCTTGGCTGTCCTGGACTCACATTGTAGATCAGGCTGGTCTCAAACTCACAGAGATCTGCCGGCCTCTGCCGGGTTTATGGGTGTGTGGCACCGTGCACAGCTTTTTTGTCTCTGGAGACAGGGTTTCTCTGTGGAACCTTGGCTGTCCTGAAATTCTCTCTGTAGAACAGGCTAGCCTTGATCTCAGAGATCCTGAGTGCTGGGTTTAAAGGCATGTGCCACCATGCTTGGCTGACTTGATATACTTTTGTTATTATTTCATGTGTATAAGTATTTTGCCTGCATGTATGTCTGAGCACCATGTATATACATGGTGTCCATGGGACTGGAGTTACAGATGGTTTTGAGCCACCATTTGGGTGCTGGGAACTAAACCTAGGTCCTCTGCAAAAGCAGCCAAGTGCTTTTAAATGCTGAGCCACCTCACCACCTTGAAATGGTTAGGGCTCATAACAGTATTTTGATTTTTCTTAACAATCATGATCATGTGGTAATTGCAATCTGAAAAACCCACTCAGCTAAAAAAGACGCTGGGCATAGCTCACAAATGGGATTCTGACTGTTAAGGGTGGGAAGTAAATGAGCCCCTGAAGATGAGGCAGATAATAGTGAGTTAGAATCAGAGAAGGCTGGTCTTGAACTCCTCCTGCTTCCATCTCCCAAATTCTGGGATTACAGGTGTGCACCACTGCATTTGGCTACATATGGTGATTTCTTCAGCTCAGAGTATAACTCTGTTGCCAAGGAAAGTTACCTCAGGTGGGGAGTTCAGACACATCTGCCTGTTAGTGTCAAGAAGGTCTGATGGAGAATTTGTGTGTCTTTGTTTCTTCCATTCCCTTTACCTTGGCACCTCTAAACATGATTAGATGCCTTGCCTGTACAGGGTAAGGGTCTCAATGTGTTGGACCTGTAATTAGTGCAAAGAAAAGCTTCACAGGGCTGTCTATAGCTTTAGCCAAATAAAGTCAGGGACACAGGGTGACTGCCCAGGGAAATTAAGGAAAGTCACTGTCACCAATCCTTTAAGCAAGTGATAGCCTCTTACTAATCACCCACTGTGAGGTTCATTATCTGGACCACCTCACTGAAGGGCAGGTACAGGCTGTCACATCAATAAGTCTCAAGGCACAAGGAAGCCCTTTGGTAGCAGCCTTGAAAGGCTAGACCAACTGTGAGAACTGGACAGTTCAAATTGGTTTTAAAATTGAGTTTGGTCCTGAAGCATAGGAGATGAAAATAGAGAGGAAGAAAACCAAATCAGCAAACGTGTGCATATTGACTGCAGGCAGCTGCAGGAAGGAAGCAGTGCTTTCAAACGGACCATCTCTGAAAGCCAAGGGTTGACTTCCACCCTTTGAAGCCTTGTTTCCAAGCAAGTTACATTAAGTGGTAGTTTCCTAGGAGAACACAAAGTTACCTCAGGTAAAAGGTCACTTAGGTACCGAGTGGAGGGACAAGTACTCACGAGTCTGTGGTTTTGTGATAGGTGCTGTTTGTTTGCCTCTGGTTTGGGGTTTGGTTCTTCGTGAATGTGGAATATGTTTCTCCCTCGCCCCACCCTCTATTCCTTTCTTTCTTTTTATCAGCCATTTTGACTAAGGTACTCTGAAAAAGAACCAATTCTGAAGGAAACTCTCAAGATCTGCTTTGGTCAGAAAACTGCCTGCCTCATAGACTCTTTGGTACAAGACAGGAAATATGTGCCTACCTAGGCTGACTCTTCCCAGATTTCCTGTGTGCAGAAAGTACAGAAGTACTAGTTTAGGCTACAACAACTCCAAAGCTTTATCTGCCCCAGAAGCACATGCATGCAGCACTGCCAGCTTTGGATGTCTTTGGAATTGAGAGCTCAATAGGCACACAACACTGGCTTTAAGCTGGTCATGATCCTTCTGCATCATCTTCCCAAGTGCAGTGATTACAGACATGTGCCACCATGCCCACTTTAAGACACCCTCCCCTCTTTTATTCCTGTGTTCCCAGTGAGGCAAAAGCAGGAGAATCAGGAGTCCAAGGTCACCTTTTGCTATATAACAAGTTTAAGGACATCCTGTATAAAGCTTTTACCTACCTAGTCCCAGTTGCAAATGTTTTCAACTTTCATTTTCTTCTTTAAGTTTTCTTTAAAAATTGCTTTTGTTTAGTTGAACAGTGGTGGTACATGCCTTTAATCCAAGTGCTTGGGAGACAGAGGCAGGCTGGTATCTGAGGCCAGCCTGGCTTATAGATTGATTTCCAGGACAAGGCTACACAGAGAAACCATGTCTCAAAAAAACAAACAACAAAGTTACATTTGATTGTTTATTGTAGGTAGGAAAGGACACTTGTCTGTGGAGGTCAGAGAGCAACTTTCAGGATCAGTTCTGTCTTCCTACCGTATGGCCCAGGGATTGAACTCAGATCTTCACACTTAGTGACAACCCAGCCATCCTGTCAGCCTTTTACATTTAGATCTGTGATTTATTTCAAGCTGTGTGTATGTTTATTGTATAAAAGTAAATATCCATTTCCTCTCAAATACCCAGTTGTATTACCATCTCTTCCCATCTAAATACCTTGAGGGCTAAAAATCTAGTCCAGTTGTTAGACTGCCTGCCTGGTACACGCGAAGCCATAGGTTTGGTTCCCAGCGTTATATAAACCTGGTACCACACACTGGTAATCCCAGCACTTAGAAGGTGGAAGCAGAAGGATCCTTTGAAGTCACTTATAAAGCAAAAAAAAATTACTTTTTTGTTTAAAAGAAGTCTGCTGGGGGCGGCGTACTGGAGAGATGGCTCAGAGGTTAAGAGTACTGTCTGCTCTTCCAAAGGTCCTGAGTTCAATTCCCAGCAACCACGTGGTGATTCACAACCATCTACCCTGGGATCTGATGTCCTCTTCTGGTGTGCAGGTGTACATGCAGACAGAGCACTCATACATGAAATAAAATAGGTTTTTTAAAGTCTGCTGTAATTTTGGCTAGAGTTGTGGTAACTCTATAGGGAAGGTTTTAGAAAGAACTGATACCTTAATATATCATTTGAGATGTAACTTAATAGACCATGTACTTAGCATGCACAAGATCCTAGGCTTAATGTCCAGTACCCAGAATGTAACAATAATACTGTCTTCAAATCCATTAGTATATCTCTTGAGATTTTTTTTAAGATTATTTTCATCAGTGTTTTATACTTTATAGTGTACTGATTTTTTTACCTATTTTATTCTGTTTCTTCCATGATATCTTACTTTTACATTACATAAGTAGTAATTTCAATTTCCCTTTTTTGTTTCTGGTTTTGGTTTTTTTTGTGTGTTTTGTTTTGTTTTTGAGACAGAGTCTCATTGTGTTGTATTTCCCTGGCTGCCCTGGAACTCACTCTATAAACCAGGCTGGTCTCCAACTAGACCTCCTCTGTCTGTCCAGTGCTGGGTTTAAAGGTATGTGCCACCACTGCCTGGTGCCTTGATATTTTCAAAAGGTTTCACTCTGTAGCCCCAGCTGGTCTTGAATTCGTGGTGAATCTCCTGCCGTAACCTTGTACATTCTGAGAATACCGGTGTAAGTTAACACTCCAAGTTTAGCTGTAGGTGTTTATAGACTCCCTTCCTCAAACTAAGAAAGTTCCTTTCTGTCACATGATTGCTGAAAGGTTAGATTGTTCACCACAATGCCCACCCAGCTGAGATGTAATTCTTCGTGTATAGTGAGATGAACATGTAGATTTTCCCCATCTGAGATAAATACCTCTTGATCATGATACACTATTCATTTTACTATTTTTTATTTTATATATACTGTTGTTTTCCCTGAATGTGTCTGTGCTGTGCCTGCAGTGGCCAGAAGAGGGCATCAGATCCCCTGAGACAGGAGTTACAATTGTAAGTCACTGTGTGGGAGCCGAGAACTGAACCTGGGTCCTCTGGTAGCAAGTCCTCTTAACTGCTTAGTCATCTCCCCATAGTTCAGTTTTCAGAGTAAGTTTAGGTATAGTCTTTCTACTTTATTGTTTAAGTTACATTTGTGTATGTATGCATGTGTCCCATGGTATACATGTGGAGGTAAGAGAGAGCATAGCCCAGATGTGTCTGATTCTGGCTATGCTCCCTCTCTGGGAGTCCAGAGTGGTCATGACCCTGAGCCATGTGAGGAGATAGGGAAGAGGAATAGAAGAGGGTAGAGAGGGGAACTAAGTGAACAGCCAGGAGGCCAAAGGTACAAAAGGGGTGGGTAACCAAAATGGCTAGATTATGTAGGGAAGAGCCTCTGGGGGAAGGGCAGCCCAGCTGTGGGCAGGATTAGTGTAGAGGGCAGCCACATCCTATAATAAGTAGGAACTGAGGGATGCTGGGAAAACCTGTAGGTCAGGTCTACTTTGAAGTGTTAAATAGGATCCTCAGCTATTTGTCCTGGATTGAAGCTTAAAATCTGACAACTTGCCTGAGTCGGTTCTTTTTCCACCATACAGTTTCCAGAGGTGGAACTCAGGCGTCAGGCACAATGGCAAGCAATGAACTGTTCTCTGCTTGCTTGTAGCAGTTTTATTAATTTCTCAGACAAGGTCTCATGTACCCTAGAATAGCCTGGAACTCACTGTGTAGCTGAGGGTAAGGGTGATCCGCCTGCTAATAAGCATGTGCTACACACCAGGTTTATTGGAGAAAGTTGCTCATATAGGCTGTTGAACCTACTGACATAGTTGGTTGCCATATTCTTTTCCTTTGATAATGCCTATAAACTTTAAATCATCTTGTTTATGATGTGGGTAAAGTGACCCTTTCTCTTTTGTTCCTTATCAGTTTGCTTAGATGTTTATCATTTTATTAATCTTTTCAGTAAATCAGCTTTTATTTTATTGATTTTTGTTGTTTTTATTGCTTATTTTATAAGATTATCTTATTTTTCTTTTCATATTTTTCTTTCTTCGCTCTTTCTCTTTATTTATTTAAAGACTGGGTTTCTCTGTGTAGCCTTCACTATCCTGGAACTCACTCTGTAGGCCAGGCTGGCCTCAAATTCAGAGATCTGCCTGCCTCTGCCTTTCTTTCACTAGGATTAAAGGCATGTACCCAGCTTTTTTTCTAATACAGAAATTGAGTGGTCTTAGTTTTCCTTGTGGTTAACAACAGCCCATAAGTTCTGTTTTCATTTTCATTCAACTCAAAATATTTTCTTCTTTCTCTTGTGACATTTAGAAATGTGTCATTTTATTTCAATTATTTGGGGATTTTCCAGATATATTTGTTATTAATTTCTTATTCAATTCCCTGATGGCCAAAGAATATGTTTGGTGTGATTCCAGTTTTTTTAATGTATTGAGATTTGGTTTATGATGCAGCATATGGTCTGTCTTGGTGAATGTTCTGTGTGCACTTGAGAAGAATGTATTCTGCTATAGCTGAGTAGAGTTTTCTATAAATACCCTTTAGGTCAAGTAGGTTGGTAGTCTTACAGTCGCCCTCATTTCTGTCTCTGTCCTTCCAGTTACTGAGGGCAACGATGAAGCCTGCAAGAGTGACTGCGAATCCCCCTGTTTCCTTCCTTCAGTGTCTTGTTTGCTTCATTCAGAGCTTTGAAGCTCTGTTATCATCTTCACATACATGCAGGGTTGTTAGGTCTTCATGATGAGTTGATTTACTTCATCATGGAATTTGACTCTTAGTGCCTGCAGTTTTTCTTTTTATGTGTGTTTATTTGGGGTGAGGAGTGTGCTGTGTGCTATAGCCTGTGTGTAAAGGTCAGAGTACAGCTTGAGGGAATTGGTTCTATTCCTTCAACATGGGCATCCCAGTGCCGGAGGCTGGAGACATGGCTCAATTAAGAGCCCTAGCTGCTACTACAGAGGACCAGGTGCAATTTCCAGAAGTGGCTCACAATGATCAATAATTCTGGTCTGAGGAGATTCCATGCCCTCTTCTGGTCTCCACATGTACTGCATACACCTAGTACAAACATTCAGGCTAAACACTCATACACACAAAATAAAATAATTTTTTAAAAGAAAAGAAAAAAATTAAAGATGAAAAGTGGAGCGTGATGACACACGTCTTTAATCCCAGTACTTGGGAGGCAGAGGCAAGTGGATCTCTGTGAGTTCAAGGCCAGCCTGGTCTACAAAGTGAGTCCAGGACAGCCAAGGCACAAAAAAAAAAAAAAAAAAAAAAAAAGAAAGAAAAAAAAAGAAAGAAAGAAAAAAAAAATTAGAGATGGCTGAGGAGAAGTCTGGTTAGAGTGTACTCTGCTCTTGCAGAGACTGGCATTCAGAGGCTGGCAGCCACATAAGTGATGCATAACTGCTGGATCTACAGCTCCAGGGGACCCAGCCTTCTGGCCTTCAGAAGCACCTCCACACAAGTCAAGACTTCTTTTTTAATGAGAGAGAAGAGAGAGTGCTAGATAGAGCGAAAGAGCAGCACAGAGTCTGACGGACTTAGTCTCCTCTGGGTACTAGTTAGACCTGGAATTCATAAATCTCCTTGTTTGTTCTTGGTCTTTGAGGTGCAAATCTTTTAGTTGTTCTATGTAAACAAATGCTAAAAATAGCTCAGCAAGTATTTGAACCTGGCTGCTAAGAGATCACCATGTGTGTCTGCTTAGCTTGTTGGCATAGTTATCTAATGAGTACACCACACAATTGAGTTGCATTTATGCTGTGAAATTTGTCACTGGCTAGAACACACTTCAGTCGGACATTTCAGAATGGGCTGAATCTGATTTCTGAAAAACTTAACATATAGTTTGTATGTATGTGGAGTAAAGGGACATTTCCATTTTTTCCTCACTCTTTGTATATGAAATCTGCCTTTCAGATTGGTCCTGATGGGAGCTTCAGCCATTAGTGAGGTCAGACTTGTCCAAGTAAATGGCCTTTCCTGAAGCTGATGTCTTAGAGGTCCTTTCATGCTAGAATGCTGCACCCTGAATTAATTATCACAGTAGCATAAAGTGGAAGAGACTGTGATCAGAAGGGGCCTTGACTCAGTGGTCAGAGGTAAAGACACTTGCCACTGAGGCTGACTTGAGCTTAGTCCCTTGGACTCACACGGTAGAAGAAAACTGTCTCAAACAAATTACCCTCTGACCTACACATGTCATGGCAAGTGGACACACACACTGGATGTACATTTTTATTTGTTTTAAAGAGAAGAAACCTTAAGCCCCTTCATTTCTCCTGCCTGTGAAGCCAGGCATAGGGATACATGTCTGTAATCTCAGCACTCGGGAGGCAAAGGCATCAGGAGTTTGAAGACAGCCTCAGTCACATGGGGAGTTTGAGGCTACTTGAAATCCTGTCTCAAACAATTGTGCAACAGCATCTCAACCCTGTGACCCAGTCACTGTTTCACACCTGACCCTGCTCAGGCAGGACTTGGCTCTGAGGGTGTTAGAAGCCTGTCAGAGTGCTGACCAGTGCTGAGTGTTAGAGTGTCAGGGCTAATTCTGATCTTACCATGTGACCCTAATGAGAGATTCCTTACCTTTTTAGTTGAGCTTGTGTTACTAAATTAATTCTGCGAGCTTGTTGAGTGTTTGTTCTTCTTTGGACTCTGTTAGGCGGCCTGAGAAATCCGCATAGTTACATGGGCTCTCTTCAGAGGGTGAAGCATCTGCTAATGGCAGTTTTGAGTGAGGAAATTGTGGTAGACGTTTCATGCTTGTTGCCCCTGGAGAGGGCGACAAGCTAATCTCCCCGGGAAACCTGTAAAATATACGTGTCTTCTGGAGATGAGGTGGGTAGAGTGGGTGGAAGGGAACCTCAGGCCCTGGAACATAACCGCAGGGGGGCTGAGGAGATGGCTCCCAGGTTAAGAGCACTGGCTGCTCTTCCCTGAGACCCTGCTTCAATCCCCAACACCATAACTGCCTGTAACTCCAATTCCAGGGAATCTGACACCCCCACACAGACATACATGCAGGCAAAACACCAATGTGCATAGAAAATAAAAAGGAGTCATTCAAGAAGATTAAAAAATAACCATAGGTTCAAGCAGGTAAAAGAAAGTAATAGTAGGAATAGCTCTGCTATGTCAAACAAGCCTTTCACCGCCCTCTTTAGTCACCAGAGTTAGCACTGTTTGGTAAAAGTATTATTACTCCACTTGATAGGAAAACTGGATCATGTGTGGTAATATACACCTTTAATTCCAACTGGAGGGCAGATTCTCTGAGTTTGAGACCAGTTTGGTTCCAGGCCAGGGATGTCTCAGAACAAGACAAAGGAAGCAAGGACACTGGCATGCACCTGCCACAGCACACTTGTGGAGGTCAGAGGACAACGCTTGGGAGTTGCCTCTCTGAGGTTTGAACTTGGGTCATCAAGCTTGCTGGCAGGTCCTTTGCCCACTGAACCAGTCCTCTGGCCCTTCAGGTCATGCTCTAAACTGCAGTACTATCTTCCCAAACATTAGCTGTGGATTGAAACTTTTTTTTCAGTTCCCATGATCAGGGAGACCCAGCAGCCAGGGCCCCACTTATAAAACATCTTCTTGGGGCTGAAGAAATGGCTCAGCAGTTAAAAGCATTGGCTGTTCCTCCAGAGGACCCTGGTTCAATTCCCAGTACCCACATGGCAGCTCACAACTGTCTGGTGTGTAACTCAAATTCCAGTAGACTGATTCTCTCACATGGTGTGTGTGTGTGTGTATATGTGTGTGTGTGTGTGTGTGTGTGTGTGTGTGTCAAATGTACATAAAAAATAAATTAATTTTAAAAAAGAATGTAAAAAAAAAATCAAACATCTTCTCAGTGCTCAGATAGCCTTCATCTGTCCTGAATTTGGAACTGTAGTACGAATTCTGAGGAAAGAATTGGCATTTGCTTTCTCCTATCAGAATCAACACAAAGGTCAGCCATTGAAGTAACTTCCAGCTAACTTGGTGATTCAAGCTAGAGTTTCTTGTTTCAGAGGCGTTGCTTTAAAAAGTGAAAGCAATAAAACCCCACAACCTGTGCAATGCAAAGCCAGGCTTTTATGAGCCTATCTGCTCAGTTTTTCTTTCTCACAACCTATATCTCCTACTCTAGGAGATCTAGAGCTTAATGCTTCTACAGGGCATTCTAGGCACTCTCCGACTTCCGGCTGGTGTCTGTGCTTACATTGCATAGGTGAGTCTGGTATCCTTAGCAACAGAACCCATCAGCTTACTGAGGATGAGCCAGGCCTTATGGTTAGGGTTAGGAGACAGCAAGAACATCCAAAACCCTCATCACCTAACCTTCCCTTATAATATTAATAACCATTTGTCGGCCTTTCACTGTTTGCCAGATACAGGAAAGTCACTGTCTCTGCCCTTTCACATCAGTGTGATGAGGCAGGTAGTGGTACACTCCTTTATAGATAAGAAAACTAAAGCTACAAGACGAGAAAATCATAATAAATTTACATAATCAGTGCTTAATGTGGAACCAATGTTCAGACCTGTGACCTTAAAGTCCATGTTCTTAATGCCTTCGCTGTTTTCTCATGCCATTGTGTCCAGACACCTGAGGAACAGGTGCCTTGCTGCTTTCTCTTGGCTTTTTAGAGACAGTGTTTTAAAGCAAAGTTTTGCCTGGTTTCTAGGGACTGGCACCATTTTGGAGAAATTTTGCCCCCTTTGTGGCCTTGAGCCAAGATCTAGGCTGCAGCCGTTCAGCTATGAATGCTATCCACAGCATGAGAGAACTGGTTTACCTCTATGCCTGCCATTGCTGTGTACTAATCCCCTTGCTCATAGCACTGAAGGCAGAGCAAACATTTGACAATGTGGACCCAGTAGGCAAAACCATCTGGATGTCTAGAGGGAAGAAGGGGAGATAGGCCTCTGTCCTTGTTGCCTCTTCCCTTGAAACCCAAAATCAGAGCTTCTTTCATCAGGACACAGCCCCTCCAGCCCTTTTGGAAGCAAGAACGTTGCTCCTAGGTAAAGTCTGCCCTACCGGTATGTCCTGACCCTAGCTGACTTTCTTTACCCCTGCCTTCTGTCAGAGTCAAGTCCCTCACACTTACCCTCCCAGTTCTCTGATGAGTAGGGTTTTCCTTGGTGTTATGGTCTTCCTGCCTATTTGATACCTCCATGCAGGTTTCCAGGGGGAGCAGTCATTCCCTTCCCTGGCCCTTCTTTCTTGCCCTGTCCACTTTGCTAACTTGACAGAGTGCCTTTCCTCCCACCTGCCCCTACCGTTGCCTTTGTTTGATTTAGGGTCTTAGAAACTGAAGTTACATCAAGTTTGTCTGGAAGTCCCTTTATTATTAACCTCAGAGATCCAGGATTCCCAAGGTCAATTGAATTTTGAATCCTCACCCCATAGAGAGTCAGATCAGGTATGGTGACAGACACTTGTAAGCCCAGATTTCAGAAGGTGAGACAGGAAGATGAAAAGTTGTAGACCACATTGAGCTCTATAGTGAGTTCCAGGACAGTGTAGACTGTATAGCTAGATGCTGTCTCAAAAAACAAAGTCAGAAACACTGTTGAGGGGACACACCACATTACAGCCCATCAGAATAATAATAGTTGTGGCTTATTCTTGAGGGTGTCTACTGTACCTCAATGCTTGGATACCCAAAGTGTGCTCCAAAAGATGGATAAGAATGGTGAGTTGGCACCAAGAGATAAAAACAAGTGGCAGATGGTGCTAAGGAACATCCCAGGACTAAAGAAATGTGGTTTCCAGAAAGGGAAAAGCAGGAAGACACTGGCAAAAGGCTCTCCTCAGCACCTGGGACAGCCTGGCCAGAGGAGGCCTCACAAAGAGGCTAAGAGTACACTGTGGTATCAGGGACACCAGTGACCATACAAAGTACACAGCCTTTGGTATCCATGCTGGGCTGGTCAGGAAAGGCAGCGAATGGAAAAGATTCAAAAGTGGTCCCAGAAGCTAGGTGGAATGGTACAGGCCTGCAATCTCAGCAGCTGGGAGGCAGGGACCAGAGGATAAAGAATTCAAGGCCAGCCTCAGCCACATGAGACACCATCTCAAAAAGGAAGAGGAGGAAAAAAACTCAGCCAGGTGGCAATGGTGCCCCCCCCTCCCTGCCTTTAATCCCAGCACTCAGGGCAGCCTCATCTGTAGATGAGTTCTAGGACAGCCACGGCTACACAGAGAAAACCTGTCTCACATACACTCACACACCACAAGATCTCATAAACCAGAATTGCTCCCTGCCACCCTGCCTCTTTGCTTTACATAAACATTCTTGCCAGGGACTGAGACCCTGCTTGGCCTTTGACTGCCCTCAGGTACTAGAAGTGGTACGAGCCAACTATGACACACTCACACTGAAGCTGCAAGATGGCCTGGACCAGTACGAGCGCTACTCGGAGCAACACAAGGAAGCTGCTTTCTTCAAAGAGCTGGTGAGCACCCATCCCCACTCTGCCTGTGTCTCTTGGGGGGACACATTTTTAAGATACTGGGATCTGCTGTAATCTAGGGTATGTTTGCAGTTTGCTAAAGATTAATAAAACTAAAGGGGGTTGGTATGCAGCTTTTCTACCAAAGAATTTTGGAATGAGGTGGTGAGAGGCAGATAGTCCCAAGCCAGCGTTACCCACCTCATCTGTCTGCAACCACAGAGACAGCCTTGCACAGCTGCAGCTGGGCTGGGGTCTGGCATGTGTTGCCAGTGGGAGCCATGGTGCATTACCCCTTTCCCTGTCTTTAGAGCAGCTAGTGAGAGTAACTGATCCTCCTGCTGTCATTCCTTCCAAACTCCCTAATTGGTCCCTGGCCTGAGAGTCCCCCTGCCGTGCCGAAAGCCCCCCTTACTATAGCTCCCCGGTCTTCACTTTCTGTGTCCACCCCCATTTTTCAAGCACCCAGTCTCTTCCAGGCATGACTGCAAGCTGGCCTCTCCCTTTCTATTGTCCCTTTACTGTTCCCTACACTCCAGGGAAAGCTCTACCTCCCTGTAGCTATGCTGCCCTCTTGGTTGACACAAACCCTGGTAATGAGTGGGACAGGACGCAGAGGCTCTAACCCACTATGCTGGACAAAGAGGCCAGATTTCAGAGTCAGTCAGTCAGTCTCTCTCTCTCTCTCTCTCTCTCTCTCTCTCTCTCTCTCTCTTTCTCTCTCTCTCTCCCCTCCCCCCACTTACTTTTTGGAGCAAAGCAGAAGTTAAAGAAAAGCTTCCTGTACTTTGGGGACTAAGGCAGACACACATTCTTTCCCTCAGTGAGTAGTTCACTTATTTCTGTAAGTAGGCCTCCTTGGGCTGCTGCATGCACAAAGCCGCCTAGAGTTAAGCACCCGGATCTCCCAGTCCTTTCTCCACAGGCCTTTCTCCTGCCAACACAGTGAACACTTCATCTTGGCCCAGTGCCTTAGGAACTGCCCTCTGCTGTTGGTAATGGACTGTCTTCTCTCTGCCTCTGCCCTTCCACCTTCTAGGTTCGGTCCATTAGTACCAACGTCCGGAGGAACCTGGCCTTCCACACACTTAGCCAGGAAGCCCTCCTGAAGGAGTTCTCCACCATCTCCTGAGGCTGCACATGCCTAAGAGCCACTGACTGCCTTACCCATGAGGCTCCTGGGCTGGAGGGTGAGCACAAGGAGAGGGAACTGTCTTCAAGGTTGGAGAGAAGCAGACGCCAAGACTCTTGGTGAAGGCCGTGCTTCAATGAGCTTGGACAGCAGGGCCAATCCCAGGATGCTCTTATTTGGGAAGAAATGGGTGGGCAACGGAAGAGGCAACTGAAAGTGTGGGCTTTCCAGGATGCACTCCCTGGATTCTGCCTCATGACTCCAGTTGAGATTCCAAGTTCTGGCTTCTGTTTGTTCACGCGCTGGTCAGGCAGGCCTCAGCTGACGCCAGCGCTCTGAAAGCCAATGGCTGTTCTTGCTGATGCCACAGCCTGTTTCCTTTTGGACCCAGAGCGGAGCAAGGCCCCTGCCCTCACTGCAGTCTGCCCAGTCCTTAGCACCTCAGCGTAGAGCAGCAAGGCAGGGATTGGCACCTTTTCTGTTTCTGAGTTCAAAGTTGACACCTCTGAGAAATTGGGGATTGGCTGTGCCTGGTGCTCTGCTGTTAGACCTCTCCTTTCTGGTGTTAGTTTGGCACTAGGAGCACCTGTTCGCTTCCCCTTCCTTCCAACTGTTGACTCATGAGCACAATAGGCCCACAACTTCAGCCTATGGTTTTTAGTCTGTTTTAAACTGTCCTAAAAGAGTGCGTGTGAAATAAACATTGACAGGTTTTCTGGAGCCCTCAAGGTGCCTACTTTGCTAGTTCCCTTTCCAGCAGCTCTCCCTCCTCACCCACCCCTTCCAATGGGAGCCAAGATGAGCTCCCCTCCGCGTGTTCCACCCCCTCACCCTGCTGTTGTTTACAGTCAGCCTGCCTAAGAATTTCCTCTGGAGAGGATTCTGTTCCTGCTGTGGTCTGCTGCTGGGAGGGAGAGAGCCTGCTGGGGTAGGGTGCTGAAACAGGCTAGGTGATCATCAGGCCTGAGGCCTCCATCTTGTCTAGCCATAGTCTAGTTGGGCCTTGGGCACACCCAGCCTTCGTGAAATTGGCCTGTTGATTCTGTCTTTGGATATTCTCCATGGAACCGCTGTAGGGCTTTCCTTTTCCCACAGCTTCTCCTGAAATAGCTGCTGCTCTAAGGTCGGCACCCCCCAGGATGGCAGGGGCAAGCAGCACAGGGAGGATCCGAGGAGGTCTGAGAGCAGGTCTGAGGCTTCCTGAGCGCCTGTCCATCTAGCATCTATCTCTTTGGGACATTTGCCCTCCCTGGAGGCCAGAGTTCTGATTGAGCGGAAGTGTGCTAGTTCTAGAGAATTTGTCAACAGACCGACATGCTTAGATGTAAACTCTTAAGCTGTTGTGGACTGGGTCATCTCTGATAACTGATCAACCAGATGGGTAACTTAGCCTGAGGGTTTTAGTGTTTCCATAGTGATAAACTCCAGAGCATCTGGAGCTGATGGCAAATCAAAGCTATTAAAAATTGATTTGTGTGGGACAGTCTCTTTAGTGTCTTTAATGCAGGTGTTGGACTTGTGGGATAAGGGACCTTTCCTTAAGACTTTACCCCTTCTGAGTTTCCTGGTCCTGATAGTGGCCAGCTGGGTTCAGAAAACTGTGTCTTCCCTTGCCTCTGGGTGAAAGAAAGGAGAGTAGTGTTATGGGTAGGTCTCTTGAGTGCTGGGTTTCTGCCAGCCTTTCCTATACAGGAAGAAGGGCCAGTCTGGTATGAGCAGCCCTAAGCAAAGCATTCCTTTTCTTCCCTGACTAAAAGCCCGCCTCTTGAATGATTTGTCCTGTACACCTATGACCTTTAACCTGGAGTCCACATCGTCTTGTAGACATGAGAGTGGCTGGTGCCTCTGACAGGTCCTTTGAGGTTTCTGAGTGTTCCTCCCAAAGACAGGTCTCCTTACACTGCTGCCTGCCCCAGTCTCCTACAGGAACACCCACCGCAGTTCACAGACTCAGGTGTTTAGAAAGTAAATTTGATTGAAACATGTATTGAGGTATGTTGGCCGAGGCTTTTGGTCTCAGCAGGACTTCCTGGAGACATGAAGCGCGCGAAATGGAGGGAGCCTTGTGCAAGGCTGTACAGTGCTGGCCTCGCCTTCAGAAAATGAAGGTGGCTTCGCGAGAAAGAGAGCTCCTTTCCGTGTCACACCTGGGTCCCCAAGTCTTTCAAAGGTCTGTAAATCTTCTGGAAAACAAAGTCTAGCAGGTGGCAAAAGAAAGGGGCACAGACGTTGAGAGAAAAAAAGGAGAGCAGGAGAAATGAAGACTTGAGTAACAGACCGGGTTCACTTGTTTTATTTTTTTACCTTTCCTGTTGGCAGGGGGTGTGGGTGGGAGTATGCGTGGGCATGGGGTGTTGTCATCAGATCGGGGAACAGAGCATTTAGAGAGTGAGGCCCTCCTGGAACTTAAGAGAAACAAATGCACCCGGTGCTGCGGGTGAGCCTGTGTTCTGAGTCCGGGTAGGCTCCGATTCCCATCCCGCTAGAGAAGAGTGCTTGCTGGTTGGGAACACACAACACGAGGCAGGAGGAAACAACCATGAATTAAGGTTGACATGAAGACCAGAGGGAAAGGGGGACATACCCCAGGCTCTAGCCCTGCTTGGCAGGACTGACTGGCTGTGGGGGGAAGGGATGCCTGAGAACTGGCGGCGGGGTTTCTTCACAGCGGAGCTTTTTTGGCCCCTCTTCCCGAAGCCCCGCAGTTTAGTAGGTGGCGTAGCTGAAGAGCTATTCTCCCTCCCGACACTTTCCAGTTCACCCCTTCACCGGGTGCCTCCTCCGAGCTGCAGAGGGTGGGGGGCGGGGGTAGGGGGAACCAATCCCGGCAGCGCCTAAGGGGGGAGGCGGCGGTGACAGCCGCGGGGAGGGGGCGGAGGAGAGGCGGCTAGGCTCCAGCTCAGCTCTCGGCTCCACTCTGCCTTCCGCTCCGCTCTCACTTGCAGCTCAAGCCTCCTTCTCCTGCCCCAGGACCCCGAGGTGGGCCCTAAAACCCAAGCATCCCCAGACAAAAGCTCTGCCAGCCCCTACTGGCCCCGAGCCCTTGCAGATCACTGCGCCGCCAGGGGGCGCCGTGTGAGCGCCCCATCCCGGCCACCCGGCGCCCCCTCCCACGGCCCGGGCGGGAGCGGGGCGCCGGGGGCCATGCGGGGCCAAGGCCGAAAGGAGAGTTTGTCCGAATCCCGAGATCTAGACGGCTCATACGACCAGCTTACTGGTGAGTCGGTGGCTCAGGGGACCTGGGAGGGTAGGCGGACTTCATCCCCCTAGGCCCTTCCACCTCTCTGACCCTGGCTTGGCCCCCACGCACACTCTGTCCCATTCCCACGCACCTTCCAGGCTGGTCTGGGCAGCAAGACCCTAGCATTCAGAGCTTTGAGTCCCTTGGGGAGGGGGGAGGGGAGGAAGAACAGGTGAAGCAGGTGTGGAGAGGCAGCAGGTGTAGGCGTGTGTGACAGAGGACTGGGAGTGTGTCTGGAGTGGGAGGTGTTACGTGCGTGAGAGCACCTGTCATCCTTGTGTGTCTGTGTATGTATATGTGTGCCTCCTACAGCTAGTTGCCATGTGCCTTGAGCTTTGGTGACAGCCAGGGTGCGTGTGACTGCATGAAGCAGTGCGATTTTATGGACTTGCCAGGTGTGTGGTTGTGTAGGACCCTGGCTGCACTAGTGAAATTGTTTTGACTGTGTGTCTGTTGAATGTTCAACTATGTGCATTGAATGTTTCTGTGTGATGTGGCATGTGACTACCAGAGCGCATCAGGGCATCGCTGTATGTTGGTACATCCCTTTATAAGACTTCTGGGATGAGCATCCTTTTCTGTTTGTGATTTTGTGTTTGTGGGCTGTGGGTCACTTTAGCATCTGGTGCTGGCATCTCTCATGATGCCTGCAGTATGGTCTCTGTGAGTTAACGGCTCTTCTGTCCTCTTTGCCTCTCTGTCTTCCTGGTGTTGGTGAGGATCTTTCATGTCCCCCATTAGCTCCCTCCATTCTCTGCACATAGCTCAAGGAGCCAGGCAGGGACCCCACCACCCGAAGAGACTGGCCTGCAGAAGCATGCTGCAGTCCCAGCACCTGGCCCCTGGGGAGAGCCTTTCACCGGTGCTGGGTTACTTCCCACCAGAGTTACTCAGATCATTCTCAGCAAGCAAAGCTCCTTTAATCACCAGCAACCCTTTTAGAACTTGACCCAAGCCTCCTTTTCTTGCTCTCCTTCAGAGCCACAGACAGAAGTTACCCTGTGCCCGCTCCAGACACTTCGCTGCCCTCTTTGCATGGGAGGTGGGGAGTCTGCGAGGCCAAGGCCATCTGTGTATTTGTAGAGTCCTAAGTTGGGTAGGTAGGCTCGTGTCTGTGTGAGTGACTCTGCCACCTCTGTGTGCACATGTTTCTGTGTGTCTCATTATGCAGTCTGCCCAACCAAGAGGAGGGAGGCTGTCTCTCTTCTAAGCCTGAAACAAAGCTGGACAGTTGTGGGAGTCGGTAACGCTTGCCTTCCTTAGTGGAGGCAGGTTAGACCTGGGAAACAGGAAGGGGCCCCGGGATCTTGGGCTTTGAGAATAACTCTGTACTCCTGACTGACTGGGAAGGCCCCAGTTGCAATGTCAAGACCCCTAGAAGGAAGAGTGTTCACCCATGTAGAATCCGGAGGCCCTGTTATCCGGTCTACTCTTTACCCACTATCAACTTAGGATCTTTGAAGGTAGTCAGGGTCCAGGGGCCCTCATCAACATGCTGTTAGTTTGATTTCTGCCGTGATCCTCCCCTTTAGTGAAATGATCTCTTCCTTGCCGGGCTACTTCATTTACTTATGTTTAATTCATTTATTGTGAGATGGTGTTTTGCTATGTAGTCCTGGCCTTGAACTCACTATGTAGCTCAGGCTAGACCCAAACCTCAAATTCTCTAGCCATCAGCATTCTCTACACATGACTGGAAAAGTAGAAAAATGACTACCAGGACCTCTTTGTAAAGAGAAGGTCATCTTTTGTAACTAGAGTGGCCCGGCGGCTTGGAGCCCAAAGGGGAGTCGTTGTCCGCGGTGCTGAAGTGTGCTCCAGCCCTCTCCTTCCCTATGCCGGCGGGATTCCTCGGTTGGATTTGGGCAGTATCTCTGTCATCTTAGATCATTAGGCTGGCAGCGAAGTAGTCTTAAAAGTTATGGCCCAGAGCATCTTGTATACACCCCAACTGTCCCAGTCTTGCTCCAAGCTCAAAACAGTTGAGAGTTTCTTAGTAGGGGTAGGGTAGGATGTGCCCTCCCGTCCCAATTCTTCACTCTTACCTGCTCGGTGGGGGCTGTTTGCTACTCAGTGGGAAAGGCTGCGCTTAGCACTCAACAGCGACCCCATCTGAAAAGAGGCAGAGAAGGAACAGTACAAGCTGATTAGACAGTTGGGTCCTGACTGGCCATGCCCCAGGACCTGAGTCCAGGATCTGCAGTCCTGCTTCTTTGGCAATAAAAGTATCGTTCCTGGTTGTGGAGCGCCCCCGTGTGGCTAAAGTGCCCTGCAACCAAAGCTAATTCCTTGTGGGCACTGTTGGCAACGGGATCAAGTGGGCAAGGTGTGGAGTTTGAGGGTAATTGTCTCCGGTTAAATGCTTGCTCCCCTGCCCCTCCCTCACGCAGTGGGAGAAATGGGATTATATGTCTTCTATGGCATTTCCCAGGATTTTGAAGTGTTGGTTGGTGCTGGAAGGATTTACGTAGGGTTTTAGTGGTAGCAATAAATTCTAGAAAGGGGGTCTGACTTAGCAATGAGGGGGGCTTCTCTTTGTTGCAGTTGGCTGGGAGCCAGCGTAAGATGGTCTAGCTTTTTTAGAAAGAAAACTCAAAAGACTACAGCAGACATCGTTTTAAAAGGGATCTGGAGCCAGGAGGCACACAGCCTCACTGCCTCTTCACCAAGATAATACACTGTCCACTTTCCTCCCGCCTGCTTTCTCTCCCATTGGCCCAGGAAGTGTGGAGAGTTGCCATGACAACTATGTCCTCACACCCCTCAGCGTCCCTGGGCTAATATGGGAGGTGGGGGTGGGGAAGACAGCCAGAAGAGGGGTTGAAATGGAGCAATAAAAGGTAAATAAGGTCTGCCTGGTGTAGTGATTTACATCTGTAATCCCAGCAGTTGGGAAGATGAGACAGGAGGATTGCCACGAGTTCCAGGCCACCTTGAATCATGTTCCAAGTGCCAGACAAGACCCGATCTAAACTGAAAAATAAGCCATTCATCATCCAGTCCTCCAGCTTTTCTCAAAATTCGTGTGTACCTCTTTTCCTTACCAGAAATCCAGAAGACGTTTGGAGAGAGAGCTGTGAGGAGAGAAAGCCCTGCCCTCTGCCACACCCCCATCTCCAAAAGCTTTGGGGGTGGGCGCAGAGGTCAAGGTGCTCCTGTGAGGCCAGCAACCTGCATTTGACAGGCTCGGGGTCTGAGGCACCCCGCCTGCCAGTCTTGCCCTCTCGTACCACCCACACTAATGGGGGCGGCACCGCCCTCATTCAGGGACCTTGGGGGCGGAGCTTGGACACAGTGCTCTCAGCCGAGCCATGAACCGCTGCCCCCACAGGTGCCGGAGCCCACTGGGGCAGGCAGCGCGATCCCTCTACCAGTTGGTGACTGGGTCGCTGTCGCCAGGTATGAGTAAGGGAAGGGAGGGGTAGGACCCCTCTAAAACTGAGTGGCTCAGGATTGGAGCCTTACAGAGGTGGAGAGAAGGGCTTCTCTCAGAGATGGGAAGGAGCAGGGGCTCGCACGTAATCAGGGCAAGAGGGCAAGGTCTCTGGCATAGAGCAGGGGATAAGGGTCACTCCCGAAGCATCAGGATAAAATAAAGCTTTGGGCATCATGGCTCACAACACTGGAAAGGGTAGGGCTGCTCACTCAAGGGTGAAGAGCCTCACGAAATGGGCAGGGTGAGGGGATGGAAGGAAGAAGCTTGGCGCTGAGCTGGGGAGAGGTAACAGCCCCTGCATTGCATTACTTGGGGTTTGGTGAGGGGTGCCTTACAATGACCTATCAGTGTAAAAAAAAAAAAAAGAGGAGGAGGGAAAAAAATGAAGCTAGAACAAGCTGAGCTCACTAGTGAGTTCATGCCTGACCAGACAGATGGAACTGTGTGACACAGATTGTCACTGCTTTGTCTCTGGAAGCCTGTGTTAATGGGATTGTGTATTCCTTACCAAGTTGTGTGTCTCCAAGACTGCATCCTGGGACTGCACATCCCTAGGATGGCCAGGGTTATATGCTTTGGAGTTTGGTTTGAGAACCCTGAGTCAGTAAACTTCAACTTCATGAAGTTGTACCTTGGCAGGCATGAAGTTTGTGGGGTGTATGGTGTGAATTGTGGTTTACATGTTGTGTTACTGGGGTTGTGCATACCTCTACTTAGGTATCCTTAGGGCTACCTGGGCCCACAGAATCTGGAATTCTCTCCTGATCTGAAACAACCTGACCCCATGGCATTCTGGGACCTGTAGTTTTCTGCCTCATTACATGAGGTTCCACTTAAACCCCTGGAGTATAGTCAGAGTTTGGGGCTACTTCTCGACATGTACCTTCAGGAGGGGCCGAGTGAGAACCATGCTTACAAGTCTCTTGGGGAGCATACATCCCCTTAAGCCCCCTGCTTGGGCCTGTCTCCAGTGACAGATGGCTGGAGCCAGGCAGGGCCAGCTCTCAATCACTGTAGGCATGACTTCCAGGACCCAAAATAGCCCCACCGCCTAGGGAGATCATTAATCACCTGATGCGGCTTGGGGGCTGTGGTATCTTTCTGATTAACTGGAAAGGGAATGGTCGGGGGCTGAGAGAAGGGCTGTGGGGTCTGTGCTGACGAAAGGGGTGACAGTGGTGAGCAGATGGCATAGGGTGTGGGTTCCTCCACAAGGCAGTATTTTTCCAGACTTGAACTGGAAAGCAAATGGCTGAATGGTAGCAGTATCTCTGTGGTGAGATTAGAGATGTTGGGGAGGGACCGGCCCAATGCCCAAAGGTTTAGTCTTAAGTTCTCACTTTGCCTAAAGTGATTCCATTAAGATCTCACTCTGGAGCTGGCTATGGGGCTCAGTAGGAGAGTGTTAATCTCAAATCTGCAAGGCCCTCAGTTCAGTCCCCAGTGGCAAAGCAAACGTCTTTATAGCCAGTGTGGCCATACACACCTGTGATCTTAGCACTCAAGGCTAGATGATTGCTGTGAATTTGAAACTGTTTTAGTCCACATATTAACTATCAAGCTAGCCAAGGCTACATAGAAAGACCCTGTCTTTAAGCCAGGCATAGTGATATACATCTTTAATTCCAGCACTTAGGGGAAGGCAAAGCCAGGCAGATCTCTGAGGCCAACCTGGTCTACAGAGTGAGTTCCAGGACTCACTTTTTTAACAGCCAGGGCTGTTAAACAGAGAAACACTGTCTCAAAATACTAAAAAGAAAAAGAAAGACCCCATCTTTCAAAAGAAAAAAATCTGGGTGTTATGACTGAGGATAGTTAGATTGAGGCTGACCTGAAGTTCCTGATGAGCACTCAGCTAGTTCAGGCTACAGATAGAGTGAGAGCTCATCTGGAAAGAGAGAGAAAGCCAGGCGAGGTGGCATATACCTACACCTGTAATCCCAGTACTCAGGGAGGCAGATCTCTGTGAGGTTTTTTGGTTTGGTTTGATTTGGTTTTGGGTTTTGGGTTTTGGAGACAAGGTTTCTCTGTGTAGCCTTGGCTGTCCTGGCCCTCACCCTGGAGACCAAGCTGGCCTGGAACTCAGAGATGCTCCTGCCTCTGCCTCCCAAGTGCTGAGATTAAAGGTGTATGTCACCACTGCCTGGTTTGATCTCTGTAAATTCTAAGCCCATATTTATATAGCAAATTTTAGGCCAGTCAAGGCTACATAGTAAAATTCTGTCTCGAAAATAAAATAAAAATAGAACAAAAATGTCTCATTGGACTTTAGGAAGAAGGCAGATTCTGGAGAAGAGTGCCTTCTCTCACTCTCCACAGACCCTTCTAACAGAAGCCTGGTTGATTTAGAACCAGGAGTCAATGTGAGTTTAGATCAGGGTCTCTGAAGAAGGAAAAAGGAAGTCACATGGACAGAACAGTTGGATGCAAGGTTGTCAGACTGTCCATCTCCAACAGCCGGAAACAGGAGGCTAAAAAAAAAGAAAAAAATATGGTGTCTCTTTCAATCCAGACACTCTGCTTAGTATTCATAGACTCTAACCCTTTTAAATTTTGTCACTCTTAGTTCTCCCAGCATAAACTGTCTTCTTGACACTCCTGAGACCATTGGAGAGCTGGCAGATGGAAGGCTGTAGCCAAAGTCCTTCGTAGTGCTTACCAAATGCTGATCTTTTTGGTAAAGTGAGCTGTTGATATTTGAGCCAGCATTTTTAAAAAAAAATTTTTTAGATGGGTTCTCACTATGTAGCCATGGCTGGGTCGTCTGGAAATGTCTGTGTGGTACAGGCTGGGCTCAAGCTCCAAGATCTGCCTATGAGTGCTGGTATTACAGACACGTGTGCTCAGCTTAAAGTTGGACAGACTGGTACTTGTAATTTCAGCAGCTAGGAGGTAGAGGCAGAGAACCTGGGCTACCCTGAGCTACACAGCAAGATCCTGAACTACGCATATAGCTTTAAAAACAACATACATACAAACAAATATCCCAAAGGCTAAGAATGTTGTTCAATGGTAGAACTATTTTTTAAAATATGTATGTCTGTATGTAATGTTTGTACACTCGGAGGCCAGAAGGGCACCAAGTCTTCTGGAGCTAGAGTTGCAGGAGGTGATGAACTGTTGTCTGTTGGGACTGAACCCAGGTCCTCTGGAAGAGCAGTATGTGTTAACTGCTGAGTCCTCTCTCCAGCTGCTCAGTAGTAAAAAACGATTGTATAGCATATACAAGGCCCTGGGCTTTGATCCTCAGTACCACAAAATCAGCTTAGATTTTCTCTGACCTCCCAATTAGAAAGCTTTTGATCTAGAGCTCATTGATCACCTTCCTAGAACAGTTTGTCACACAGTGGTCGTATAACAGAACAGTTTTAGATGAGCTTTTCTCTGTGAGGGCTGTCTCCCCACCCAGTGAAAGTTAGGCTTGAGTTTGGATTTCCTTCACCTTGTTCCACAGTGCCAACCTTGTGCTCAACTTGTGTGAGTTCTCCTCCTCTTCTTCCTCTTCCTCCTTCTCCTCTTCCTCCTTCTCTTCTTTCTCCTCCTCTCCTTTTCTTCTTCGTCTTTTCTCCTTCTTTTTGTGGTTTTCCTTCTGTGGCCCAGGCTGGCCTGCTACTTGAGAGATCCTTCTGCCTCACTCTTTCAAATGCTGGGAATCATGGGTGTGTGCCACAATGCTTGCTTAGTCCAGTGGGGTTTTTATTGTTGTTGTTTTTGTTTTCTTGTTGTTTGTTTCTTTAACATCTTTACCATTCAGGCACTTAGAATCTAGTTGAGGACACAGCGAGATCTCGTTCAGTCTCCTGGTTAGCTCTTCTTAGTTGACTGCCTTGAGCACATCACCCTGAACCTTCTTGACTTCATCAGCAAAAACTGCACAGTGCTGTTTGCTGTAGGCTTCTGATGCCATGATAAGCCATCAGAGTAGTAATATTGCACAGTTTGGTGGAGTACACATGCAATTTTAGCACTTTTGAGGTAGAGGCAGGAAGATTAAGGCCATTCTCAGCTGCTTAAGTTTGGGGCCAGGCTAAGGAGCTAGAGAAATGGCTCAGCAGATAAGAACCATTGTTCTTGCAGAGAACCCGGATTTGGTACCCAGCATCACCTGTTTCTCCAGTTCCAGGGTGATCTGACCCTTCTTCAAACCTCCACAGGTACCAAGCATGTATGTGGTGCACATATATACAATCAGGGAAAACACATAATACATAAAAAATAAATCTAAGAGGGGGAAAGATCCTGTCTGGAAAAAAAAGTAAAAAATAATCATAGTAACAAATCTGAAAACCTGTTGTGAACTAATGAGTGCTGTGGAACTATGGGAAGAATGTTAACAGTGGGTGATGCTTACTCAGCAATGAATAAATTCTCCAATGGTGTTTCATGTTTTAGTTCATCTGTTGCCACCAAAAAACTTTGTAAGGTGAAAAACTGAAGCATATGTTAAGAACTCATCAAGGTGCCAAGTGGTGGTGGCACACACCTGTAATCCCAGCTCTCAGCAGGCAGAGGCAGATGGATCTCTGAGATTGAGGCCAGCATGGTCTACAGAGTGAGTTCTTGGACAGCCAAGGCTATACAGAGAAACCCTGTCTTGAAAAAAACAAAACAAAACAAAACAGAAAACAAAAAACCCATTCATTAGTGGCTCAGCCAGTAAAGGCAGAGTTGCCACCAAGCCTCATGACTTTGGTTCCGTCCCGGGGCCCTGGGTAAGAGAAAACTGACGCAAGTTTTCTTCTGATGCCACATGTATGCTGTCACGGTACCCTGACCTCCTCTCCTAAAAATACTGTTTTGTTTTGTTTTTGAGACACGGTTTCTCTGTATAGTCCTAGCTGTCCTGAAATTTACTCTGTAGTTCAGGCTGGCCTGAAACTCAGAGGTCTGCCTGCCTCTGCCTCCTGAGTGTTCAGACTAAAGTACTGCATCACTATGCCCAGCTCAAATAATTCTTTTTTTTTTTAAATGTTTTTTTTAAAAGGGGTGTGTGCAGAATTCACCCAGTAAAGTGCAAGTTGCAAACTGTGATTTGAACCTAGGGCATATGGCCCCTGGTCCCACCTCTGTGTTCCTCTGTTTCTGCCCTTAAGATTATGGAGTAAGGTGTTGCGTTTTGTGGATTCAGTGGGGGAGGGGGACCGCTCATGTAGCCCAGATTGGCCTTAAACGCCCTGTGTAGCCAAGGCTGTCCTTGAATGCCTAATCGTTCTGCAGCCACTTCCCAGGGCTTACAGGAATGTGCTACCCCAGTTCAAGGAATTGAACAGCTGGCAGGTGGTCAGCTGAGGGCTGAAGGCCCTGAAGGGAAGAGAATTAAGCTGCCTGGAAAGGGTGGGTGAGACCACTAGGATAGTGAAAAGGGAAGGCTCCACAGACTTAGAGGGTCACAGAGTTTGTGGCAGTTAGGGCCATCTGTGGGACAGTGAAACAGCCAAATTGGCTGAAACAAAGGGCTCTCTTGATAATGGTAAAAGGGCTTTGCGCCTAAATATCCCGATTTACTGTTTTCATCTGTGAAACAATAACTTCTAAGGTATGAGAAACTTCAGTCAAATTACGAGTTGACTCGCTTCTTGCCACTGACACAGGGGAGGTGGGCAACAGAGCTCTGGGGCAGGCACAGCTGTCCCATCCTTACCCAGGGGTAAGATGGGGCATGAAGTAGACACTGACGCCCAGTGGTAGCTTTGTAGAATTGCAGTTGGACCTTCAACTGGCGCAAAGGGACTGGGCTCCCGCCCAACTGAGAATAACCCTGAAGCTGCCGTGTTGGAGCCTTATGAGGGCCACGCCCACGAAAATGGGAGCTTTCCAAGAAGGGAGCCACAGAGGATCAGCTCGGAGTCAGACTGGGCTGAAACGGAGGCACTGCCGATAGAGATAGACATGCTTACGCTGGCTCTCGCTTAGGGAATGCCTTCTGAGATTTATAGAAAAAGCTCACTTTGATAGCACCAGTAAGCGGTAATACATCATCTAGTAAAAGTGAGGCTCAATTGCAATGCCATGGTAACGGTGTTAACTCCGAGGGCCCTGGTCTTGTGGTTTACAGGCTCTGAAAGCCTCTCCGCCCCCACTCACTGCCCCACACCAGAAAGGGAGAGACTTCAGAAATGCATCGACGGTTGAGAGATGATGCCATGGGAAGTTCCCATTTCCCTCGTATCCTCGACTTCTCCCTAAGGAGGGATCAGGCTTCGGCATATCTAGGATGAAGTTCTGGCCTGAAGAAAGGGAAAAACACAGCTCTCCCCACCTTCCCTCAGGAGCTTTAGGGAGTCCCAGAAGCAGCCTCAGTAAGTGCCTGCAGGGTCATGAAGGGGCCAGTGGCCTTTTTCCTGCTTCCGTGGTCAGACCTAATCCTCCCTCCCTTGGGCCTCAGTTTCACTGCCTGTGGCCTGTGGGAAGAAAGTGCTTCCCGCTTCATGGTCTCCATGACAACCGCAATCGATGCTGATAGTGTCCTTCTGACAGGAGAGGTCACTTGTCTTCCCCTTATGTTCTCACTCTATTCTATATCAATATATTAATAAAACCATAGACCTATCTCCCAATCATGCAGCACATCCATGCCTATCCAACTTCAGATCCCAGCCCAGAAGCCTCCTAAAACACACACTTCACCCCGCAAACTCAGAAATCCCCACACATATTGACATATGTATTTCATAGACACCCGAACCTGTCATACTCCCAAAAAAGTCTTTGTGACATGCACTATCACTCATAAACAGACACACATAAAAGAGAACACACATACTCTTATAGTGGCAAACCCAGGAATATACACACAGTAAAACACCCTGAATTCAAAGTATTCTTACCCATCTATTGCCTATCCAGCGCGGGTCAGAGCTTCCAACACACACATCCTACCCTGCTTCTGAACACAGCTCCTCTCACTGTCCCCTCCCGATGTCACCGCCTCCCTCTTCTAAGCCCGTCTCCCTCACACCAAAAGATCCTGAGGAGGAAGTACTGGCCCAAAGGCTGAGGTGGCCCCAAGAAGAGGAAAAGGCGGAGGCTGTGGCTGGGAGGTGTGGGGCAGAGGCGGGGAGAGAGGGGAAGGGAGGAGACCCGGGGCGGCGGGAGACTGCAGGGCATCTTACTCAGCCTTACTCAGGCGGGGGAGTGTGAGGGGAGGTGGTGTGGGGCATCAGCAGGTGGGGCCATGCCCCAGGACCGCCATGACCCTGGCAGGGCTGGAGATGGTGGCTGTTCTCCTGGTCCTGGCTCTTTTTGTCAAGGTTCTGGAACAGTTTGGCCTCTTTGAGCCTGTCTCCTTGGAAGGTAACCCAGGTATCTGGGCATATCTGAGTTGCTGACTGTTTGGGTACTGGGCTGCGCTATCTTCATGCCCGGGGGCAGGGGTGAGCAGGTGAGTGAGGGAAATCTAGGAGAAGTGACAAATGTATCCTGGGAACAGGATTTATGGGAGGTAATAAGGATGTCTCTGTGGAGTTGGTCTGAGGGAAGAGAGGGTGGCATCTGGGAGGCAGGTGTCTCTGGGAGGTGGTGAAGAGTGCTGTGTGAAAGGGCAGGGGAGTATGGAGAGGAAGTGAGGACCTGGGGCAAAGCAAATCAGGAGCCACCTGGGCATGCTGCGTCTAGAGTAAGGAAGGAAACCTGAGATAACACCGAGTTAAACCCTTTGGGAGCCAGAGTCCCACAGTGCTCTACAGACCTGTGACTACAGGTCTGGGTGCCCACAGGTAGATTTTTCTGGGGTGTGTGAGACATGGGGTGTCACTCTGTGTTCACGTATAAGAGAAGACAAAGTGTAGAAGCTTGTGTGTGTGACAGAGAGGTGACTGCGCCTGTTGGCGTGACAAGAGCTGTGGCGGTGTGTGGCTCAGCCTCTTTGGGTAGTAGGTTGGATGTGTAACTGTTCCAAGTGTTCCCAGGGGATATATAGTACCAGGCTGAGGCATAAAGTAGGAGTGGATTCAGGGGCACGAGAGCAGGAACGCTTTGACCGAGACATCTGGGGCTCCTCGCAGGGATCAGGAGTGGATCAGATCATGGCCTGGGTAGCTAAAGCACTTCACTACCCAAACTCCTTGAAGTAAAGGAATAATGGTCTCCAGGGCTTCTGTATGTCCTGTCTCATGTCAGAGTTAGGAGACTAGTGTTGGCGATGCACAGGGGAACACTTACGTCCCCCTGCCCAGAGTTCTTCACTGCAAGAATCTTGTAATTGTGGCACGCCATCACAAGAGCCATGACAGACAAGAGAAGGGAATGAGGAGGATGTAGGATAGACACCAGGGAGAACTGGAAAGGTGTTAAGGAAGCCAGAGAGAAAAGGAAGGTCTAGGGATTGCCTGTTCTGGCTGGGGTTCAGTGAGAGCACCCACCATTTTCTCACTGCAGTTATCGAGGTAGAGACAAGGAGTCAGACAAACTAAAGATGCTGGGCTGAGCTTCTCATCACAGATGAGGCCATTTGCCTCTAACTCACCATCTCTTTTTGACAGTGGTGGTGATTGAGATCATCTGGAAAAGCCCAGCATCACAGAAAATACAGGCTTTTTCCACCTCAAGAGGAGGCACTGGGAGGGGGGGCACCAGGAAGATGGGGGGAACATTAGAGCCACCCACCCCCTGGATGACTGACAGCAGCCTCAGAGGCCCTGGGTAGAATCCGGCTTCTAGAAACCAGAGTCCAGGCTAATGGAGGCCTGGGCCAAGGGCCAGGCCATGATCGATCCCTGCCTGGCCTGTTGCCTCCCTTCCCTCCTTTCAATAGCTCCTGGGGGGAGATGGAATGGGTTGGAGGAGAGAAGACTGTAACCTTATACAGTCACCCTCTTGGAGCAAGGGCTGCTCCTGTGGGTAGAACCTGGCTTGGGAGGGCAGTGTGGCATGGAAGGCCATGGTAGAAGAGCAATGAAACCATAGGAAGCTGGGCCCCACTAGGAATGAAGTCAACCCTACTCAGGGTACCATGTCTGGTAAGGTCTGTCCCTGTTATCTGTAGGTGAGTGTGGCTCCGAGACACATGCAATAGTGTTTAGAGGTCCGTGAGGTTCAGTTACAGTGAAGGACACACGTAGAGGGCACCATCAATGGGCTAGCCTTGAGGCCCCGATGCCCTTGTCTCTACTCCCCAAGTGCTAGAATTATAGACATGCACTATCACACCCAACTTTCCAAGATGTGTTACTGTGTAAAAGTTGGTATTTCAGCTTTAAAGAGCTGATCATGTAGTGAAGGATTCAGTGCCAGCTTTCGGCATAGATGAGTTAGCTAACAGACACAAGGAATCTTATTCCTCTGAAGGAAGACTGAGGGTGCTGTGGAGTGAGGGATTTCAAGAGAGAAAAGTGGATGTGCCCAGGACAAGTTAAGCCTTTGTGGCTGAGGTACAGTTGTAGGTTGTGGGCGCAAAGTATGTGGAGACCGCATTAGTCACTTTTCTCATTGTTGTGGGAAAATACCCGACAAAAGAAACTTAGAGAAGCCCTCATTTTGGCCCAGGGTCTGACTGTATAACCCACCACAGTGGGGGAGGCGTGGTTGACTATAGTCCACCGTTGTGGGGAAGGCATGGTATGGGCTGTCTGGGTTCCTAGCCCACGTGATAGGACTGCCCACATTCATGGTGGGAATTCCCTCCTCAGTTAAACCAGTCCAGAAACATCCTCAGAGACATTTACTGTTCTTTTGCTGGGAGGAGATACCATGTGAAGAGAGAGCATTTAAATGGGGGCTTGTTTACTGTTTTAGAGAGTTAATCCATGACCATCTTGGTGGGAAGCAGACAAACATGGCCCTGGAGCAGAGGCTGATAGCACTACATGCTGATCCACAGGCATCAGGCAGAGAGAGAGAGAGAATTAGGCCTAGTGTGGGCTTTTGAAACCTCCAAGCTGACCCCCAGTGACACATCTCCTCCAACAAGGCCACACCTCGTAATCCTTCCTAAGCCTGGCCATCACAAGTCTATCCGTTGTCAACTCAAAACTCAAATACATTACATTGAACTGTGACATTCCATCTGAAACACTTGTGGTTATCTCATAGTGCCAAATGTGTATAGTTCATCTGTATGATCCCCCCCCCATTTTTTTCCAAGATAGGATTTCTCTGTGTAGCCTTGGCTGCCCTGGACTCGCTCTGTAGACCAGGCTGGCCTCAAACTCACAGAGATCTGCCTGCCTCTGCCTCCCTGAGTGTTGGGATTACAGCCTCCCAATTTTTTTTTCAGTGTGTGTCTACACATGCCATGATGTGAAGGTCAGAGGTCACCCTTCAGGAATCCATTCTCAATTTTTGTTGAGTGAGGGTTTCCCTGGTTTCTGCTGCTGCTGTGCTGTGTACCCCAGGCTATCAGGCCTGTGAGCTTTGGGGTGATTATCCTGTCTCTGTCTCCCATCTCACCATAGGAGCACCAGGATTACAACAGCGTGCTACTACATTCCACTTTGTGCCTGGACTAGAGACTGAACTCAGCTCATCAGGCTTGCATGGCTAATACTTTTACCCAGTGAGTCTTTTCCTTGGCCCAAGATTTCCTATAATCTTTTTTATTTTATTTAAATTTTTTGGTTTATCGAGACAGGGTTTCTCTGTGTAATCCTGGTCCATCTTGGAACTCAGAGATCCACATGTCTCTGCCTCCCAAGCACTGGGATTAAAGGAGTGTGCCATGACTGCCCGTCGATTTCTTAGAATCTTAACAGTTCTAAATTTGTTCACAATCCCAGTCTCTTTTGAGACTCAAAGCAATCTCTTTACTGTGAGCCCCAGTAAAATAGAAGTTATGTGATCCCAATACACAATGGTACAGAGCATTTAGTCTCATTTTAAAAGAGAAATAAGGAGCTGGGCAGTGGTGGCACATGCTTTTAATCACAGCACTCCAAAGGCAGGCAGATCTCTCTGAGTTCAAGTCCAGCCTGGTCTACAAAGTAAGTCTAGGACAGCCAGGGCTCCTCAGAGAAACCCTGTCTCAAATAAAACAAAACAAAACACAACAAAAGAGAGAGAGAGAGAGAGGAATAAGGGCAGGGCAATGAAAAGTTGAACCAAAGCAAGACTCAAAACCAGCAGAAAGCAAGTTCTGCAGAGTCCACAGTTAGGAAGGTGTGGTTGACTGTATAGTCCACAATGGTGGCGTCATCTGGGTACCAATGAGTCTTGGGTATTTCCTTCTCACTGTTACTTGTAGCACACATAGTGTCTCTTATGTGCTTCCTCTACTCAGTGCCCACAGGTTTTCCATAGCCCTGGCATCTCCAATGAAGCTTAAGCTTCACCTTCACAGGTTCATGTATTGTTCTCTCAAGGGCAAGTACTCTTTCACTGAGCTATATCTTGAGTTCCACTGTCTACATTTCTGTTGGCATTCTTGTCTTCCACAGTCTCACCAAAATGACCCACTAAGCTTTACTTACAGTGGTTTAGGCCTTCTCTATCCCATGGCTTCAAACGCTATTTCTCTAAAAAAAAAAAAAACAGTTCTAAAGGTCTACAAATAAGTTTTACGACAGCAACAACCCCGCTCCTGGTACCAGTTTTCTATATTAGGTACTTCTTAACTGTGATAAAATAATTGGCAAAGGAAACCTAAGGGTTTCTTTTGGGAGTTTGTAGGTATTTTCAGTGCGTCAGGAAACAGAGAAGTCACTGGTATTCAGCCCACCTTCTCTTTTACCCACTTTTATTCAGTCTGAAACCTGCCCATGGAGGGGTGCCACTCACATTCAGGGTGGACATTTTCTCTTCAATTAAACATCCAGAGGTTTGTCTTCTATGTGGCTCTTTTTGTTGTTATTGTTTGTTTGTTTGTAGAAAGGGTTTCTCTGTGTAGCCCTAGCTATCCTGGAACTCACTCTGTAGACCAGGCTGGCCTTGAACTCACAAAGATCCACCTGCCTCTGCCTCCTGAGTTCTAGGATGAAAGGTATGCACCACCAGTGCCCTGGCTTTCTAGATGGTTCTAAGTCCAGTCAAGTTAACAATAGATATTAACCTTCACTGAGGTCTAGGTCATAATGTCATGGATATGTCATAAAAGTTTTGGTATATGTCTTGGATCCTTAATACATAGTGTTATGATTTCTGAGGACCCTTGTGTATTTTATGTGGTTTGATTATGCTGTGCATGAGATGGTCTCTATGGGTCTCCATGTATGTAATTTGTTTTACTTTGGTCATATTTGTGGATATTAGAGTATCAGGTAAAAAGCATATGTTTGTGTATCTGTTTGCAACATGCATGCTTAGGCCATCAAGTGTTACTGTCATTTCTATGTCACTTGTCATTTTAAATTGTTACTATACAGCATGCCTCTGTGTGTTGGTGAGTGTGTGTATGTGTGTGTGTGTGTGTGTGTGTGTGAAAAAGAAAGAGAGAGAGAGACAATCCTTTAGATGTTACCCTGAGGAGTGGGGTTAGCAGCAGACACTAAGGCTGCCTTGCTCTTGCCAGCCATTTCTCATTGTACAGCATGACCAAGCCTGGCCCCAGTTGACTTGCCATGCCTGTCAGACCCAGTAGGCAACCTGGCCCCATCTGTCCTGCCCATCTACACAGCCCCATTCATTTCCTATTCCCACCCCAGCCAGCATTGATTCCTGGTTGGGTGGAGGAGCAGACAGGAAAAGGGAATGGAAGAGGCACAGTGGGAGTTAATGTGCCTTCCTGGGGTCTTCTCTCTTCCCAGGCCACCCTCCAGGGCCCACTAAAAAAGCCCTGAAGCAGCGTTTCCTCAAGCTGCTGCCGTGCTGTGGGCCCCAGGCCCTGCCCTCAGTCAGTGAAAGCAAGTGACTCTCCTATGCTTCTGGGGGTGGGGCATGTGTGTGTGTGTGTGTGTGTGTGTGTGTCTGTGTGTATGTATCAAGCGTGATGGGACTTAGGGTAGGAACTGGCTGGGTCTGGTTGTAAGGGGTGTGACTACAAACTGGAATGTATGGCCCGGTCATGTGTGCCTGTGGGCTTCCTTGTCCTGCAAAATGGTGGACCAGGCCTAACGCCTGGTCAGTGTGACTGTGATGGGGTGGCTTAGCTGCTGAGGTTGGTCCGCCACTCTGTGGCCTCCTTACTCTTTTAGACCTTGGAATGTCACCCAAGAGGGTGACAGGTGTAGAGATGGAGTCTACCTTCCCAGATGTCAGGACACAGGTATTTCTGTCCCAGCCTGATCCTCAGCTGAGTGGCCACCAGTTGAGTGACCTCCTTTTGTCTATCGGTCCATTTCTTCAGCTGAGCCTGGCCCACCTTAGAAAAGCATACTGAATTTTTGTAAGCCATAAAAACCCAGTCTGGGGGCTGGAGAGATGGCTCAGGGATTAAGAACACGGTCTGCTCTTCCAGAGGACCCGGGTTCAATTCCCAGCACCCACATGGCACCTCATTACTGTCTTTACACTAATGCACATAAAATAAAAGTAAATAAGTTATTAAAAAAAAAACACAAAAACCCAGTCTGTAGCTATTTGAGCACCTAAGATTGTTTCACTCTGAGGGTACCACCCCAGAGAGCTAATTTTCGAAAAAGAAGGGTGTTTGTGAAGAGTCCATTTCATTATGTATGTCTGTGCTCACTGTGCATGTGCCTGTGTTGTGGGCCTGGGGTTCGTGTGCTGAAGTACTCAAGTCTGTGAAATTACCTGTGAGCGTGGGGTCAGGGAGTGTCTGCAGTTGGCCTGGTCTGCCGCCTTCTCGGTGACAATTCGCTCCCTTCAGCATTAGCTGCCCCAGCCTCCCTCCGCCCCCACAGACCCCGTCCGCTGGACCCAGGTGACTCACTGTCCTGGTTGGGGCGGGTAGGGGTACTTGCCTGGGGGTGGGACTGAGGGTGGAGTCAGGATTGGGGTCTGAATGAAGATTGGCTGGAGCTGGGCGGGGCATGGCTCGGGCATGGCTGAGATGGGCGGGGCTTGATCTGGATGGGTTGGGGGTTGGACGTGGGCCCTCCTAGGCTGGAGGGAGTTGGTCAAGAAAGGCTCCGACCCTCAGGCGTGCCTGGGCTCTACTCTATCCCCTTGCTGAGTCTGTCCCCCATCACGGCCAGCGGCCAGTGCTGAGTCCAGACCTCTGGCTCTGGAGCTAGGCTTAACCTTTTTTCCTTCGATGTTCTCAGCTGAGTTTGGCAAGCTGTCCTGTGTAGAAGGTGGGGCAGGGAGGAGGCGGATAGGTTAGTTACTTTGAAGATTACACAAGTGATGTCAGAGGCCTGACCTGAGGCGAAGCTGTCCACCTCCCACTCCCCGCAGACAGCGTGGAGGATGAGTTTGAACTGTCCACGGTGTGCCACCGGCCTGAGGGTCTGGAACAGCTCCAGGAACAAACCAAGTTCACACGCAAAGAATTGCAGGTCCTGTACCGAGGCTTTAAGAACGTGAGTGGAGGGGGGTAGTCAACTTGGCAAGGGTCGACCTGGCGGAAGTATGGCCTGAGGAGGGAGATGGGGCCCACGGGCCCCAGCTTCTAGCCTGAGGTTCAGGGCTCTTGGGGTGGCAAGCTGGGCGTGTGATGGTTTAGTTCATGTTTATTTGTACGCTGGGAGAGGGTGGAGAAGTCTGCCTGCCAGAACTCTGGAGTAAGTTCCGCAGAGGCAAGATGGTTTTTCCTCCTCCTGGGAGTCCCCGGGTGGTGAATGGAAAGAAAGAGGGTTTGTACCTCTGCTCAGTCTGCTTGTCCCCACCCAGGAATGCCCCAGCGGAATTGTCAATGAGGAGAACTTCAAGCAGATTTATTCTCAGTTCTTTCCTCAAGGAGGTGAGTAGACAGACACCCACGGGGTGACAGTTGGCCATCCCAAGGGTGAGGTGGGAAGAGGGTTCTGGTGGGCTGGGAGAGCTGTGGAGAAGTGAGTAGTCTGCCTGAAGATGTTCACCTCCCCCACTCATCCACAGACTCCAGCACTTACGCCACTTTTCTCTTCAATGCCTTTGACACCAACCACGACGGCTCTGTCAGTTTTGAGGTGAGCTAGGAGAGATGGGTCCAACAAGCCTGTTTCCTGTGGCTTTGGGGTGGGTGGGGGTCAAGATTTCCATGCCAAACCCAGAGAATGTGTTGGCAAAGTTTCTTCCACATCCTCTCCAGGACTTTGTGGCTGGTTTGTCCGTGATTCTTCGGGGGACCGTAGATGATAGGCTGAACTGGGCCTTCAATTTATATGACCTTAACAAGGATGGCTGTATCACAAAGGAGGTGCAGGGTCACTGGAGGGTGTGGGGACGGTGTGCGGGTGCCGGGTGGCGATGGTGCAAATGGATCTGGGGTAAGGTTTGTCCTTGGCCCTGGAGCCCTAAGTCTGGAAGCTGGAGGCTCTTAGGAGAAACCCTCTCATTTGGCTTGGCAGGAGATGCTGGACATCATGAAGTCCATCTATGACATGATGGGCAAGTACACGTACCCTGCGCTGCGGGAGGAGGCCCCGAGAGAACATGTGGAGAGTTTCTTCCAGGTGCCCGGTCTGGGTGGGCTGGGGCCCTGGGGTGGAGGGAAGGAGACCAAGGTCTAGCAGGGTGCTCATCCAAGGGTCTCTCTCCCACCACCTCCCTGCCTGGCTCTCCCTGCCTGACCACCTTCTTGCAGAAGATGGACAGAAACAAGGATGGGGTGGTGACCATTGAGGAATTTATTGAGTCTTGTCAACAGGTATGGCCCCCTTCTCCATATTTTCCTGGCCTGAACTCTAGACCTAAGCCACCCCACCCCCAATCCTGTTCAGATCAAGCCCCTCCCACCTCACATTCCCCCTAGGACCCTCCTCCTGTTTTTTAAAAAAATATTTGTTTATTTTTATTTTATTTGCATTGGTGTTTAACTGCATGCATGTCTCTGTAAGGGTGTTGGATCCCCTGGAACAGGAATTACAGACAGTTGTGAGCTGCCATGTGGGTGCTGGGAATTGAACCCGGGTCCTCTGGAAGAGCAGCCAGTGCTCCTAACCACGGAGCCATCTCTCCAGCCCAGTACCCTCCTTCTTAACCACCGAATGTCCCCATCTTTGACTAAATGTCTTTCTCTGTGTCTCTGACAAGTTTTTTTTTTCCCTCCCTTTCTCTCTCTCTCTTCTGCCTTTCTCATGCCATGACCACAGGACGAGAACATCATGAGGTCCATGCAACTCTTTGATAATGTCATCTAGTCCCCCAGGGAGAGGGGTTAGTGTGTCCTGGGGGTGACCATGCTCTAGTCCTAGTCCAGGTGAACCTAACCCCTCTCTCCTCAGGTCTGTCCTCATCCTGCCTGTACCCTGGAAGCTATAGAGATTCAAGGTCCTAGGGCTTCAGTGGTCCAGATCCCTGGAGCTAAATGGCAAGAGTAGGCAGAATATATCTGGGGTGGGGAGGGTTCCCAACTCCCAGCAGCTTTCACTCCTTCTCGCCTGATGCCCAGTGCTGAGGACACCCCTGCTGTAGGGACTGAGTGGTTCTCCACCCCCCAAGCCCGCTGTAGAAACGACACTAGACTGAATGTCCTCCTGCTATGGTGCTTTCCCCATCCCTATCTCATAGATTCTCCTCTGAGACTCCATCTCAGAGAACATGCTATGTCCACGTCCCTGGTTGGCTCTTCAGCCTTGGAGGGCCTGGGAAGGGGAGGAACAGGAACGGAAAGCAGAAGAATCTTGGCCCTGCCTGAGCCAGTGGTTAGGTCCTAGGAATTGGCTAACGTGGGAAACTGAAAGCCTGGGCAGATGAGCGTCTAGGTGGGGCTGTCACTGCCAGGTTCCATGGGTCTGCTGTCCCGGGCCAGCAGAATATGAGCTTCCAGACTTTCCAGAAGGCCTTATGCCCTTAGCAATGTCCCAGAAACTTACCATGCGCTTCTCAGTGTCTTAGGAGAGACTGGGATCCAGATGTCTGTTTCATTCTGAGTCTTCTCCCTCCTCCTTGCTTGTATGGCCAGGGGAAGATGAGTGGGAGGTGTCCTGGATGATGCCTGTCAAAGTCCCATGCTACCCTCTGGCCTGTCACCTTCTGATGGCTGTGACTTCAGTTTCTGTTCTCCATGACTTCTGAATGTAAAGGTCGTGGAGTGAGTCAGGGATTTTCCCCCAACTTGAGTCTTACCACTCTTCCTAGTGGCTGCCTTAGGGGAATGGGAGGGGGAAGAAGGGCACTACATCTGAACCCGGTATGGGGGCATTCTTTAGAATCTTTGCCTAGCTCCTCACAGTGCCCTAGGATTCCCTAGGGTCCCCTCTGTTTAGTCTACCCAGAGATGCTCCTGAGCTCACCTAGAGGGCAGGGACCATAGGATCCAGGTCCAACCTTACTGTCAGCACCCTGAGATGCTGCTGGCCCCCTCTTAATATACCTGCTTGTCTCATTCAGCTCACCTTCCCAGTCAGCTAGGGTCTGAGGGGAAGGGTCCCCACAGAGCCCCCATCCTGTCAGACATTGTTGACTGCTTTGCATTTTGGGCTCTTCTACATATTTTGTAAAATAAAAAAGACACCAGATCCAATAAAGCACACGGCTATGCACAGCCTGCTGTCTCAGCTTCTTTATCCTCCCACCCTACAAACGCCCCTTGATCCGACGAGGAAAGTGCTTGGCACACAACCAAGACTCAGGCTGGAAGTCCATCTGACCCTACATGACCTTAGCTCCTCCCATGACCTGAGAGGACACAGGCAAAGATGGGATGCCTTCTGAAGACTGGTTGTGCCAAGCAAGCTGCCTTTTTTTTTTCCCTTTGCCATAAATTTATTTTATTCCAGGTCTGGAAAATGGAAAATTCCAACTCAACATGAATGTGAATTCGGAAGACTGAAGCAAATTCATACATATGAATATATATGCATATAAATATATATAATGCATATATACATCTACATGTTTCCAGATGTGAGCTTCACTGGTATTTAAACCTTTTGTTCTTGTGTTCTCTCTCCTTTTGCAAAAATGTCTCCCAGCCAAGGGTGACCTTCAACTCTTCCTGTTTGTACCTCCCAAATGTTGGGATTACTGGCATGTGCGGCCACATGGGACCAAGGTCTTACCTCATGTGAATACCTGCTGCCAGAGCTCCTGACTCCTGCTTTGCTAAATGTCTCTACAGATCATCAAGTGCATTTCCATGCTTTCACTCATATTGTCTCACTAATTGGTTAATGTTGTTTGGATTGCTTCCATTATTGTGTGTTTTGGTACTGGTAGGACTGGCCAGATGATCAGGAAATGACTTAAAGCTCTGGTCTGTTGGTCAGCCATTGCCTATTTTTGTTTGTTTGTTTTCAAGGCAAGGTTTCTCTGTGTAGCCTTGGATGTCCTAGACTCGCTTTGTAGACCAGGCTGGCCTTGAACTCACAGCAATCTGCTGCCTCTGCCTCCATGAGTGCTGGGATCAAAGGCATGTGCTCCCACCCATGGCTTTGCCTGTTTTTTGTTTTCTGGGTTTTTTATTTTTTTGTTCTGTGTTTTGCTTTGTTTTGTTTTTCATCAGTATTTGCAACTTCACACACACCCTGCAGTTCAACATGTGGTCTTTTTCTGCAGTTTACTGCAGCTTCTAGTGTTGTCATATTCATTTTGGACTTCCTGGGGCTCATGAGCTTGGGGTGAGATGTAAACTGTGTAGCAGCTTTGGAGATTCTGATTTTTATTTTTAATTATTTTATGTAGTGTCTTAGGGTTTCTATTGCTGCAATGAAACACCATGACCAAAAAAGCAAGTTGGGGAGGAAAAGATTTATTTGGCTTTCACTTCCAGATCACAGACCATCATTGAAGGAAGTCAGGACAGGAATTTAGGACCTGGAGGCAGGAGCTGAAGCAGAGGCCACAGAGGGATGCTGCTTACTGACTTGCTCCTCATAGCTTGCTCAGCCTGTTTTTCTTATAAAACCAAAGACCACCAGCCCTGGGATGGCACCACCCACATCAATCACTGAGTAAGAAAATGCCCTACAGCCAGATCTTATGGAGGCATTTCCTCAATTGAGAGTTCCCGCCTTTCAGATAACTCTAGCTTATGTCAACTTGACAGAAAACTAGGCAGCACAGCATGTACAGATATTTTGTATACACATATGTCTGTGTACTATGCAAGTGTCTGATGCTTGAGAAGACCAGAAGAGAGCATTGGACCCTTAAGAACTGGAGTGACTGTGAGTTTTGAGCCACCCTATGGGTGCTGAGAATCAAACCCTGGGTCCACTGAAGAGTAGCAAGTGCGCTTAGCTGCTGAACAACCTTACCAGCCTCAAAATTCTAATTTGAAGTAGAGTCCCACCTGGCGTGGGTGCCAGTTTAGTCTTTGTTTCTGAGCTGTGCTCCACTGGCAGGTATGGTGGATGTTTTGTAGATGTTTCTATTTCGTTAGTTCTTCCAAACAGTGTCCCTGGCATGCTCAGGGAGTGATTCTGTTTTGTTGTGTTTTTCCCCATGATGATTTTTTAAAAAATATTTATTTTATACATATACACCAAAAGAGGGCACCAGATCTCACTATATATGGTTATGAGCCACAATATGGTTGCTGGGAATTGAACTCAGGACCTCTGGAAGAGTGGCCAGCACTGCTCTTAACCTCTGAGCCATCTCTCCAGCCCTTCCAATGATGATTAATGGCCACCAAAACTCACTGGCTTATGGCATAGGCCACTTTCCAAGTGACTTTTGCAGTGACTGCTGCCTGAGCTTTGTGGATAAGCAGTTTTCTTAGATCCAAGCCTGAGGATCCTGAAACTGGCATCACTCCCATCTGGAAAAGCAAACATTTTTTTTTTTTTTTTAGCATTTTGTTGTTGTTGTTAGCATATAAAATAATGGGGTTTTTATGGTATTCTCTTTCTTTTTTACATGTGCCTGTTTGTATGTGTGTGTGTTTGTGTGTAGGTTGCTCATGCTTATGCATGTACCTATAGAGGCCAAAGGTCAATGTTTGAATGTTTTGAGACAGGGTCTCACTGAAAATTCAGTTCCTCTGTATTCAGTTAGATTGGGCTGGCTCAACAGTTCCCAGGGACCCACCTGTCTTCATCTGCCCAGGGCTGGAGGTACAGCACTTGCTTCCAAACCCAGCTATCGTTGGGTGCTAGAGGCCAGACTCCAGATCTATGGCCAGTCCTCTGCCACACCTGATTTTCTTCAGTCTGTGTGAGTGTTCCTTGCTCATGTACATCCTCTCAGCTACCTTCCTCATCCGCCTTGCTGGTCTCCCCCTTTCTATCCCAGAAGTCTGCCTTTTGCTTTGTATGTGTGTGCGTGTGTGTAAAACTCTAAATTCTGCATATAAGAGGGAATGTACACTCTTTTCCCCCTCTTTTCCCCTTTCTCCCTTTCTTTACATCCAGATGACATAGTTTCTCTTCCTTCTTTTTTTGGAACATTGTTTTTTGAGGCAGGGTGTTGTGTAGCCAGGTTGGCCTCAAACTCACTCTGTATGTAGCTGGTCATGATCTTGAACTCTGGATCTTAAGTCTCCAATCCTCTCAGAGCTGGTGTCACAGGTCATAGCACCATTGTTTTATGACTGAGTGAACACCCTGCACCAGCCTGGATAATCAGCAGCTGCTGTGGATGGACTCTGTCCACCCGCAAATGACAAGGCTGTTTATGCCACTGGAAAGACAGTTTGAGCAGTATATATGGAGAGCTTTTCGGATTCTTTTATTTTATTTTGACCACGTGCACACTTACAGAAACACCTATCAGACCTATGGGAAAGGAAATCTGCTTTCCCCGCTGAATGGGTCACCATCTATGTCTGTGATCATCTCAGTCTAAGTTTTCATAGAAGCAAGCTATCTTTTTGACAAACCTTTTTGGTTGTTGTTTAAGATCTATCTGTCTGTCTGTCTGTCTATCTAGATCCTATCATTCTGCCTGCATGTGTGCCTGCATGCCGGAAGAGGGCGCAAGATCTCATTATAGATGGTTATGAGCCACCATGTAGTTGCTGGGAACTGAACTCAGGACCTTTGGAAGAAGAGGCAGTGATCTTAACCTCTGACGGATCTCTTCAGCCCCCCCGCCCCCCCTTTCCTTAAATGTCTGAGACAGGGTTAAACAAGGATGACTTGAACTCCTGACCCTCTTACCCGGGGCCTTCCAAATGCTGGGATTACAGGCATGTTCCACCATGCCCAGCTTTGGCAAATGTGCTTAAATGTTGAATTAAGAATTTCTGATTTAAAGAATTAGTTACTCTGAAAATGCTGTCTTTTGAGAAGTCCTCCCTCCTTCCCTCCCTCCCTGCCTTACGTGAAGCAGATTTAGGGTGTATTTAAAAGAGAGCTCAGGGCCAGTGAGCTGGGTCAGCCTGTAGAGAGGCTGGCCTCCAGCCTGGCGATTTCAGTTCCATCCCTGGGACCCAACTTCCACAAGCTGTCCTCTGACCTGTATCCATACACAGGACACATTCATACCCACCCACACCCCAAATAAATCCGTTTTTAAGAGGGGCATTTAACGTAGATTTGAGCATGGAGTTGAGAGAAAGAGAAGAAAGAGAATGCATACCTAAGAGCATGGCTTTCCAAGAGTCTGAGTTCCGCTTCGTTTCTAATAAAGGTTCCTTTGTGTAAACACCACAGCTTTGCCTGCATGTATGTATCAGTAGTACAAGGGTGTCTGTGGTGTTAGTGAAAAATAGTAGAATGACATGATGCAACTTGGAAAAGACACATCTGTGTACTGGAAGGATATTCTTAGGGTTTCTTCCCCAGGGCTGGAGAGATGGCTCAGCAGGTAAAATGTTTGCCTTCAAACCTGATGACCTGAGTTCACTTCCTTGGGCCCCAAAAGTTGTCCTCTGATCTTCACAAGCTTACCATGTCATGAATTCACGAATGTTATGTATCTGGCACATATAACAAATGTGATTTAAAAAATTCTGCCAGAAGGTGGTGGCATACCCCTTTGTTCCCGGCCCTTGGGAGGCAGGGGCAGGAGGATCTCTGTGAGTTGGAGGCCAGCCTGGTCTACAGAGTGAGTTCCAGGACAGCCAGGGCTACACAGAGAAACACTCAGTCTGGAAAAAACAAAACATGAAACAACAATAAAGTTTCCACCAAATGTACATCAGTGCTGCCATTAAGTAAGTCATAGTGGGATCGAATGGAGTGACTCAGTGCATGCCACCCGAGGCAAGGACAGGTTTCCTGACCGCTTCCATTTTAGTCTACACTTCCGGCCTGGGAGTGTGAGCCTTAGGTTCCTCCCACCCATTATGTGCTGACTCATCTGAATGAGGAAGTCAGGCCTTCTCCCTTCCTACGCACACACTGGCAAGGTCAAGGGAGAGGTTGGTTACATAGAAGCAAAAGCTCCCTTTTGGGCTAAATTAAAGTACTTTGCATGTTCAAGGCACCGGGGTCAGTCTCCAGCATCATAGGAAAGGCGGTGTAACTTCCAGAGTTGTGTTGCTTGTGTTTCCTGCATATCTTATCTGAGAACCCTGTTCCTTTACACTAAAAATCTGATCAAAACTGTGGGCCCGCTGTCCACAGGGGTAGGGTTGAGGGCTCATGATAAATTTCGATGTTTTGTTTGTTTGTTCTGGCTTTTACTGTTTTGTTTTGAGAGGCTGCCGGGCCTGAAACCCAGGGTCTGGTATATATACTGTACAAGCACAGTCCCACCAAGCTGTCACCCCAGCCCACGCTCATAAGCTTTGGATTCCTGAAGTTCACCTACAGATCCTGAGTTAAGAACCCATTATCTAGTTTCTAGTATACCACCAGACTTCTTGCCCGACCCCCATGGTGCTGCTGGTGGTGTTTGCTGGAATTGTTCCTAGACTCTGGTTCCTCTCTGTGAGTTCTAAGTCTCATTGTTAAATGAAGTTAGAAACAGACTCAGAAGGAAGTGCATAAGGACCCTTTCATTATAATCTGGGAGAAAAACAACAGGGCACGCTAGCTATAAATCTTCATTTGCCAGGAGGAGGGTAGTGGAGAGGAGGAAGAAAGTTTTGAGTTAGAGTCAGCAATGGTGGTCTGCAAACTGTAGAAAGCAGGAGGGGGTCTTCCAAGAAAAACAGAAAGCCCAGAGTGTCCATGCAACCATACTTAGAGTTTTGTTTTATGTTTTTTCGAGACAGGGTTTCTCTGTGTAGCCCTGGCTGTCTTGGAACCAGCTCTGTAGACCAGGCTGGCCTTGAACTCGAGACCTGCCTGACTCTACCTCCTGAGTGCTGGGATTACAGGTGTGCCACTATTGCCCAGCTCCCTCCCATTTAAAAAAAATATTTATTATATATTTTTTTTATGTATACAATGTTTTGTCTACATGTACACCTGCATGCCAGAAGAGGGCACCAGATCTCATTACAGATGGTTGTGGGCCACCATGTGGGTACTAGGAATTGAACTCGGGACCTCTGGAAGAGCAGCCAGTGCACTTAACCTTTGAGCCATCTTTCTATCCTTCCCTCCCGGTTTTCTTATGTGTGCAGGTTTCCTCAGGGCTGGTCCTGACCAGGTTATTGTTAGGCCCAATTAGATCACCTCTTCTCTTTTCTTTCTCTATCTCTGTCTTTCTCTCTCTCTCTCTCTCTCTCTCTCTCTCTTCTTAATTTTAAGCTCCAGGGCCATTTTATTAGTTAAAAAAAAAAAGAAGAAGAAACCAGGGCAGACAAATTTTAAACTCTGCAGCTACTGGGAGGAAGGAGAGCGGGAATAAGAAAAGCAAAAGTCATATCTTTTTTGGAGCTAAGGTCCCAGAAAGCTGTCAGGCTCAGCAGCGGAGTTTGGCAATGATGTTGGTTGCATGGGAGGGAGGGAGGAAGGTTTCAGAGAAAGAAGAACAAAGCCTAGAGTGTCAGGCATGCTTAGGATTGGGCTGGTATCTGAAGGAGAGAGAAATAGAAAAGTTATGATTAGCTTCCAGACGGATTAATTCTTGAGGGAGGAGACAACAGTATGCAATGTTCTAGTTTTTGAAGCAAAGTAGAATGGAATGTTCCACCCAAGGCCAGAGAGAGAACTTAGAGTCTATTCTCTTGACATGGAGAAAGCAGCTTTCCCTAAAACAGCCTTAACAAAGTCCTGATGCCTCTGCTTTCTCATATGGTGTTTTATACACACACACACACACACACACACACACACACACACAGTGCCGTGTGTGGAGGTCAGAGGACAACTTTCCAGGACTCAGTTCTCTCCTTTTACACCCTGAGCCATCTCACCTGCCCTGGTGTTTTGACTCTTAAGGGGAGGTGGTTGTGAGACATGCAGTTCTAGTGTTACCAGGGAAACGGGGTGGAGTGCAAAGCTGATGATGAGGGAACTGCCCATTTTCAGTGGCTACCTAACAGAATCAGTCTTTCTGCAGCCCAGGCTAACCAAGGGGTCAGGAACCCCTTCATCTGCTTCCCCAGTTGCTGGGGTTCTAGGTATAGGCCATGAGGCCCAGACTCCAGTTTTCCCTTCTTCAGCTGAGGAAGTGGTCTAGCTGAAGGCTATCTAGGAAGTTTGTAGCAATTGTCAGTCTAGACTCAATCCAGGGTGGTCTTGGCGTTAAGGTTTGTGTGTGGCTTGGCGTAGTGACAGCTGCTCAGAACCCTGGCACTCGGGAGGCAGAGGCTGAGTTATCTATATGAGTTTCAGGGTAGCCAGGGCAACATTGTGAGACTTTGTCGTACAAAAACAGATATTGCTCATTTGGTAGTGCTTGCCTCTCGAACTTCAGATCTGAACTTGATTCCAATTTTAGAAGGCGGGTGTGGGGGGGAAGCTGAGTATGATGGCACATGTTTGTAATCCCAGGGCTGGGGAGGTAGAGACAGGTAGACCTCTGGAGTTCCTTGGTTGGCCAGCTTAGCCTACTTGGTGAGTTCCAGGCCTGTGAGAGACTGGAGAGAGAGAGAGAGAATGAGACAGTGGATGGGCACCATGCATAATTTAAGCAAGGTGACACTGTGGGGCTCTGTGGTACTTATCTGTTTGTAATTATGCATTTATTCGGTAATTGTGTATTTTCTCCATTACATACAAGCTCTTTTGGGCTCCCTGGGTACCTGGACTAAGTGTAACCACCCAAACCCCAGTCCCAAGAGTCTGCCATTTGTAATAAATGACCGTATCATTGGGTGAATGAATATGCACACATCTGGGTCATGTGTAGAGCCAGACTCCATATTTTAGGGTACATCCAAGGATAGTGGAAGCTGAAGTCTGAAACACACAATTGCTAGTGAGCTGCAAAGTGTTCCATAGCCAGAGCACACAGGGATGATCTAGAAAAAGCATGGACGTAAAGGGGTTAGGCCATGAGATGGAGAAGACAGGCATGATCTAAGCTCCATTACAAAAATATTTATCTCATTTTTGTGTATGTATGGGTGTTTTGCCTACATAAATGTCTGTACACCATGTGTATGCTTAGTGACTGGACATTAGAAGAGGCCATTGGATCCCCTGGAACTGGAGTTATGGATGGATGTAAGCCACTATGCGGGTGCTGGGAATTGAACCTGGGTCCTCTGCAAGAGCAGCAGGGGCTCTAAACCACTCAGCCATCTCTCCAGCCCCACAAGCTCCACTTTTAATATGTTAAATTGGATCATTGTAGGTCTTCATGAAAAGTGTGGCATACGCTATTGTCCCTAGAGGTGTTAGTTCTGCTTACATCTACTCAGGAGCCTCTGCTTAAAGACAATACCTAGAGCCAGAGGAAGAGGCTCTGGCATAAGCTTTAGTGCCCCAGATCTAGAATTCAAGTAGAGAAGAAAGGGGACTCTCATTCTTTCTACCTTAGCCTGGGTGTTGATTGCACATGTGTACCACCATCCCTCGTGCTGACATCCACTTAATAGTCGTCATATGACTACTCCCTCCTTACTGCAGTTATCACACATCACAGTACCAGATTTCCAAAGCCTATCTGAGTTCCTGTGTTCTAGGTTTTATTTTTACTTGTGTGCTGTGCAGGTGCTGGGTCCTGAGCTGCCCAGAGCTGGGACTAAAATCAGATCCTCTTGAGCCTGGACTGAACAATGTCTGTTTATGATCTGCTACTGTAGCTAACATAATCTGCGAAAGCAAGAACCTATATGAAACTCATTCCACAAATAATTATCATAGGCTTTCTAAGTACTGGTATTTTTTTAAAAAAACATTGTTTATGTGTGTGGGTATTTTGCCACCCATATATGTCTGTGCACTACTGTGTGCAGTGCCCAGGAAAGCTAGAAGAGGGCATCAGACACTGCCACCAAGAACCTAAATTACAGATGAGAGAGACCCATCATGTGGGTGCTGGATCAAACCTGGTTCCATGAACAGCACCAGTGCTCTCAGCTGCGGAGCCCTCCTTCAGCCCCACGGTTCCCCTTGTAGGTGACAGGGCAGGGGACAGGGGTGAGTGTTGGATGATAGGAAAAATGTAGACCATCTGAGTGGTAAGAATCATCCTAAATCGGGCTGTGGTAGCACTTGCCTTTAATCCCAGCACACACACACACACACACACACACACACACACACACACAATCCAAAAAAAAAAAAAAAAAGTCTGGCAATGGCTCAGTGGGAAAGGTGCTTGCTCAGCCGGACAACCTGACTTTGATCCCCAGGATCCACCAAGGGAAGGAGAACCCATTTCCACAAGTTGTCCTCTGACTGCCTCATGGGCAATGGCATGTGAATCCACCCAAAACAAATACAAATCCCTGGAGCGCTTGTCTAGCATGTGCAAGGCCCTGGGTTGGGTTCCCAGCGCTGAATAAACCTAGCATAGTTCATGCCTGTAATGCACACCCCCTCGGCGTTCCTGAAGCTACGTGTTCGCCTACCACGCTGAAGTATAAAATAAACTACTTCCTTAATGTTGAAAATGAGAGATTTGTTCCCAAACTGAGACAGATCTCTTACGGAAACGTAGCAGGAAGCCAAGCCCATAGAGGCAGGCTTTTCCAGGAAATGCTGTTAAGGCTAAAAGGATCATGTCCCTTACACCCGCTCCCCATCGCCATAACAAACCGCTTCCACTCTCTTCTACCTTTATTAGCCTTTTGTTTTCCTTGTCCATTCTTAACGGCCTCTCCCCAAACGGGGAGCTATCTCCTGTGATCTCCAAGCAAGCGAAGGGGTATGTCAAGCGGAAACGTATGTACTAGCATGTTTTAACCATATTATGAGGTCATAATGGTCCCACAGCCCAGGATGAGGCAAACTCAATAAATAGTTGCCTGCACGCTTTAAAGCGGGGTTAACTCCGAAGGGGGAGTGGAAGAAAATGACTCAAGTGGTGAGCTGAGCTCCTAGGCATGGTGTCTTCACAGAACCGAACGTGGGTCAGGCATCCGCGATGAGCCAAACTATTACAAGTATCTCCAAAGTAGGTCAGTGTTTCCTACCGCTTTAAGGACCCGAGGCATCGCTTCGGCGCCTGCGCACTGAGAGAGTAAACGCCTCCTTTCCGCCCTCTCCCCCCTTTTCCTCCCAAGCTCCCCAGCCGGCCGCATTCTCCCATGCTCCCTTCCTTCGGGTGGGGTAATGGTCCGTCCCCGAGTGTGGCGCTCATCCCGGAGGGTGGCAAGCCAAAATGGTACGTCCCACTGCCGCACAGCTCCCCGGTCTCCCCGGCTCCCTTGCTTCTGTTTCCCCCGAGCCAGGACAGCGTAGTGGGCTGGACCCAAAGAAGGAGGGGGAGCCGGGCTAGGGACCGGTCTGAGCCGGTCTGTGGCGCAGGCGCAGTGCGGATAAACAGGAAGCGGGCGGCCGGGGCAGCGGCGGAGGCAGCGCAGGGACTCCGGAGGGGAGCTCGCCCGAGACCGAAGGCTGTTCGGAGGGCGGCGGCCGCCGAGGACGAGCGAAGGCGCCTCGGCCCCCCTCCCGGGAAGGCGGGGTGGCGGCCTCGCCCTCCGCTTAGGCCCCCGGCTCCCAGCCCGGGCGGAGGCAGCGGCTGACAAAGGGCTCGAGCCGGTGCCGCCGCCCTTCTCATCCGGGCACTCCGGGCCCCCGCCGAGAGGAAGGGGGAAGGGCGGAGGGGGAGGGGAAGGAGCCCGGGAGGCGCGCGTTCGGAGCCGCGGCCCTTTGCAGGGCTCCGGGCCTGTGGCCCAACGGACCGAGGCCGAAGAGGAGCGGCGGCGGCGGCCGGCGGCAGGAGGATGGTGCAGAAGGAGAGCCAGGCGGCGCTGGAGGAGCGGGAGAGCGAGCGCAGCGCCAACCCTGCCGCCGCCTCGGGGGCCTCGTTGGAGCCGCCGGCAGCTCCGGCCCCCGGAGAAGACAACCCATCCGGAGCCGGGGCGGCGGCTGCGGCCGGGGCGGCCGGAGGGGCCCGCAGGTTCCTGTGCGGCGTGGTGGAAGGTGAGTTCGGCCCGGGGCGCCGCACCTGTCCCGAGAGGGGCGTGTTTGCGGTTCTCTAGCCCTCCCCACCCCTAGTAGGACCGAAGGTGTCCTTGCTAACAGGGGGCTTGGGGCCAGGCGAGGGGTGACGGCGGCCACACGCCTTTCCTCTGGTCTTTAACGGCGTCCGATTCTCCGGGCTGGTCAGGAGCGTGACCCCACCCTCCTTGGGCTTGGTGCCAGGGGGACTGTTGGAGGAGGCGGCGGTGGCAAGGAGCCTGTTGTCAGGCTCTGTGTTTCACTTCTGTGTACCTTGGGATCTTAGTCCCCAGGGTTGCTTGCTTTCAAATTTGTGCAGCGCTCCCCGTCCCCACCCATGAAGGGGGAAAATTAGCCCGCACAGGCACCCTTTTACAAGTGAAGCGGAGCACAGTCAGCTTAGGGCATTAAAAAATCTTTCAGTCTTAGGATTTTTTTTGTTGCTGCTGTTGGCCTGCAACCTCCCACCCCAAGGACTCATCTGCTGCCGAGAAAAGTGTCATCTTTACCAGTTGCTGTTTTTGCCTTGGGTGGGGTGTGTGTGAAAATATGAGTATAACATTTTCGAAGCATCTGTGATGTGGAGTTAGATCAGTGAAAGGTTTAATTTTATTTATACTTGAAAGGAACGAGGGACGTTTTGATAATGAGGGAAGATTGCCTGAAGATCTTAATGGCAAATTCTGCATAAGAAAGGGCAGATACTGAACTCAAGGAAGCACATTACCTTAATTCTTCCTTAAGTACACCGTAATTTGAGTTGTTTTTTTTTTCCAGGCTTTTTTGGCAAGTCCAAAAAAATCCAAGGTTTTCTAATTGTCTTTTTTTTTTTTAATTTAAATTCTCTCCTTTCTGGAGAATATGAAAACTAATACTCAAACCAAAAAGGCTAAAAAGGATTCCCCTCATCGAGAGCATCAGCTTTTCCAGTGTCATTGAAAGATAAAAAGTTGAAGCTAGTCGTAACGATGATTTAGATGAAGGTTGATTGCAAGGGGAAAGCATTGTGAGCACTTTGTATGTTGTGTGTATGGGATAGAACATTTTTAGAGAAAAGAAGGGGGAATTTTTTTTAAGACAGCACAACAGTTTTATTTCTGACAAAAAAATCTAAGTCTAAAATAGGCTATACAAATTGTTAAGATCTGCATGAATTCCTGTAGTTAGTCTCTGCAATCTTCTGTAAATGAGACAAAGATATAAGTCCTGTTTGTATACAGGGTCTTTTGTAGCGTAGGTGGACCAGGAGGTGGCTGAAGCACAGAATGCCCTTGAATTTCTGTCTGCAATTTAGTGTTGGTAGGTTGAGAGAAGAGATGGAGAGGGTTTGAGGCCAGTTTGGGCTACAAATGAAGATCTTGTTTCAGCAACAACAGAAAAGTGGAAATCTGAAATGGGAGTTAGGCTAGATTGAATGTGAGGCTGGAGGGGTGGTGTGTTAGCAGAATGAGAGGGAATAGATTGAGTAGTACTGCTGCCCCTGCACTGTAATCGAGTGCACTTGTAACCCCAGAACTCTGGAGGCAGAGGCAGGCAGGTCTTGAGTTTGAGGCCAACCTGGTCTACAGAGTGAACTCCAGGACAACCAAGGCAACACAGAGAAACCCTGACTCAAAAAACAATACAAAAAACCACCCAAGAGAAAAGAAATAAATAGTGCTGCTACAGTTTAATAATGCTTAATTGTGTAATTCTTTTGGGGATACGGAATATGTGCCTAGGATTAGAGTTTTAAAAATATGTATTTTGTAGGCGAGGTGGGCATGAGGAGGCTCAGCATGCCTGTGGAGGTCAGAGGTCAGTTTGCAGGAGTTGTATGTTCTTTCCACCATGAGGTCCCTGAGGTGGTGAGGATTGGCAAGTGCTTTTATCTGCCCAGCCATGTAGCTTATCTTCACCATCTTCATGATGCTTTGAGTAGTTTTCCTTGTGATGATGAGTAGACTGAGGCAGGTTGAGGGGCAAGTTAGGTGGCTATGAGCTCTGTAGTGGTACTTCTAGAGTGCCAGGGAGCTCCACATGCCAACCTTCCTCATCAGTCAATGTTTTAGGCATTATTTCATATATTTACAGTTCTTATTTAAGTGCAAAATAGCTGTGCGAGAAAAACAGTGTAGAAGTTTGCTTCCTGCAGTGGACAGCAGGATGTTGGTTACATCCCCACTTTTTCACATCGTGGCTATGGGACTGAGGGCTTGAAGGTTTTCTGTTCAGGTCAGTATCACTCTTGGTCTGTAAATATGATTGCATACCTGTTGTCGGTCCCCTTTTGTTTTAGGAACTTTTAAAAAGTGATTACACCCAAGTGTGATGATCCCACCCTGGAATTTCAGGAATTAGAAGGCTGTATAGGGAGATGGCTAGAAGTTCCAGACCAGCCTAGATTAAAGAGCAACTCTATTGCAAAGAGAGAGTATGTGTGTGTGTGTGTGTGTGTGTGTGTAGGTAGATGGGGGCTGCACACATCTTTCTCTACTTCCCTAATCTTACTGCCTCGTATAGCTCTTAAAATCACCACTCTAGAAGTAACTGAACTCCTTCTCTTTTTTTATCACACTGTAACCCAAGTTACTCTGCAAGTGTGCATCCCTGACTGGCTCAGGATTATTAAGCCACTTCCGCCTTAGCCTCTTATGTGCTGGGAGAGGCACTGGCTGAGGCAACATGTCCGTGTAGTCCCTGCTTATTCCACTCATTAATAGAGAGTGTTTGCCTAGTGTATTCAAGGTTCTGGGGTCATATCCAGCATTGAAAAAAAAAAGGTTTGTGTGTTTTGTTATGAGGGTACTGGGAATGTGGGGCTCATGAACACTAAGCCAGTGCTCTGTCAATGAACTGTATATCCTCAGCAAGAGTGAAGACAATTTATCGGCAGCAGAAAAGATGGTAGGTCAGGTCTAGTTTTCAGATCCTGGCGTGAACTAAGCATTTCGTTTTTCTTTTAAGTAGTGCTGGGCTTCATCGTTAGCACCATTCTTTGTACATTTCTTAGAAAAAGGGATTCCATGCTTTGTAATAACCTTTTTCTCAAGTAAACTGTATTTTGAAACCTGAGAGTTTTTATTTCTTTTAAATCTAGGATTTTATGGAAGACCTTGGGTTATGGAGCAGAGAAAAGAGCTCTTTAGAAGGTAAGTATCCTTCTGTGAAACAAAGGAGACTGTTAGACATGGAGTAAGCCTAGTGTCTTAGCAGGGGTTACTTTCCTTCAGTCCTTTACATCTTTGCCTAGGCTAGTGCTTTATTCAGAGCTGTTTTTGTTCAAGATTTAACATGTTGCCATACTTTGTAATATTTAATTTGTTAAGATTCCATTGATAGTTTAAGGTAAAAGTAGAGTATTGCTGCTTTGTCATGAGAGAGAGCTATACCAAAAAAAGTAAAAATTGAGGTTTGTAGCCTATTAATGTTGCCTACTTATACATATGTAATTTTCTTTCTCTTAAGGCTTCAGAAATGGGAATTAAATACATACTTATATGCGCCAAAAGATGATTACAAACACAGGATGTTTTGGCGAGAAATGTATTCAGTGGAAGAAGCTGGTAATCTTTGTGTGTGTGTGTGTGTGTGTGTGTGTACATACATGCATGTGCTTGAACTTGCACACATGTGCAGGCAGGTGCTTAAGTATGGAGTTGTTTTTCTCTTTTCCAACTGAAGATTGCAGGGATTGAATGCTGTCTGTCAGACTATATGGCAAGTGCTTTTTTTTTTCTCTTCCTTTTTTTAAATTTTCATCTATGAACTTAAAATATATGTTTAAGTGAGGGGACTTTTAAAATAGTTCTACTAGACTTACTAAAAATTGTACTTTATGAGCAGTGCCCACTTACCTGGTAAGTAGTCTTCATAAACTGGAGAAGATTTAAGGTGTGGTAGTGACAAGGTCCTGGTTGTTGAATACAGTTCATGGATGTGCCAGGCTACTCTGCTTGTCCTGTGGTCATAGACAGTATCCTTTGCTTCTGCTAGTGGTCTTTCGGCAGGGAAAGTACTGGATTCAGGGATAGGGTTGGGACACCTGCCTTGAGTACAAATTTAAGACACTCTTCAGGTTTAAGTAATAAATTATATTTTGTATAATTACTTTTAGGGACCATTTTGTCTTAATTTTCAGTTGCTCTGACAAAACACTCTGGCCAAGGCAAAAAGAAAGTGTTTATAAAATAGCCTGCATGGTGGTGCACGCTTGTAATCCCAGCACCCTGGGAGGCAGAGGCAGGCAGATCTCTGTGAATTCTAGGCCAGCCTGGTCTACAAAGTGAGTCAAGGACAGTCAAGGCTACCCAGAGAAACCCTATCTTGGGGGAAAAAAAAAAGAATTGAATTTGGGGCTCTGAATTTTAGAGGGTTAAGAGTACTTGTCCATGGAACATGGCAGCAGGCGGGCAAGATGTAGCTGTGGCTGAGAGAATCTTGATTCAAAACCACGAGTCAGAGGAGCAACTGGGAATGACGTGGGCTTTTGGAACCTCAACACTGGCTGCCAGCTTTCCTCCAACAAGGCCACATCTCCTAGTCCTTCCCAAACAGTTCCACCAACTGGGAACCAAATATTTAAACATGAGCCTGTGGGGCCCATTATTTATTCATACTCCCACAGGCGTGGTGGCACACACCTCTAATTTCATCATTAGGAGGCAGAAATAGGTGAATCTCTTTTCTCTAGATACTTAGTGAGTGAATAAGCATCTTGTACTTAGAATTAAGTTCACTTCAGTGTGTGTCCTGGGCTGGGCTGAAGCTCAGTGGTCCTCCTGTTTGAGCTTCATGAGGCCTGTGCTTGCATATGTGAGCCACCATGTTGGCCTTGTAAAAATTGTTCTTTTCTCTTTGTATGATAGGTCATTTCAAGCTTGTGCCATTTTGTATGACACAATGTGAATTTTTTTTTTCCTCTTTGTTTTGAGACAGCATTGTTATATTGCCCAGGCTGGCTTTGTTTTTGCTATGTTGCTGAGACTGGTCTTGAACTTCTGATCCTCCTGTTTTAACTGTCCAATTTCTAAGATTATCAAGGAGTACCAAAATAACCTTACATGGATGTGATACTTTCTAAATTTTAAAAATTAAAATTTTAAAATTAAAGAAATTTTCCTTTACTGTAAGCTGGAAGAAGTGATTTCTTCAGCTAGAAAGTAGTTTCCTTTCGTGTTCATTCCATGTTGCTTTCTAAAATCATGGACTCTGTTTTCTAGAGCAACTCATGACTCTCATCTCCGCTGCACGAGAATATGAGATAGAATTTATCTATGCCATCTCACCAGGATTAGACATCACTTTTTCTAACCCCAAGGAAGTATCAACATTGAAACGCAAATTGGACCAGGTAATTCTTTATCATCACGCAATATTGAAATGGAGTTTTCTTTATTGCTTTATGATCTTAAAAGAAACTCAAATGAATACTTTGTTCCTGTAGCTGTTACTTTGATAATTCTGGAAAGAGAAGTAGTTGTCGATCAAAACACTTCACTAGAAGCACTGGTGCTGCTCTCAGCTCGCGCTCTCGGGAGATTGGAGGGGGCCTTGCTTTAATAGTAGAGCTTTGCCCAGCATATGTCCGGTCCTGGATTCAAGTCCAGCACCACACAAAGCCCAAAGCAGCCCTTAAGCTTAGAAGTGATGCTGGCTGTGGGTAGGTGATGCTGTTGGGTAGAACCACACTTAGAGAAACTGTATATACTATGCTATTGGATATTTGACTAAATATGTGACTGGTGTTAGAAAACGATGTTAGGTGTCAGTTCCCTGTCATACACATTGTAGATGGTATTCAGACTGGAAAAGGCTACTTTTTCACGGGAAGAAGATACATAGAATAGGAAAGCATATAAGCTGTTGGTGAATCTGATTTATATACAACTTGTATTTAACTATTTTTGAGGGGTGTGGGACTTCCAGTTTCTTGTTGGTTTTTTAAGTTTAGTGGGTTTTCCATATGCATGTTTTATTCTTTAATCAAAGATTTATACTGGTGACATCACATGGTTAGTAAAATTTTAAAGATAGAAGCTGTGTGTGACAACTCATAATTCCAGCATTTGAGGGGACGAAGCAGAATTGCTGAGAATGTGAGGTCAGCCTGGCCTACAGCGTGATGCTTGCTGTCTTTAAAACCAGACTAGGAAGCTGCAGAGATGTGACCATGGTTAAGACTGTTCTTGTGGAAGACCTGCACTCAGTTCCTAGCACCACACGGCAGCTCAAGGCTGTAACGCCAGTTCAGATTTCCTGCTCTCTGCTGGTGTCTGTGGGCATAGCATTTCTATAGCAGAAATGCATATAGGCAAAACCATATATATAAAATAAAAAATGATTTTGATTTTGATTTTGTTTTTTATTTTTTTGAGACAGGGTTTCTGTGTGTAGCCTTGGCTGTTCTGGACTCACTTTGTAGAGCAGGCTGGCCTTGAACTCACAGATATCTGCCTGCCTCTGCCTCCCTGAGTGCTGGGCTTTTATGCACCACTGTGCCTGGCTAAAAATAGATCTTAAAAAGAGAGAGAGACAGAAGAGGAGCCAGTGCAAGATGGCGCAGTGGGTAAAGCCCCTGTTGCAGGAGCCTGCTGGCCTGACGTTGATGCTTGAGGCCCATGTTTTAGAAGCTGGATTCAGGCTGGTGTCTGCAGTCTCAGCATTCCTACTCAGGAATTGGGATTTGATACAGAAGAATTACCCAGAAGCTCAGTGGGACAGCTAGGTGTAGTACATAGCAGGATAGCAACAGTAGAGACCCTACCTCAAAGAGGTGGGAGAAGAGAATCCTAAAAGGTTTTCATCTGGCAGCTGCATGTGCAATGTAGTACATACACAGGTTAAGTAAAAATAAAAAAATTAAAGGGTAAGGTTGGATATAGCTCTATGTAGTGGGTGTTTAGTGTCCATTGGGTTCTAGCTTCAGTAATCATATCCCCAGAATATTTTAGGATAATTCGAGGTTAATTCTCTGTTAATGAAATTGTGTTTATTCTGATTAATGCCTAGTTAGGTACTTCTGAAAAGAAATTGGTTAGAATTAGTGTGCTTTAAGAGACTAGAGTAAGGCCTAAATACTTCATAAGTTGAGTATACTTGTTTATATTCTTATAATTTTAAGAATTTCTTGGATAGGCTAACTTGGTTTTGGTTTTGGTTTAGGCTTTTTGAGACATGGGTTTTTCTATGTAGCTCTGGCTGTCCTAGAACTCATTGTGTAGACCAGGGTGACCTTGAACTCAGATCCACCTGCCTGTGCTTCCCGAGTGCTGGGATTACAAGTGTGTGCCACCACCACTGCCTGGTTGGTAGACTGCCTTGTAGAAGCATTGTTTGAACATACACTCCATTCAGTCCAGAATTAAAATGGAGTACCAAAACAGTAGCTATAGGGTCTGGAGAGATGGCTCAGAGGTTAAGAGCAGTGGCTGTTCCTCCAAAGGTCCTGAGTTCAGTTCTGAGCAACCACATGGTGGCTCATGACCATCTGTAGTGAGATCTGGTGCCCTCTTCTGGTACTCAGGCACACGTTCAGGCAGAATGTTGTATAAATAATAAATCTCAAAAAAAAAAGCTGGTTAAAAAAAGACAGTAGCTATATTAACTTAGAATTATTGCAACTGAAAACTTAAAAAGATCAGATATACTTTGAAATTCCAAGGGAAAATTTGACTTTGCGGTATTAGTATATATTAAAAATATTTTTTCCCTTCTGAGATAAGCTAATAATTGTGTGTTTGTTTTTCTTTTCTAAGGTCTCTCAGTTTGGATGCAGGTCATTTGCTTTGCTTTCTGAGATAAGCTAATAATTGTGTGTTTGTTTGTTTTTCTTTTCTAAGGTCTCTCAGTTTGGATGCAGGTCATTTGCTTTGCTTTTTGATGATATTGACCATAATATGTGTGCAGCAGACAAAGAGGTGTTCAGTTCTTTTGCACATGCACAAGTCTCCATCACAAATGAAATTTATCAGTACCTAGGAGAGCCAGAAACTTTCCTCTTCTGTCCTACAGGTATTGTGTATAATAATTGTATAGTCTTAAAATAACTTTAAAAAGGATCCATGTACTAGACCCCCTTTCATTCATGAAAGGAGGAATAGTTTTTTAGAAGACATTTCGTAAAGTCTTACATGGGAAAAATTTAGAACCTTATACCAAAGAAGTAGGCTGGTGATATTACGTGTTTTTAGTGTTTGAAGTATATAAACATTACATTGACAAGGTTAAGGAAGAAAATAAATAGTATTATTGAAATGAAAGCTGGAAAAAATTCAAATTTACATGCTTTTTACTTAGTCATATCTCACTCCCTCCTACTTGTTCCCATTTTTGCCCATGAATTGCTACCCTCTTTTCACTCCGCCCACTCTGATCTGGGCGCTATGTTTCTAGTTTTCAGCCTAGAAAGTGTGGCTGCGCCACTTAATTTTCTTCTATAGAAAGTGTATAACTTGGCACAGTGGCGCCTGCCTGTAGTCCCACCACTCTAGGAGGCAGAGGCTGGTCTGGTCTACAGAATGAGTACAGGATAGCCAAGGCTACACAGAGAAGCCTTGTTTCAAGAAACCAAAAGAAAAAAAAAGAAAGATTTCAATCTCTTACTTGCCTCTCACAGTTCACCTTCATGAAACTTTACTGATACTTTTGTGTTTTTGTTTTTTAAGATTTGTTTATGTATATGAGTGTCCTGTCTGCTTGTACACCTCCATACCAGGTGAGGACATTCGAGCACAGTATAGGTGGTTGTGAGCCGCCATGTGGTGCTGGGAATTGAACTCAGGACCTCTGGAAGAGCAGGCAGTGCTCTCAACCTCTGAGCCACCTCTCCAGCACCTACCTTGATTTCTTTTCAGGAAGAGATGTTAGTTGTAAGAAATAATTTAGTGAGAATTCTTTTTTGGAGGGGCATTTGTTTTTGGTTTCGTTTCCCTCAAGCTGGGCTCACTTCTCAACGCCAGCCTTCCTCAGCCTCCCAAGCCTGGGATTGCAGGTGTGCAACTTCACACAGCAGCCGTAATTGCTGTTTCAAAAACTTTACGAGATGAGTACACTTCTAATGACGGCAATTACAGTACTGCTGAGAATTTCAGGGTTTTGTTTTCGAGATGTAAGGTCTCTTGAAAATGAGTCCCTCTGCGGTACATAGGGAGACCCTGTTTTGTTTTTTGATGTGGGCATGGAGGTGCTTATCAATCCAAGTACTAGGGAGACAGAGCCACGGAGAACCAGGCTGAGGCCAGCACAGGCTCCTTAAAGACCCTGTTCTCCCAACAAAACAAAAAAAGACTCCATGTGATGAAGGCTGGTCTGTAACATGGGATTGTCAAGCCTAGAGTCTCTGGACCTCCTCCCTTGGGAGTTGAGAGTACAGGCAGGCCCACCACCTCGTTTGAATATCTGATTGTATGAATTGTCATATATAACATGCTTAAGTTTATTCCTTTTATGTATAATACAGAGCCTTTTATCATTTTGAATGAAAATAATAAGACTTATAGAACTTCTAAGTCTTTTCCCCAGTTACAATCTATGAGCATTTTGACCCTAACATAATTTTCTCCCCCTCTTCATTTAGAGTATTGTGGCACTTTCTGTTATCCAAATGTATCTCAATCTCCTTATTTGAGGACTGTGGGTGAAAAACTTCTGCCTGGAATTGAGGTGCTTTGGACAGGTAAGTCCTCAAGAATCTTTAGTAAAACTTGATTACTAGGGCTTTAGAGAAACTGCTCGTTCTTAAATAGGTGAGCACTTTTATTGTCTGAGACAGGGTCTCATGTATTCTGGACCTAGAATTTGCTGTGTAGCCAAGGATGACCTTGAATTTAACAATTCTCCTAATTTTACTTCCTAACTGCTGGGAATACAACTAGATCCCTAGTATGCCCAGCTTATGTAGTACTGAGGACCAAACCCAGGGCATCATGTATGCTAGTGTCCTAGACTCCTAGGAGACTTCTGTTTTATAAAGTGAATAAAAGGATATGTAGCTATGCTAGTTTAGGAAGGAAAATTGAAGTCAGGCATAGTGGCTCACCCTTTAAATCCCAGCATTTGGGAAGCAGAAGCAGGTTTGTCTCTGAGTTCTAGGCCAGTCTGGTCCACATAGGGTGTTCCAGGACAGCTAGTACTATACATAGAGACTTTGTCGTCAAAAACTAGGAAAAAACTAAAAAAGAAAAATTGAGCATCTGGTTGAGGTAGGGCATACTGGTTGTTCCAGACTTGGGAGGCTGCAGTAGGAGGACCATGAGATTAAAGTCAGCTTTACAAATAAGTGAGGGAATGGAGAGAAGGAGGCTGAGAAGTTGGGGGGGATGTATCTCAGTAGTCTAGCCCATCAGCCTACTATACATGAAACCCTGGTTTTAATCCCCATTGCTGCAAAAACCTGGGCCGTTGAGATGGGCGGAGAGAGGAACTTGTAGGAAAGTATAGAATGAAAACAATGTAAAAGCTGCTTATATGTATTTAAAATTTTTTATTGCTTGTTTTGTGTGTGTGATATGTGTGTGTAATTGCATGTGTCACAGCATGTGTGGAGGTCAGAGAACAACTTCTGGCACCATTTTTCTCTTTCCACTGTGAGTATCCTGGGATCAAATGTAGGCCCTCAAGCTTGGTGGCAGCCCCAAGTCTTTTTTTTTTTTTTTTCTCCTGCCCCACTACAATATTTTAAAGAACCATGTGGAAAGTTCTGTAAGTAAAGAAGTTCTTTTAACATTATTTCTAGGTCCAAAAGTTGTTTCAAAAGAAATTCCCGTAGAGTCTATTGAAGAAGTTTCTAAGATCATCAAGAGAGCTCCAGTGATCTGGGATAACATTCATGCTAATGATTATGATCAGAAGAGGCTGTTCCTGGGCCCCTACAAAGGAAGATCCACAGAACTCATCCCACGGCTGAAGGGAGTGCTGACAAATCCAAACTGTGAATTTGAAGCTAACTATGTTGCCATCCACACCCTTGCCACTTGGTACAAATCAAACATGAATGGAGTGAGAAAGGATGTGGTGATGAGTAAGTATCCTGTGCTTGGTGATAGGCTTTTGTGAGAGAGGTACATTCAGATGGAGCCATTGCTAAGTCCATACTCCTTTCTCTTCACAGTTATAGCTTTTCTTAAAATGTGTTTTCCTTAGTTTGGATATATAATAAAAGACTGAGTGGCCTTGGACAAGTCACTTTTTTGCCAAGTCCCTAATAGAATTTCAAGTGAGAATGTTGGCTCTTTATTGATTTGTATTTAATTATATTGTATTGCGACTCTATCTTCCTGAGTATTGAGAGTGGAACGAATAAAGTATACCTGCTTTTGAAAAAAAAAAAAAAAAAAAAGATCTTAGTTTGGAGAAGACATGCAGGCATTTGTAGTGTTGCTAATGTTGCGATGCTAATTTGCAGTGAGGTAACAGCGGAAACTTGAAGTGTTAACAGTTTGCTGTAGCCGTGTAGTTTTTCTATGCTCACCGGCTCACCATTGATTTGAATGACACAGAGACCTTTATGTTTATGTAAGCTTTAGGCTTACAGATATTCACCTATTTTAACCTGGCAGGACAGGCCTGGCCTAAGTCCTACCACATGGCCCCATTACCTGCCATTTCAGTCTTATTCTGGCACCTTCTTCGTCATTTGTCTTCATGGCAACTTTATTTCTCTGGTCCCCACCTGCCTGGGCTCCCGAAGTCCTGGCTTCCTTTACTGCCCAGCTATTATTTTTCTGCTCTTTTTTTAACCAATCAGAAGATGATGGAGAACAATATTTACAAAATACTAAGGCAGGAGATAATTGACAATAATGACAATACAAAATTCCAGCCTGTGATCAGGTCTCTGCACAGAAATCAGCATTTGAATATACAGTACATAAAAGACATCACGCCAACATCTCATCCCCTTTTAGTCCAGTAAACTGCCCTTTCTCTTACATCAATAAACTATGTATAATAAGAGCAATAAGAACTTGAAAACCATTAAGAATTACATTCATAATGTCCAGACCATTTGTTTTTGGGAATCATCTATCCTATCTTGGTGAGTTCAAAGTTCTGTGCTTAAAGATTTTTGTGTCATAACTTGAAGTGATCAACCTAAAAATATCTTCTTAGTTCTCAGTCTTTTTCTTAGATCCCTTACAACTTAAGCTTAAAAAAATAAAACAAAAAAAACAACATAAGCGTAATTGTGAGACTGTAACTTATCTAGTCTTCAACCCCATCAGAGACCTAAGAAGGGTAAGTATTGCCTGAGTAAACTGGAAGTGTAGAGCAAGCAACATTGAAAGCTATAGAAACGACAGTGGCTGTCTGGAGTCACCCTGGGTTCCTCTGTGGTGTTGGAGCCTCATCTTCAGTCTTCTGGCCCAAATAACACAGACTGTCTTGTCAAGCAGGAAGTATGAAGGACCGGACAGCATGTTGTCAGTAGTTGAGTCAAGCTGTTTATTTGCTCAGCGGCTAACTTCCGCCACGTTTGAAGCTAACTCCTTATGGAGGTTCTTCAGCGCCCATCATCTCTGAAGTAGTATGTGGGTGCTGCCAGGAGCAGACATGTCTCACTGTCCTGGAGAGCCTCATGTTAACAAAACATTTCCAGGTGTCATTTTCTGAAGAGCTCTGAAGTGCTTGAAGACCATCTATAGTAAATCTGAATAGGCAAATGTTGCTTGTTTCTAACTCCTTACTGTCTGATTAACTTTGAAAACACCCACAGGAGAATAAGTAAAACTTATTTCTACTAATTAATTAAACTAGTACCTAACAATACCACAAGTTTGATTAACTGACTACTTACTTGTATATCTTAATGATCCTAAATAGTCTGTAATAGTAGCTTTTTTGTTTGTTTTTCAAGAAAGGCTTTGTGGAGCCTTATCTCTGTCCTGGACTCTGTAGATCAGGCTGTCCTGGAACTCAGAGGTCCGCCTACCTCTGCCTCCAAGAGTGCTGGGATTACAGGCACTGTGCGCCAGTGTGCCTAGCTGTAATAGTAGCTTTTAAAAGGACTAGAACTTCACATTGCATTTTTAAGTGAGTTCCATAGGTACAATACCTTAAACAAGTTGAAAGATATAAACAGTGTGTTCTAATAAAATATACCCTTAAATTTGTATCAGTATACAAAATCCATGCCAATGTAAAATATTTGGCTTGTTGAATGCTCTTTAGTTTAAAAGTAGATTGAATAATTTACCCTTTGATGCTGCCATTCCTACATCCTTTCCCCATTTTTTCTTTATGTATTATAGTCTTGTGCCTGCATGTACACCTGCAAGCCACAAGAGGGCACCAGATCTCATTATAAATGGTTGTGAGCCACCATGTGGTTGCTGGAAATTGAATTCAGGACCTCTGCAAGAACTGTCAGTTCCCTGCCCCACCCCTTTTTCAAAAGATTTCTTTACTATGTATTACAGTTTTCTGCCTGCAGGCCAGAAGAGGGCGCCAGATCTCATTATAGCCGGATAGGAGCCACCTTTGGTTGCTGGGCCTCTGGAAGAGCAGCCAGTGTTCTTAACCTCTTAGCCATCTCCAGCCCTAGCCAACAAGATGTATTGCCTATGCAGAGACATTTTCATGTTTCAGCCAGTCTCAGAGCTGCTGTTCCCATCTAGAGGGATCAGCATTTATATGACCTGTTTTGTTCTTGATTTCTTCATGTCTGCAGCCAAGATTTTCAGGAGGTCTCTCCAACTCAGATCTAATCTTTATTCATTTTGAAAGTATTGAAAGCTTTTTTTTCTTCTGTTGAAACGAAGGAAAACCTCTCCCCAGTGCAACACATTTTCTGCCTTCCATTCTGAAGTTAAGCATTCTTAAAATAAATAGACTGCTTTAGTTCAGCAGTATTTTCTTTTTCATAATCCAGTGTTTTTCAGCAGCTGTGGTTTTTTCGCTCATTAGCATTAAAGAATTAAAGTTAATAAAGCACTGTATAGTTTCTCTCTGGGGGTCTTTGTTACCCCTTTATGTTTATTGAGCATTTCTTTTAAAGGATGAGTAGGTCTTTCTACAACCGTCTGTACTGTAGGATGGTAAGATACATCTGTAACATTTTCCATGTTTTTTTTAAAGATTTATTTATTTTTATAGTATTCTGCCTGTATATGTGCCTACACACCAGAAGAAGGCACCAGATCTCACTATAGATGGCTGTGAGCTACCATGTTGTTGCTGGGAATTGAACTCAGGACCTCTGGAAGTGTAGCCAGTGCTCTGAACCCCATTTTTTATGTCTAAACAATTGTTGCACTTTGTTAGATATATATGCTGGCGCATTATCAGCTTCAGCGTACAAAGGCAGCTTTAAGAGAGCCATCATCTCTATACATGTCCAGGTTCCAAAAATCATCCTTTTCAGAATTCAAGGCAAAAAGCCCACTGGAATTCTAAATATTTATGTTGTCACATATTTTAATTTTTCAAATTCTGCAAAATGAAGCACATAAGCTATTGTATGACATTGCTCAAAGGTGACATTATTAAACAGAATCTATATTCTTAACTCAGCATCCTGTCCTCCATCTCGCAACTGTTCCTTAATAGAAATATAAAATGTACTCTAATTATGATTGTTCATAGCATAAGCCTCCAACCAGCCTCTCAAGGGGCTGCCCATTCTGCAGTTTCCTTAGGCTTTTGTGGCTTTCTCTCATCTGGAACTTCCTTTTTTGCTGTTGTTGTAGGCTTTAGATTAGAAAATCCTTTTCCAGAGTAAAGACTCTTCAGGGGAATCTAATATCTTTTATATTGCCTCCACTTTGGCATTTAATTTTTCAGTCTTCTCTAAGTCTACTTTCTAATCTTTTTAAATAAGAATATATAAAACTGCAATTACTGAAAGTACAAAAGTTTTTTTTGCTGGTAATTGAACAGAATTATACAGATCCAAGCGTCCTTTGTTATGTGTTCTCCATTTAAAATATTTTTTTTTTCTTGGTGTGTGTGTAGGGGAGTTCAAGACAGGGTTTCTCATTATAGCCCTGGCTGTCCTGGACTAGCTTAGTAGACCAGGCTGGCCTTGACCTCATAGTGATCCAACTGCCTCTGCCTCCCTGAGTGCTGGGATTAAAGGTGTGAGCTACCACACCGGATTGTATTCTCCTTTTTTAAACATAGAAAATACTTTTATTCTCTCTAACTTTCCTCTCTCTATCATTTCTTCCTCCTTTCTTTGGAGACTTTATTTTTCTATGTGCATTTATTTAACTCTTTTGTCACTTTTTAACTTAATATCTTTTTCTGCATTTAATTTTCTCTAAACTCCCATCCTTATATGGCTTACTCTTTTAAATTTACATAACTCTGTATACTTTATTACCTTAATTTCTGTCTGTGATCTTTTTTTAACACCAAGTTTCTTTTTTTCTAGAGCACTTAGGCATAATTCCAAGCACACCTGAGCGGAGGCTTGGATTCCTTGTGTTGTCCCCAGAGCGTCCTGTGCTGTGCAGTGGCTGGCTCCGCCCCCCTGTCAGTCAGCTCCGCTGGCCACAGCACTCTGTCTGGTGGCCTAGCACCCGTGCTTCCTAGGTTGGTTTGTGGTTCCCCGGGCCTGCCCCCCTGGGCTGGCTGCTGAGCTCTGCTGGAGCCAGACCTCACACTGGCAGGCAGCAGCTGCTGGTGCTCATGGTGCATGGCATGGTCCTTACAGGACTAGTCAGCCAGTGGAGCTGCACGGGTGAGCCCAGGGCCACACTCATCCACCAGATGCACTCACCCATCCTCTGAGCCAGCCACCCCTGAGCTGTCCGCTGGCTTCTGTGGCCAGTCAGACTTCAGTTGTTCCGTTCACAGAGCAGCCTGCCTGTTGCCATAATGTAGTGTGCCAGGGAGCTATGGCTGGTGCCAGGGAGTGCTTGTGTGAGCCTTCCACCTTGGGACCTTTCTCAGGCTCTAAACTTGGATTTCTAGTCCCATGTTGAACACCAAAATGCAACTGTATGGTTTTTCTATGCCCACCCTCGCTCTGAATAATGACATGGAGACGTATATAAGCTTTAGGCACTATAGCTGGGCAGATCTGACAATACTCTCCTGGCCTGTGTCCCACCTGGCCTGTTACCTGCCATCTTAGTCTGGTTTTGGCACCTGCTTCTTCACCCCTGTCCAGATGACAACTCCCTTGCTCTGGCCGCTCACCTGAGACCTTCCCCTTGGGCTTTGGAGGTCCTGCCTTTCTCTCCTGCCCAGCTCTTGGTTGTTCAGCTCTTTATTTAACCAATCATAAAGCGATGGAGAACAATGTTTACAAAATACTAAGGCAGGAGATGCTCCATAATAGTGATAATACCAAAGTCCAGCCTGTAATCAGATCTCTGTTGGCATGGAAGTCAGCATTTGCTTACACAAGTGCGCAGACATCACTGTAACATTGGGCAGGTATTTAAGCTGAATCAAGTGTAAACATAGTTGCTGCATACAAAGAAAGGGTCATGGCCCCGGGAGAGTGTTGGTCATAAAGATTTTGAGGTTAAAGCAGGAAGAGATACCTCAGTGGGTTAAAAGGTGCTAGATGTGTGAGCTTCGTAACACAAAGTTCAGTGTACGGAGGGAAAGAATGGGCTCCATAAAGTTGTCCTCTGATGTGCATATGTGTGCCAAGGTATTTGTGCCCCATAGACATACACATATGTGGGCACATAATGATAAGTACAAATTTTGAAGTTAGTCTGAAACAGGTTACTGATGAAGTTTGGGATAGGGGTGCTTTATGTCATAATACTTGGTGGTACATAGCTGTAGTCTCCCACTCTGCCCCTGCTTCCCGCTTTTTTAATGAATTGAGTCCTTTTATGGCTTGATCATTGCTGCTTTTTCCAATCCAATAAAAGACACAATTAGGAATGTAGTCTTCATTCCTTCTGCATGTGTGGCACTAAACTCCTACATCTTCTAAAACAGAGCATGAAACAACACTAAGTGTAAGATCAGATTAGCCAAACTCAGCAGTGCAGGGAAATACGCAAAACTAGGCTAGAGTTTCTGAGTGTGCAGCTGACAAGGTCGGTGTTAACCTTCTGTTCCTAGTTCTGCTGTCCTGACTGAGAACTTTATGACTTTATGCTTAGCCATTGGCGCACATTTTTAGTCCCAGCACTCAGAGGAAGAGGCAGGTGGGTATCTGTGAGCCCATGGCCAGCCTGATCTACAGAGTTTCAGGGACAGCGGTGAGACCTTACTTAATGAGACCCCATCTCAAAGAATGAAGAAAGAAAAGACTTATGCCCGGAAGTAGACTGTTGAGCTCTCTTCTACCGTAGTGATTAGTGTTAATGAAGTTGTGCCTGAAAAATCCAAGTGTGTGTTGTTTATGCAAGGGATGGTCTGAAGCATTTAATTATCCTTGGTGTATTCAGTGGACACTTATGACCAACTTTCCCAATGGTTCTAACAGACTTAATGTAATGAGCAGGTGGGTGACTTTCTAGATGGTTATTGGAGGATTGGTGTTTTGTGTTTTATGTTTGAGGTTTTTTTGTTTTGTTTTGCTGCTTTCTTATATTTTAACAAGTGAACTTTATACATCTTCATGTGGGAGGGGGCTTTTCTAATAACCCTTTTTGTGCTTTTCCTCTGTAGCTGACAGTGAAGACAGTACTGTATCAATACAGATAAAGTTAGAGAACGAAGGCAGTGATGAGGACATTGAAACAGACGTGCTCTACAGTCCGCAAATGGCTTTAAAGCTGGCTCTAACAGAATGGCTGCAGGAGTTCGGTGTTCCTCATCAGTACAGCAGTGAGTCGGTCTGGGCGGGCTGGGAGGCGCTCAGGGGATTGAAGCTGGAGTCTCATGGTTTATACCCTGACCCACCAATCTTTATTTTGTGTTTTATTTTGGACTTCTAAATTCGTTTGTGTGTGTATATCTATGAATGATTGTGTGGGTCCTCATTTGCGCGTGTATTTGGGTACCGGAGGTCAATCTTGGATGTCATTCCTCAGAAACCATCCACCCTTTTTTTTTTGAAGCTTTTCTTTTTGATAGGGTTTCGTGTAACTCTGATTGGCTTTTAATGTAGCCAAAGATGAGCTTAAACTTTGGTTTGGTTTTATTTTGTTTTGAGACAGGGTGTCTCTGCATAGCCCTGGCTGGCTTGGAATTCACTCTGTAGACCAGGCTGGCCTCCAATTCAGATATCCAGCTTTTATAAGGAGATTGAATTTATAAGGAGATGAGTCACAAGAGTGCAGTCATGCCCCTTACTTTAGATCTACTCAGCAGAATAGAATTGAGAGCTTTTTTGTTTTTTTAAAGCTGGCGTGTGTCCCAGGTTGGCTTAGGATTTGCTGTGTAGCTAGGGATGTCCTTGAGCTCCTTCCTGGGTCTCCTGCCTTGTCTCCCACATGCTGGGGTTTTTGTAGGCATGTGCTACTATGCCTAGCTTTTTAAAAAATTATTATTTTATAGTTTATTTTTGTCTTGTGTGCATTGGTGTTTTGTTGGCATGTATGTCAGTGTGAGGATGTAATATCTTGAGTTACAGACAGTTCTGAACTGCCATGTTGGTGCTGGGAATTGAACCCAGGTCCTCTGAAGAACAGTCAGTGCTCTTAACTGCTGAGCCATCTCTCCAGCCCTTAAAAAATTATTTGGTGTGTGTGGGTGTTATGCTTGCATGTCTGTCTGTACCATGTGTCTGTCTGCACCGTGGTGTGCAGTGCCAAAGCAGCCAGTTTCCTAAGTGCTCACTTTTTTTGAGGCAAGGTTTTGATTTTGTTAATGTGGCCCTATTTGGCCTTTAACAGTGCTCCTGCCTCAGCCTTTCAAGTGCTAGAAATGACACAGGTGTTTGCACTATGCCTTGCAAGAGTGACTAAGCTTTGGCACGTTATCAGGAGCACTTGTCTTGCAGAGGTCTCTAAACACAGGTAAACTTACAATCATCTGTAACTCCAGTTTGAGGAGATCTGATACCCTTTCCTGGCCTCTGGCACCAGGCATACACATGGTACACACACACACACACACATATATATATATACGTACATATGTACATGTGCTGAACCTCTCTACATAACATTTTTTTTCAAGTACAATTGTGTGCATATGCGCTTGCACTTGAATATGCACTACTGGCATTGGATCACCTAGAGCTACCGTTAAAGGTAGTTGTTGGCTGCCTGATGTGAGTGCTGGGAACTGAACTCAGATTCTGCAAAAACACTACACACATTTTTTCTTTCTGTTTTGAGACCTTGTCAAAACAGGAAACTTGCTATATAGACCTGGCTAACCTTGAACTCGGGAGATCCCGCCTCTGTCTCCTGGGTGCGGGTATTAAAAAGATGTGCTACCATGCCTGTCTACAGTGTGCGGAGGGGTTTGTCAGCATGCCCACTTTTCAAATAGTTTTTTATTAAATTTATTGATTTACCATGTGCACACACAGGCGTGTATGCAGTGTAGTAGTAGTTTTCAAGAGTCAGTTCTTTTCACTTCAGTCCCAAGGATCAAACTCATGTCATCCGGCTTGGTAGCAAGTGCAAGTGAGTGTGGTAACCCATTAAGATCTCCAGACCTCACAGGATAAAAGCATTTCTTAAAGTCTAATAAATCTAATTTGTTTTGTTTTTAATTTTGATTGCCTTTGATTCTTCTTTCTCTTGGTAGGTAGGCAAGTTGCACACAGTGGCGCTAAGGCAAGTGTAGTTGATGGCACCCCCTTGGTTGCAGCACCCTCTTTAAATGCCACAACTGTAGTTACAACAGTTTACCAGGAGCCCATTATGAGCCAGGGAGCAGCTCTGGGTGGTGAACCTTCAGCTCTGACCAAGGAAGAAGAAAAGAAACAGCCCGATGAGGAACCCATGGACATGGTAGTAGAAAAGCAAGAAGACTCAGAGCACAAGAACGACAATCAAATACTGACTGAGATTGTTGAAGCTAAAATGGCAGAGGAATTGAAACCAATGGACACTGATAAGGAGAGCATAGCTGAATCAAAATCCCCAGAGATGTCTATGCAAGAAGATTGCATTAATGATATTGCTCCTATGCAGACTGATGAACAAACAAACAAGGAGCAGTTTGTGCCAGGTCCAAATGAAAAGCCTTTGTACACTGCGGAACCGGTGACTCTAGAGGACTTGCAGTTACTTGCTGACCTCTTCTACCTTCCTTATGAGCATGGACCCAAAGGAGCCCAGATGTTGCGGGAATTCCAGTGGCTTCGCGCAAACAGTAGTGTTGTCAGCGTCAATTGCAAAGGGAAAGATTCTGAGAAAGTGAGTATGCTCTTGCCTTCACAGACTCCTACCTGGTCCTGCTAATGTGGACTCTTTGTTTACAGTGCCTTAAAGTTTTTTTTTTAAGTGTTTTTTGTTTTTGGTATTTCAAGATAGAGTTTTTCTTTGTAGCCCTGGCTGTCCTGAAACTCACAGAGATCCACCTGCCTCTGCCTTCAAGTGGTAGGATTAATGGTTTGGGCCACCACTACCGGGTTTTAAAGTTTATTTATAATTAAGTATTGGTATGGTGCCTCCTCTACCCCGAAAATAGACACATGAGAACAGGTTTCCACAAAGACCAGAGCCATTGGATTCCTTGGAGTAGAGTTAGAAGTAATTGTGAGCTACCTAATGTGGGTTGTTGGGTTTGAGACAGATTTTCAGGGAGTTCCAACTGGCCTACAATTCACTGCGGGCTCAGCTTCCCAGGTATTGGGATTGTTTGATACACCAGACCTGCCATAAAGAAGCATCTGTTTATACCTGTGCGGTGGTTCGTATCTGCAGTTCTAGCACTTAAATGATTAAATGATGGAAGCAGGAGGATCCAGTTCAGGGTTCTTTTCTATTACATCATGAGTTTGACCATCCTGGATTATATAGGAGACCTGTATCAAAATAGCAACAACAACAAAAAACCCACACCCCCCACCCCCCCCAAAAAAACAAAAACCGTGACCAAGTTTGATTCTTCCCTTTCTCCCTTCATCTACATTACTATAAGGAAGTTCCTTTTTTTTAATATTTATGAATGTTTTATATGAATGTATGTATGTGCACCACATTTGTGCCTGGTACCTGAGGCCAGAAGAGGGTATCACATTCCCTGGAACTGGGTTTGTGGGTATTTGTGAGGCTACCATGTGGTACCAGGGAAAATAAATGAGTCCCCTGCAAGAGCAACAAGTGTGCCAAACTGCTGGGTGTCTCTCCACCCTCGAGATTCTTGAGTGGACACAATGGCAACCAGTGTAAGCTTGACTGTATTTTAGAATCCGTGCTTTAAAACAAGCGGGAGAGGTTTCTGCATCTGGTGCCATCTCTTCATTAGTTTGACTTTCTAGTTAGAACCAATGACTCACTAGTGTGTTTAAGAATAATTGCTTGTGCCTGGTTAACAGCTCAGTAACTCTTGGATCATTTTGCTAAACTTAAAATTTTGAGTCATTTCATTTTTCTTTTTAATTCTGCATAGATTGAAGAATGGCGGTCACGAGCAGCCAAGTTTGAGGAGATGTGTACATTGGTGATGGGGATGTTCACTCGGCTCTCTAACTGTGCTAACAGGACGATCCTTTATGACATGTACTCATATGTGTGGGACATCAAGAGCATAATGTCTATGGTGAAGTCTTTTGTACAGTGGTTAGGTAGGTGCACCGCAGTGACCTTCTCTCCTCATTCATGCATACTGTTCTTAAAAAAATTATCCCAGAGGGAGAAAGCCATTCAGATAATTGGCAGATTTACGTGTTTTCTTAGTTCTTTGCCTAAAATTTTCTCAAAAGGTGAACATAGTTGAAAAACTTGAAAGTCATAGTAGTTTTATTGAATATGTTAAGTTTTCTCCCTTGGGCTAATTCCATAAAGACCTTGAAAATATGTTAGACAATCCTGACTTTAACATGCTCTGACTGAATGCTTCCTGGATGGAACCCTGAATCCTACATTGACCTGATTTGGAGATGAGACTCTATGAAACATGACTCTGTAAGCTTTCTGCTGCTTGCTGTGTCTTGATAACATTAGTGCTGTGTTTAATAGAACAACTGCTGAAATTACCCAGGGGCTTGGCCAGAGGAAGCTGCCCTCCCAGCCCTGTGCGCATGCGAGCTTTAGTGGAAGGAAGGCTATTCTGGTGCACTACTCCCTGTGGCTGTTTCCTTATCCCTCTACCAAGTAATTGATTTTAGCATGGGATGGAAATTACAGTCCCCTATAAACTGCTTCATCCAGTGGACTTTTGTTTGCCTTTTTTTTTATCTTTTTGAAATTGCCAAACTTGGTAAAAAAGCACCAGCATGGCCAAGTTTCTCCAGGACCTTGTTTCATTTCCAGGTTTCATGCAATGGAGGTACAGCGCGCAGCAGGCAGCAAAGCTAACTGATACGTCAGTTTTCATAGTAGGCGCAAATACTGCAACGGGGTTTCATGATCTCAGTTGTGAAATAGATGATCTGAAATGCAGTCAGCTCCTTAGAAGTCACATTTCTAGTTCTATGCCCATGTGGCTTTAGGCTCTTAAATATTAAAAAGGAAGAATCTCTGCTTACTGATTTAAAAATATAGAACTACTTTGTGTCCCTGTATCTATTCGCACAGGAGCCCTAATAAAAGGGCTCTATCTAAGATACCTGTTGAGGGTGGGAGACATCTCTTTTTAGGCTCAGTGGGGAAAACATCTGTATTGATTGTTGGATGATACAGCACTTGCCTTCCAGGCTTCTTGCCAAGGAGTTCTTAACCCTTACAGAAATGTGCATTTTAAGTTTCAAAGGCCCCTAGGGATTTTGAACCTGAAATTTAGACTATTGAGCTTGAGAATATATCACTTGAGTATTATATTTGAACTTTTCAATCCTCAGTATCACCACCCTTCAAATTCAAGAATTACTGAAAGTTAAATTTTATTATATACAGTATTGTTGCTCCTCTTAAGCTATCTCTACACTAGGCAACAGTGAGGGTAATTTCTTCAGTTTGCAGTCTCAAGGTCAGAACATTGTTGTTTAAATAACTACCCTCACACCTCTATAGCTGTACAGATGCCCATGACAGGGAGAGTGTCTTCCTGATCAGTTTCAGGGGCTCCTTAGAATCCTTTGTTTTCTTCCTTTCTCCGGTCCAGCTGGCATTCAGTCCTTTAAAGAATGTGGCTATGCAGTACTTTTGATTACTAACGACTTCTATTATCTTCTTCCCCATTGTGTACAGATGGGAGAACCCTCAGCACAAGTGTCTACTATTGGATGGACAGCGCCAGATGTTCACAGCGCGTCACGATTAATTAGTTTAAGTTGAAAGGCTTTGTCTGTGAGGTAGTTGAGGTAGAAAAAATTAGGGCAGTAGACATGACCTGAAGTCACGTTTGCGCAGCGTCTGAGGCATTAACCGTGTTTTCATTACGCAGCTCTTCGTACACGCAGCTTTTTACTGTACTAGTTGGAAGTGCTAGTTACGCTGGAGTCTCAAAGTGGAGGGCAGGGGAGATTGGCTGAACTCAAAGTTTGAGAAGTATATTGGTTTTGTTTTTTGTATTTTTGTTTTGTTTTTGTTTTTTTGTCTTTTTTTCGTACAGTGTAAATCACTGAATTACAGAATGGGGCACGCTTTTGTTGTAGTCTAAATTTTGACCCATTTCATTTTACAAATACTACATTTTATGGGTTTGTGTTCCATCTTTCTTTTTTCTTTTCTTTTTTTTTTCTTTTTTTTTTTTTTTGTGTGTGTGTGTGTTCTGCTTTTTAAAAAATAAATAACCCTACCCTTAAAACATAACAAACCTAGACATGATCTCTTAATGGGCTGAATTGTCAACAAAAATTTGGTTTGCTTTGGGACTGTCTGACTAGCACACTGTGTCTTGTACTGATGAGACTGTTAACTTGAACAGGAGGTAGAATGCTGTCTTCCAATGGAAAAGAAGTATATTGCGCTGCTATATCTTGTCAGAAAACTAGGCAGGTCATTTCTATTTGGTTTCCAAGCATTAGCTGTTAATTATCTATTAGTTGTTGGCTTTATTGCCTTGAGGTCGGCTGAGCGATTACTGTAGAAACTGGTATCTGGGCCGCAAAGTCTGCCATTTGATGCCCGTATTCACCACACTGCAACTGTTCTAACGTGTAGTTAGAACATACATTTTGAAAAGTGTGTTTTTTTTCTGGACAAATTTGGAAATATAATTTGCTCTCTCAGATCTTGTTAGACTGGTGTTCTAACTGGTCCTGACTGAATTTAGATTGTCCTTGTTCTCAAAACACAAATTTTACATTGTCTCACTTCTGTTAGCAGTGCTCTGCTCGCCTTAAGTTTTCTGACAAGATCAACCCCATTCCCTTTTCTGTGCCCTTCCTCCAAGTGTAAAATGTGACTTCAGACAGGTTAGTTTAGTTCCTTTGTGGGCTGTGATAATAAAAATGTCTATCATTTATTTCGGTTTATAGTTACAGAATTGCATGATAGATAAGCAGCTGTCTTGATTTATTGCTGTATGTAGAATAGGAATACAGGAACTTTTACCTGAATAGTGTAATTATTCCTTCCATAACTAAAGCGCAGTACTGACAATGCTGGTTTTCATTGACCGGAGGAAGGAATAGAAGTATTGAAACGCCATTATAAACTTAAAGATGATTATTATCACAGCCTTGCCTTGAAACCCTGGATTAGTACTTCTAGAGAGCTATTTCCAGTGTGTTTTAGTTTGTTGGACATTTGAGACCCCAGGAAATCCCCTTTCTCGTAACGTTCTCCGCTTGGATCTGATCTCAACAGGGTGTCGTAGTCATTCTTCAGCACAGTTCTTAATTGGAGACCAAGAACCCTGGGCCTTTAGAGGTGGTCTAGCAGGAGAGTTCCAGGTATCAATATGAATTCACAACTGAATTGACATTTTTCTTTGTTTTATGAGAAACCTTATGTTGCGCATCAGATGGCTGGAAGGATTGGTCTGCCGAAGGCTTTCTAGTCCCAAATTCAATTTAGTTACATAGCTGGATTTTACATCAAATTTTCCTCCTCTTTCACAGTAATTTCTGAAGGAGATGCTGTCAATCCCCCCGCGCCTGCGAAGCGCAAGCGGCTCTAGGTATACACTTCACATTGTTTCTTTGCAGGTCGCACAGCATTTAAATCTGCGCCCGCAATGCACAATGCGCGCATGCTTGTCTGCCAGAGGAAACTCCATGAGCAAAAAAAGATGCTGACTATGCAAGCAAATGATAAAGGGCTTGAAGGGCAGTTGCTTGGTTACTCAATAAATACTGTATACTTAAAAACAAAAACTTCTCTGCCGGTGGCAGTCTGGACAAAATATGAAGTGTTCTTGCTGTTGGAATTTGTTCATGGATTTTTCAGGTGCTCTGCTTTTCTCCCCCCAACAGGTGCCCTGCTGCGCACAGCAAACTGAAGCGCATTGCTTTGGGGATAAAGCGTCTCCTGGACAGATAACCCTCTTCAGACCAAACCTCTCCTCCTGACATTCTGTTCTGCCATCTTGTAGAAAGATGGTTCATTTAAGATTGGTTTTTAAACATATGTATGTCATAATTGGAGTAGTTTTTTTGTTTTGTTTTGTTTTGATTATAAAATTAAATTTCTATTAATATGCCATTAAAGCTGTGTAAGTCAGTTTGGGTAATTTCTACTCTGAAACACCCCTCCCCCAGGAAAGAGGTATTATATTAGTAAAGTGTAGCATACCCTCTTCTTTAGGTCTGCCTGCAGTAGCCAGTTAATGTTAAGTTGGTAATCTGCAGTGCACACTCATTGAAAGAAATGGATGTCTTCTCGACACTAATCTGTCTCCCCTTTTTTTTCTTCCTACAGCGTTTGCTGCCAATTGATGGGGCAAATGATCTCTTTTTCCAACCACCCCCACTGACACCTACCTCCAAAGTTTATACTATCAGACCTTATTTCCCTAAAGATGAGGTAATTTTCTGCCTATCAACTTGGTATATAGTTTTATGTGCACATTTACAACTTTCCTTTGAACTAGATGGTTGAAAGAATTACTTCTGTGTTTTAAATTACTCTTCATTTGTTTGTTTGTTTGGGGGGTTAAGGTTCAGACTCAGAGCTGCCTTATGTTAATCAGCCTTTTTTTTTAAGATCCTGTCTAAAAACTTTTAAAAAGGCAAGCAAGCAGAGGATGTTTGGGCTTGTGGTTTCAGCTCATGGGCAGCTCCATCACTGTGCGTTGGCACATCAGGGTGCAGTGGCAGGGCAGAGCTGCTCACCCCAGGACAGAGTCCGTCCCAGTTACCCTGCCCCGTCCAAGTGTGCCTGTTCTTTGCAGCAGGGCCTCGCCTCCTAGGTTTCCACTGTCTTTTAGATTCCTGGCAGCTGAGTATCAAGCTGTAAATATTTGTCCCTTTGTGGGGAGAGGGCGATTCCAGATCAAAATTGTAATTAAACTCTCAGCCCTTAAAACAAAACACCCTGACGTTGAAGGCGTTAACTGAAATATTGACAAAATTTAGGGGAAAATTTGAGGAGGAGCCTAAAGCATTTACCTCCTTTAGAACTTTTAATAACTTGATTTGAGTCTTTTAATTCTTTCCTTTAAAAAGTCAAAATGCAGCCAGACAGGTTGGCAAATGCCTTTAATCACAGTAAAGTTTGGGCTGGAGAGATGGCTTATTAGTTAAGTACAATTACTGCTCTCACAGAGAATCAATTCCCAGCACCCTTGTGGCAACTCACAACTGACTAACCCCCCAGTCCAGGGGATCCAGAGCCTTCTTGTGGTCTATGGGCTCCTGCACACACACATGGTACACATATACTCATGCAGCAAATACAGGCACATAAACAAAATTCTAAATCTTCAGAAAAATTAAATAAGGATTGGAGCTAGGTAGATAGCAAGAATTCATTAATTGAGCTCTTCACTTGCACATACAGTGCCTTGTGTTCAATCCTCAGCATTTGGGGAGATAGAGAAGTATCCCTTCCAAAAGTCAGATGACAGCTGGGTTTTGGGGGCACAAGGTTTTAATCCTGGCACTCAAGATATTGAGACAGAAGAATTGGTGCAAGCTCAAGGTCGGCTTGGGCCTTAGTTCTAGTACAACCTGAGGTATGGTATGAGACCCTATTTTTAAATAAAGTCCAATAAATAAGTAAAATACCTAATTCACAGTAGGAATTACAAAATAGTGTGTCCTAATTATGTATTATCCTTGACTGATTTTTTTTTTTTCTCTTGTATGTCCTTTAATTTTCTGTTGTAAAGTGCTTCCTGGCTATTGACACTCAGTTGTTTAGAGAAAGTAAGGAAGTCTTTTTAAAGATAGCAACATGTTTAAAGCATTTTGGAACTTGTTGCAAAAAGTGAAGGACTACCAGGTCCTTGTGGCCCTTGCATTTGGTCCCAGAACTTGAGTCTGAGACCAGAGGCTCTAGTCTAGGCCATCTTGGGCTTTGGTTGAAGAGACTCTTAGATAGTTCACTGGCCTTTGAGTCCACAATTTACTTTCAAAACCCACCTCCTTGGCTAGAGAGATGGTTCTGTGGTAAAGAGCGCATCCATCCTCTTCTCAGGAGAAGAGCTGAGTCTCAGCACCCTCTCTTCAGGCAGATCACAAACTGCCTGTAATTAGCTCCCTGGGGTTCAGTTGCCTCATAGCACCTGTACCTACAGGTACATACCCTGCAAATGAACATGTCTGCCCAATTTTAAAAAAGTAGGAAAATTGAAGGTTTCTAGCGAGTTTTCAGCCTTAATGCTGTATTTGACTAGTTTTATGGATGTGACCCAATAAATACAATTCTAGTAGTGGGGATCAAACGTAGCTTGCATATGCTGCTGAGTGTTGTGCTGCTGAGCTCCATGCCCAGCCCAATGATGTTTAATAAAATGAAGGTTCCCCCAGAGATAATGTTGCTGATAGACCACACTTTTTTTTTCCTCTACGCTTGTAATTTTTTTCTGAGACAGTTTGTGATCCAAAGTTGTCTCAAACTCAGCATGTCGTCCATTAAGCCACTAGGCGATCCTCCCGCCTCCACTTCCTGTGTGCACCACCCCAAATTGGCTGCTTGCATTCTCTCTTGTTGACAATTTTCATGGTGTGTTGCCTAACTAGATTATGTTTTCAGGCTTCCGTGTACAAGATTTGCAGAGAAATGTATGACGATGGAGTGGGTTTACCTTTTCAAAGTCAGCCTGACCTTATTGGTGACAAGTATGTGATGCCTTTTTGATTTGGGGAATAGATATTTCTTACAGCAGGTTTTTAGAGTCAAGGGGAGGTTTTGACTGGGAAGGTTTTTAAAAATTCTTGTTTAGTCTTAGGTGTGAAAATAAATGTATGTCTATTTTCAGTTTCTTTTATCCCAAAGGTAGTATTCATAAGTTAATGACATTGGATCTTTTATTACTGAATTCAGTTTTGTGGTAGTAGGTAACACGCTCACTCTGGCTTCCTTCCGATCAGGTTAGTTGGAGGGCTGCTCTCCCTGAGCTTGGACTACTGTTTCGTCCTAGAAGATGAAGATGGCATCTGTGGCTATGCCTTAGGCACTGTAGATGTGACCCCCTTCATTAAAAAATGTAAAATTTCCTGGATTCCCTTCATGCAGGAGAAGTACACCAAGCCGAATGGTGACAAAGAACTCTCAGAGGCAGAGGTAATACACTGGCCTAGAATCATGTTATGATAATCTATAAAAATTAAGTTGTAAAAATCACCAAGTGTGGTGGCACACACCTTCAGTCTCAGCATTCAGGAGGCAGAGGCAGGTTTGAGGCCAGCCTTGCCTACATCGTGAGTTCTAGGCCAGCCAGAATGGCAAGGGAAATTGTCTTTTTTTTTTTTTTTCAAGTAAAAAATTTATAGCTCTCCCTCCTTTTCTCTCTCCCTTTCTCCTTTTTCTCTCTCCCTTTTTTCTTTCCTTTCTTTCCCTCTTTTTTTTTTTTAATTTTAAGATTGATTATGTATACAGTGTTCTGTCTGCATGTATGCCTGCAGCCAGAAGAGGACACCAGATCTCATTATAGATGGTTGTGAGCCACCATTTGGTTGCTGGGAATGGGAATTGAACTCAGGACCTTTGGAAGAGCAGACAGTACTCTTAACCTCTGAGCCCTCTCTAGCCCTTCCTTCTCTCTCTCTCTTTTCTCTCTTCCTTCTATCCTTCCTTCCTGTCTCTCTTTTCCTTCCTCTTTTTCTTTCACTCACTGCTTGCTTGCTTCCTTCCTTTCTGAAAAGTTCATGTAGACCAGGCTGGCCTTTGCCTACTGAATGCTAAGACATGCATCACCATATCCAGCCTGCAGTGCCTTTTTTTTTTTAATTATTTAATGTTATTTGCATTAGTGTGAAGGTGTCAGATCCCTTGGAACTGGAGTTACAGACAGTTGTGAGCTGTCATGTGGGTGTTGGGAATTGAACCCCGGTCCTTTGGAAAAGCAGTCAGTGCTCTTAACCACTGAGCCATCTCTCCAGCCACCGCCCTTTTTATTTTTATTTATTTTTTTCTTAAACTAGCTTTATTTACTGTTAGGCTGGTTGAGATTGAATTTATGACATTTTATTTACTGTGATGCAACTCACAGTCACAATCCTGGTCCTTATTTGTTTTATTTTAATTTTTAAAAAGTTTTATGTGTATAAGTGTTTTGCCTACATGTATGCCTGAGACTGTACCTGGTGTTCCCTCTGGCCATCAGATCCATAACTAGAGAGTCAGCACATGGCTGTGTGATGTGCTGTGGGTGCTGGGGGTCCTGTGGAAGGCAGCAAGAGCTTTTAACTGCTGAGCCATCTTTGCAGCACTAATTTCTGCTTTTTTTTGAGACAGGGTCACATATAGTGAAAGCTAGCCATGAACTCCTAATCCTCCTCCATCCTCTCTCCTAAATGTTTAGGTTGAAGGTAATACCCATCACTTGAGAGCTAATTGTCTTTGTTAACAGTCATAACTCAGTTTGTTTGTTTAAATAAATATTTCTGTGTAGTGGCTACAGCTGAGTGGTGATTATAGTATGGGTTTTCACAAGATCGGTTAGAGAATTCATGATAGGGAGACTTGCTTAACATAGTCTCTCTTAGATAGCAGTAAACCTTGGCAAAGTGACCCTGGTTATCAATACAGACCCTGATTGATGTGTGGTCATCAGCAGTCCTGGGTATTGGGTATTAGTAGCTTCTGGGGGACAGAAGCAGAAACGATATCAGGCCCTATAGGGGCTATAGAACCCTGTTACCATGCGGGGGACAGTCTGGGATTGCCAGTCTTACTCTTCCCCCTTGTAGCTGCTCCACTCAAAGATAGTGGAACATATGACCCAAGACCTCTTGGGTAGCAACAGATATCTTTTTGGAGCACTCAGCATAAGACCAACATGACTGTGGAGTGAGCCCCTAGGAGTGGCACAAGGCTGTAAGGCTGGTCTTGTTAGGGCACATCTGCTTTTGTGCTGACAAAAATAAGCAAAAAAGGAAAAAAAAAATTCCTTATCCTTTAAGGCATGCTCCCAGAGAAGAAATCAGATGGGCTAGGAGAGCAGGTTGGTTTCCTCCAGATAGATCTGCGCCTGTCCTTGACCAGGCAGTCCCGTGTGATGGGATTCTCTCCTTTTCTTCAACCCTGCAGCTCAACAGCTCCCTGAGACTGATGTGCTATCCATGTAGCTAGGTCCTTGGTGGAACCTGCCCGAGCATCCCCCTGGGCCCCAGGCCCTCCAGGCCCTCTGGCTGTGCTGGCATCTGTCCCATCATCCACCATCTGGTGTTTTCCCAAGGAAGACTGAGTTTTCTGCTGCGTTGAGGATTATATTCAGGGCCTTGTACACTTTAGACTAGTGCTGTGTCATTGACGTACATCTGCAGGGCCCCCCCCCCCTTTTTTCTTTAAACAAAGGCTTAGTTAAAATGATTTGTGTCTTGAAGGGAAACCATGATTCTTATATTCTGTTGTAAATATATTCACATTTCTCTGTGTATAATAGTATACAAACTTTAAGTTATTTTAATATTAGTGTAATTTATAGATTTCCAGAAAATTTTCAGGTAGTACAGAATAATCTGTCCTTTGTTCATTTTCAACATTTCTCAAGCTTACGAAACCACTGCTGGTACATCATTATTAACCAAATCTAAACTATTCACCAATTTTCCTATTAATATTCTTCCTTTGTTCCAATGCCAAATGTAGAGTACCATATGAATATTTGTCTATCTTCTTGGAAGTGGGGTTTTATCATGTTACAATGCCCTGGCTAACCGTAAACTTCTAGATTCAAGATCTTCCTCTCCTTCTGAAAAGCTAACTCAGATTTTCATTTGGTTTTTAAATTTTAAATAATTTCTTTATTATGTGTTTTTTTTTTCTACTATGTGATTCTGGCTGTCCTGAGCTCACAGAGATCCACCTGCCTCTGCCTCCCAATGCTGGGATTAAAGGTGTATGCCATCATGCTGGGCCTTTGATTTTTATTTTAAAGTCTGTGTTGCTGAGGATCGAATCTGCATCTCCACACATGTAAGCAAGTGTTTTGTGTGCTGTAGATGAACTCTTGTCTTCTAAGACACTCTCTCTGTGTCACTCAGCACTGCTGGAGCTAATGGTGGCCGACCAGGCTGGCTCAAACTCACAGGACCCTGGGCTTACAAGCGTGAACAGCCATGACTGCTCTAAACAAACCTTTTTATTTATTTTATTTTTTAGTTTTGGTTTTTTGAGGCAGGGTTTCTCTGTGTAGTCTTGGCTGTCCTGGACTCACTCTGTAGACCAGGCTGGCCTTGAACTCACAGAGATCTTCCTGCCCCTGCCTCCTTAAGCGCTGGGATTACAGGTGTACGCCACTTCACCTGGCTGAGACCATTTTTTTCTAATGTTTTTTATGTGTTTTGTGTGAGCACATGTGTACCTGTGTATGTGGAGGCCAGAACTGAGCAGTGAGAGGGCGTCTACCATCACTCACACATTTCTTTCAAAGCAGGGTTGAACATTTTCTCCCGTAGTGGAAGCCAGCAAGCTCCAGCAGCCCTCTCTGTAGCCTCTTGAAAGCAGGGTTATAGATAGCTAACAGGTGCCTGGCGTATTCCATGGGTGCCAGGATCTTGAGCCACAGCCCTCACAATGGTGCTGATCTGCCAGGCCCCCTAGATGGTCGGGAACTTGGTCTTGGGTGTGTGTGTGTATACCTCTGTCTTTCATTTTTTGGAGAATGGGGGGTCTTGCTTTGATAATCTCTAGGTGGCCCGGGATTCACTGTGTAGACCAGGCTGGACTTGAACTCAGATCTGCCTGCCTCCGACTCCTGAGTAGTAGGATTAAAGGTGAGCACCACCATGCCTGGCCAAAGATACACCTTTGGAATTGTAAGCTGATTCATTCTCTCTGAGCTGGGAAAGTTACTAAATATTGTTTCCCTTTTCCTGAGTTCTGAAATATTGATAAATAAAAGTAAAAAAGATTCTAATACGTTTATTGCAGAAAATAATGTTGAGTTTCCATGAAGAGCAGGAGGTGTTGCCAGAAACTTTCCTTGCCAACTTCCCTTCTCTGATAAAGATGGATATTCACAAAAAAGTCACTGACCCAAGTGTTGCCAAGAGCATGATGGCCTGCCTCCTGTCTTCACTGAAGGCTAATGGTAAGTATAAGTTGTGGGATTGTGTCATTTGGGTAAGACTTTTTTTAAACTTTTACTTATTTTGCGGGTGGGTGTGCATATGCAAGTCAGGAAAACTTCCGAGCTCTCCTTTTACATAGGGTCCTGGAGCTCAAAACTCAGGTTGGCAGGCTTGACAGCTGGTCCCTGTACTCACTGAGCCATCTCACCAGCCCTATGTTTTGTTTTAAGTATTTAGTTTTGGCCTGTTTTGAACAAGGTCTTACAAGTATCACTCAGGCTGGCCTAGAATCTGAAATTACTCATAGGTTTGTGCTACCATGTCTGGGCCTTAGAGCTGTATTTTAAGGTTGGAAGTAAAAGAAAGTTAGGGCTGGTCACTCACACCTAGAATCCCAGCATTGGAGAAGCTAAGAAACTAGGAGTGCTGCTCTAGACCAGCCTGGGCTTTTTCAAACCCTCTCCATAAAAGCAGGGGTGAGGTTGAGGATGACAGTGACACAAGATGGCGGAAGAAGAAGGTTCATTGGTTAAAGGCCTTGGTTACACAAAGAGGCAAGCTGGTAATCTGAATTCAGTTCCCAGAACCCATGTTAGGGTGGGAGGTAAGAACTCACTATCCCATAAGTGCCATAAAAAGGCCTGGTGACCTGAGTTCAGTCTCCAGAATCCTTGTAGTAAGTAGTAGAAGGAACTACCTCTGCAAAGCTGTTCTCTGGCTTCCACATTATGCCATGGCATATGCACGCGTGTGCATACACACCCCCCCACACACACTAGTAGTCTTTTTTTTTTTTTTCCAGTCACATTGGTGTTGGTGTATTTTAGGGGTGGTGAGGGATCTCACTATATTCAGATTGCCCTCAAAGTCTTAGGCTCAAGCCATCTTCCTTCCTCGTCCTCATAAGTAGCTGGTTCTGCGCCTGCTATGCCTGACTCACTGCTTAAGAGTTCATGTGCATTGATTATTGAAAAATGCTGTTGTTCTTTTATAGCATGAATACTAATCTTGCCTCAATTGAATGAGAAATCAACACATGAGATATTACATTTATTTTGCTCAGAGGCCCATAAATGGTTGAAAGTTAAATTCACCAAATGAAGAAACTTTGAACAACTTTTGTTGGAGTATAATACCCAAATGGAGCCTTCAGAAATTCCTTACTTCACCATTAACGCTGTGGGTGAAAAAAAATCTGTTTAGGGCAAAATTATGTTTAAGGTTCTATAAGCCGCAGATGCTATTTCTGGAATATTTTTAGAAGCTTTTTAAGATAAAGGTTCAACTTTGTGGCTGTACATAATCCCAGAATTTGAGAAGCTGAGGTAAGAGGATTCTAAATTCAGGGCTGGAGAGGTGGTTCAGCAGTTAAGAGCACTGTCCGCCCTTCCAGGGGTCCTGAGTTCAATTCCCAGCAACCACATGGTGGCTCACAACCATCCATAATGCAATCTGATCCTTCTTCTGGTGTGCATGAAAACAGAGCACTCATATACATAAATAAACCTAAAAGAAAAAAAAAAAACAACCAAGCAAGTTCAGGGCTTGCCAAAGCTACATGGTGAGAATGTCTCAACAAACTTTAGCCCTTGGCTAGGAGAAAAGTGAGTAGTTTGTCAAGCCATTTTCAGAGTTGTCCAGGTCTGGTACTGCAGCTCAGTGGTAACATCTAGTGTAGCCAGTGTAACACCTCACATGCACCTGACTCTGGGCTCTATCCCTGACACTGCCCACTCATATTCTAAGTGGTTTTGTTTGCATTTTGCACCATAGGAGACTGAATCTAGGACCTCAACAGGTTAACCACAGAGCTATTGTTGTTGTGTTTTCTTTGTTTTGTTTAGGCAGGATTTCTCTGTGTAGCCCTGGCTGTCCTGGAACTCTCTGCTGAGTGCTAGGGTTAAGGGTGTGGTGGTGGGATCAAGGCCTTAATCCTAGAATTCTATCACTCACTGTTGACTAATAAGAATTTTAAAGTTGGGTGTGGTGGCACATGTGTTTAATGCCAGCACAGAGGCAGGTGGATGTCTTTGAGTTCAAAGTCAGCTAGCTCTATTGAGTTCTAGGCCAACCAGGGCTACACAGTGAGACCCTATCTCAAAAACAAAAACAATTTTTTTTTTTAAATTATTGGGCTGGGAATATAGCTTAAAGAATACCCCAGTACCAGAAAAAAATGTAATTGTGATATGAAATTTAGGGATGGATAAAGCCGTTAATCTGATTAAGCATTATGATTTGTATCTATATGATATACTTATTCACATTTAAAATATTTGTTTTATTTCTAGGCTCTCGGGGGGCTTTCTGTGAAGTAAGACCAGATGATAAAAGGATTCTGGAATTTTACAGCAAATTAGGCTGTTTTGAAATTGCAAAGATGGAAGGATTTCCAAAGGATGTGGTTATACTTGGTCGAAGCCTGTGACATTTTTTTTTGCACTGTGAACTGTCCAAAAGTCTCTTAACTCCACCTTGTGGTTGGTGGTTGAGGTCTTCACACAGTTCAGTCTCTGGAGCGGCAGCAGATCAGCGAGTTGAATTGGAAACAAAGATGACTGTAAAACCCACGTTCTCAGTGCTCACTGGTTGGGAGAAGATAGAACTGCTGCATACCCTGTGTGAAACAAACATGGCGTGCTCCTTGGGTCTTGTCTTAGGTGTCAGGGCCTCTTCTGTGAGGTTCCTTAGGAAGAGGTTCTTAAATAAATGTAGTCAGCACTATTTTCTGCATCCAGTGTGGTTGCATTTCTCACCGAAGAGTAATGAAGATCACTCTGTCTTCTCCTTGGTGTGCTGGATGCAACATTTCTGTTCTTTGGAGACATGGCAGGAATGAGAAAGATTTAGTGAGTTTGAATTTGGGGCAATTTTTCTGCTTTCTGTAAAGCTCTGGCCAACTGTCTCCTGTAACTGTTGGTTTCAGGCAGTTGTGCTTTGTTAGGGACAAATGTGCATTTGTTTGTGGCAAAGGCCTAAACTGACAAACTTGTAAATTTCTTTGTATATAGACTAGCTGTAACCTGACTATTCTTTTTTGTTTACTGTTTTTATATATTATGGGTTTTTTTTTTCCTTTGAAAATGAAAGGTGTTGGTTTAGGATGGCACTTTCAATAATGTAAACCAGTGAATGGTAGATTTCCTTTACATTTGTCTTTCTCTTCCTAAGAAGTTTTATTTTTCAAGTGCCTCCCACCTAGGGATAGGCCATGACTATTTGGGGTGTGAGCACCTAACTTCATATGACTCAAATCTGTTGGGAATTGCAGTTACTTCTGGAAATTAACCTTAATAGCAGATGCGCATGTGAAATGTTCTGACCTTGTTGTCAAGTAAGGGTAAGGGGCTGACAAGTGGTCTCATTTGCCCTGAGAACAGTCGTCATTTAATCTCAAGACCTATTTAGCTACTGGTTTAATTGAATCAGTCTTTAATTCTTGCATGTTTGTATCTAATTTTTTAAAAGAATAAGTATATGTTAACTATGAGTATACTTTTTCTTTTAATTAGAGCTCCTGAAAACTTCATGTATTTTAATTTAGATTTGGTGAGTTTAAGGGTTTTGAGCATGAAGCTGGCAGATAGTCTGCAGGATTTTTTTCTTCTTTTAAATCATGGCTAGCTAACTAGTAATTTCTTCATAGATTTTTCAACAGTATTTTGTTAATCTTGCTTCCCTCCGGTTTTACATCAGCTTTTAAACTTTGAGCTGAGGGGTGGGGGGAGAGAGAAAAGGAAACTTGAAACATTTTCTTTTCTAGAACTGTGTGAGCTTTTGAGATAGTCTTATATTTAGCACTCTAGTGTACCTAGTGGCTTCCACCAGAGGCCCAGGAGTGTGCTGAAATAAGCCACCTCATCAGGGTGAAAACCATGATAGGATTTGTTGGAAAACTGAAATCAGGTTTGAAGGCTGAGGTGAAGGGCAAAATTGTTCCTAGATAGATAGTAAGACCGTTCACTGTTCTCAGCTTTCTCTGAATACATCCCAGGCTTCAGTGGGAATTATAATGCTTTATTTGGAGGATTTTGGAGTCACTTTCATATGGAATCAGGAATTTTAAAGAAGTTGCTTTTTTTTATGTTGGCTTTCAATAATTACTTGGGATGATCTTCTGGACATAACTGAAACATGTCCACGTCTATACCGTCATTGCTCTAGGATAAAGTGCTATGCCATCTTCCATGGTTATGAATACTGAGATTGGAATAACATTTCATTGTTTGGATCACAGCTCAGTTCCTGTAGAAAACGAACTGTAAAACTATCTGCAGACCATGCAAGAGGCGAAATAAAACTTGAAGTGAATATGTGTGGTGGTGTGCTGGCTTTCTCTGGTTTCTCCCATCTTGATTCCTCAGCTAAAGCAGGTATCCAAAGCTGTTTCTGTGTAGGCTGGATTTTGAAGACGGTGCCCTCCCCCCACCCTTTCTCCAGCAAAGATCTTAGGTTTTTCTCAGAAGAGTACATCTGTTTTTAAGTAAGTTGCCTTCTTACTATAGTTTCAGTTTGTGTGAAGTTGAAGGGTGGAATAGGAAGTGCATGGGTTGGTCTCCTTCAATGAGGGCATTCTGGTGGTGGGGAGGGGGTCGCCGAAGTTAGAGAAGAATCCAAAGCACAAGGGTGTGCCTAGGCTGATTGTGCAAGTAGGAGATCAGGAGTGTGGTAGGAACAGCAGTTGACTCCCACATGTGAGCTTAGGTCATTTGCTGTCAAGCGTCCATCACGATCAGGATTATCTAAGGGTCGGTTAATATGGCAAAGGTGTGGGTGGGAATCCCTCGGGGAACCCCAAGATGACTGATAGTGGAGAAACGAAAGGTTTACACTTAACATCTGTACATATCCGTGGGCTGGAAATACGGTAAGCTGGAGAAGAGAGTCCTCAGAACCGTGGGAATGAATTGATGCCGACTTTAAGCCCGCATGCTTTGTGTCTGAAAATTTGTTCCTGAAGCCTTGCTACCTGTTTCTGCCGAAGCGATGACAGCTGCAGCGGTTCGTTTTTCTGCTCCTGGGTGCGCGCGGCTCCTTTAATGGGCGGGGCCGGAACTCGCCGAGGTGCTGCGTTCGGTGCGTGGGGGGCGGGGCTATCGCGGCCGTTTCAGCATGGCCGCCGGCGCTGCAGCCGCTTTAGCGTTCTTGAATCAAGAGAGCCGAGCCCGGGCTGGGGGCATAGGCGGCCTGAGGGTCCCGGCTCCGGTCACAATGGATAGTTTCTTCTTTGGTATTGAAGATGGGAGTGGCAGAGGGTGGTCCGGGGCGGATGAGACGTTAGGCTGAGGAACGCGGCTGGGCGACGTGGGTGTGGGCCGAGGGTTCCTCGCTTTCCCTAACCCTTCGCGGCCCAAGAGGGATGCCCGTCCAGGTGTTTTAAGGAAGAGACATTAGGGGAGTAGATGGCCGGTCACCCCGCGACGGCACACGCCCGGGTGGGAGGGGACGGCGGAGTTGGTGAAACGCCCTCGCGCAGCGTCCCCTTTACGGGTGCACCTCTCAACGCGGACGCTCCGGCTCTTGCAGGTTGTGAGCTCTCCGGCCACACCCGCTCCTTCACTTTCAAGGTTGAGGAAGAGGATGATACGGAACACGTGCTGGCATTGAACATGGTAAAGGGCTGGGGTGGGGAGGTTGGAGATGCAGGGCCTAGCGGACCATCCCGGGACTGGGAGTCACTTGTGGCTACCCTCACCGGGTACCCTGCCGAGACTGGGCGGGTTTTAGGGTAAGATACCTTCGCTTTGGTGTCAGCCCTCACTTGAGGCTCAGGTTCTGTATGCCTTTCAGCTGTGCCTTACCGAGGGGGCCAAGGACGAGTGTAATGTGGTGGAAGTTGTAGCCCGGGATCACGACAACCAGGAGATTGCAGTTCCTGTGGCCAACCTCAGGTTGTCTTGCCAGCCCATGGTGAGTGTAGCTATCCATTTGTTGGCGCACAGTCGGGATTGAGAACTTCGGTATTAAATCTCAAGATGAGTGGGCCAGAGGGGCTCATGCCTTCATTCCTGTCTTCCAGCTCAGTCTGGATGATTTCCAGCTCCAGCCACCCGTGACCTTCCGCCTAAAGTCGGGTTCTGGTCCTGTGCGGATCACTGGTCGGCATCAGATCGGTGAGAAGAGTGGGTCCCCTCCTGAGGCCTCCCCTCACTCTCCACTCCTGCCTCAGCCCAGCCTCCTCTCCCGGTGTATGGGGCACCCGGGTTGTGGTTGCGGTATTGTGTGGCCCAGTCATGCCTGGGAACTTCCTGTACCCTGCTTCAGGTGCCCCAGCTCCAGTGATGTGGGTGGGCTCTCTTGGTTCTTTGGTTTTTTGTTTTTTTCCAGTTGAGTGGCTGAGGCTCCTCCCATGTAGACTTAGGAGCTGTGGAAGGCGAGGCCCCCTGTCTGCCTGGCAGCACTGAATAAGTGGCGCGCGTTGTTTAAGGACCTTCGCGGTAACCCTCTTGTCTGTACTACTTGTGTACCCACCAGTTTGTATAAACAATGATCTTTCTGAAGAGGAAAGTGAGGATGAGGAGAGTGAAGAGGACGAAGTTAAGCTGTGTGGCATCCTTCCCGCCAAAAAGCACGGGGGCAGGCCCTAGCCCTCCTTGGTGAGTAGGAGGGGAGAGGATCCCAGCAGGATCTGGGAAGTTACGGAGCAGGTGAGGCCTTAGATACTGACTTCTTAACTTGCTTTTCTCAGGTCACATAGCTGCTTGCTACAGGCACCCGCACCATATGTTCCTCGACAAGTTTCAAGAACATTTTTCTCGATGAAGAGGATCGTTTGGGAGCAAGCATTCTCCATCCTTCGAATTTCCTGACGCTTCCCTCCTCTGTTGGGGCAGGATGATCTTTGAACACCTCTGGACCCACCTACCCAGATTGAAAGTTTTGTGAACCTTGCGGTTCAATTCCCAGCATAGAAAAAAAAAAAAAACCAACAACAATAAGATCTGAAGTTCAGAACAACACATTTTTAACACTTTTTACATTTTTAGATAAATGTCTAAAATAAAGTGTACGGTTTTTTGTGGGTTTTTTTTTTTTTTTTTTTTTGGTAATTCTTGTGTGGCTTTCTCCAATGCTGAGATGACATTTCCCTAGGGACCACCAGGTGGCACTGTGGCAACACAAAGGGTGGTCCTAGCTCTTGGGCTGGTGAGGTATGGCCAAAAGCAGGCCTAAGTTCCTTCTGCCTTGCTGCAGAGGGACCTCCCATTCCAGCCTCCTCCATGTTCCTGGAGGTGGGGGAGGGCCATGCAGGAGGTTATCAACTTCCAAACAAGGGGTCTGGGCCTCTGTCAGCACTCAGGCTGATGGGCAGAGGGACAGATAAGTGGGCTTAAGAAACCTGAGGAATGTGCAGCCCTCGCCCCATGAGGGGCTCAGCCTCGGAGAAAGGGCCTGTGAGTGGTGGGGACCAGTCTTTGCTCCTCTGCTCTTTTGAGGCAGGTTCAGTAGAGTGGGGTCCTTAGAAACCTGATTCCCAGGGCCAGATGGAGGGAACTGGCCAGATTGGGTGACAGGGAAACCAGAATCCGGGTGGCCTGGCATATGGGGGCAGAAAGGAACCATGGGAATCAAGCTCCTCGCCTGAAAGGTTGTTGCCCCAGCGCTACCCCACACTGTGTCAACCCTAGAGTCAGGTGGTTCTGGAGCCTCGCTACTGCTACGCCAGGAACAGAAAGGGGGTTGCTGCGTGAGAACATAGGCACCCAGCTCTGGGGTCAGCAGTTCAGCTGTGTTGATGGGTTGGGGCGGTGGGGATCAGTGTCCTACAAACAAACAAAAGGCTACTTCCCCAGACAGGCTGAAGATGGACAGAGAACAGGCAGGGCCTGAGAGAACCGGGCCAATTCACACCAGCGGACCAACAAGTAGGGGGCCCCTCAGATAACACAAAGAGGCTGGGCTGGGCTCAGGCAGACAGTGTGCCCCACAGAACCTAACCCGGGTGTGGTAGCACAGCACAAGAAAATTGGGAATTGGAGGTCAGCTTGGGCTCCAAGGGTAGGGGCTGAGGAGGAGAGAGTGGGAAAAGGTGCCTCCTGGCCACAAGTCTTTCCCCATGTGTGCGAGGAGTTAGGGTTAAGTTATCAACCTTAAGTGGAAGACAAAAGATGCTCTTCTGTGCTTCAGAGATGAGAGTCCTGGGTACCTCTTCAGTCCAGGCCCTCACCTCCACGCGTTTCCACCACCGCTACCGGCCTGGCTAGGAGCCATTGGTGGAGAGTTTCGAACTGGAGAAGGCAGATCTAGCGCTCTCCGGTGGGCGGGTTTTAAAGTGCCCGTGGCAAGGCTCTCCACGGACAAACGTAAGGCCGAATAGGAGGAGAAGGGGCACTGTTTGGTTTGCATATATGTTTTCATTCACACGAGGCGCCCGTGCTAGAGGAGTTAGTTGGTGCCATTCCGTTTTTCCTTACAACCCCTCGGCACGTGCGTGAGGGCAGCGACCTCCCCGGAAGCCTTCCAAGCGCGCTCTACCCGACGCCCACACTCCCCAGCAGTGTCTACCCCCTGTGACTCCGCTGATCGCCCATTGTATTTCTCGCCAGTTTCCCTGGCGGGTGGACGGCGAGCACGGGCCTGCCCGCAGTGGGAGCCCAATCCACATTTGCCTTCTAGTTCAGGAGTTTCCCGGCCCCTTGCGGCGCGGCGCAGACAGACTTGGGAATTGTTTTTCCTCTTTCCCGGATCACACCTTTTCAGGATACCCCTTTTCTGCGCTCTCAGCACACAACAGGAGTGCTGCCAATTCTCTGGCCTCAGAGAGCTGGCGAGATGCAGGCACAGGATGGTGTCTGGAGAACGCTGAAAGAGGGCCGACCCGGTATTGGGGCTCGGGGTTGGAGCGAGACTCGAGGAACTGCGGTCCTGGGTCTCCGCAGTCGCGGAGATTTGCATTTGAAGCGTCGGCTTAAAGTCTGTGACACTTTGAACGCCGGGCGCTGGAGGCGCGAGTCGCTGTGACCGGCAGGCGTGGCGGCCTGGGTGTGGATTTGAGGGGCCTGGGGCCGAGCAAGGGGTGCGTTTGGGTCCTGGCGACCGCATGTTTGCAGAGTGGGCCGTTTGTGTTGGCTAAGAGTGTGTGTTTGTGTTTGCAGGAGGGAGTGTGTGCATGTGTGTGTTTGTGTTTGCGGAGTGTGGGGGCGGCAGGGAAAGGTGGCCTGGCTGTCACTCAGAGATCAGGATGACAGGCGCTCCCTCATCGAGGCGCGGGAGCTCTGATTGCAGATTCGAAGAAACAAAATAGCAATTGTAATTACGGGGCTTTGATAAGATAAAGGAAGGAGAGAGAAGGCCAGGAGGCAGGCTAGCACGGGAGGGAGGGAGGGAGAGCGGCCTGCGGGAGCCGGGTGGAACATTTGCATCTGTCAGTCACCGCCTGCTACGGGTACCTGCTGTGAGGGAGATCCATCTATCCTTGCCCCCCAAAGACAGGGATGTTCGGGGACTCGAGAAGGAGCCCGAAGATCTGGGTGAAGCTCCGTTTAGTTCGTGGGAGTTTCCACTTGTAAAAGAATTTGGTCTCTCAGAGGTGGGAGGCAGAGATCAAAAGCAGGAGTAAAACCCTGGCCTGGGACTCTTTGAGAGAGGGGTGGGGGAGAGGGGGCGATGCTGGGGTCTGTTGGGAATGAGGGAAATGACACTGAAGACCGTGAGTCACTAAGGGTCAGGTGCTCCACCCTATGCACACACAGCCCTGGGAGGAACTGGAAACCAGGCTCCACAGACGGGCTGCTTCCTTGATCCCTACCTCTGTCTTGTTCCTCAAACTTATTTCCATAGTGGGGAGGGGACTGTTCCTCTTCAGGAGCCCATCCTTTGCTTTCTGTTTGTTTAGGCATTCACTCATTAATACATCAAAAAAACAAACACTCTTGAGTGCTCTTATGCTCAGCATGTGAAGTAAATTCTGTGAGCAAACAGACATCACCTTTGCCAGCTTGGAGCAATAAAAGAGAGAGAGAGAGAGAGAGTGAGAGAGAGAGAGAGAGAGAGAGAGAGAGAAAGGCGGACATGTCCTACTGAAGGCCCCCTATGTCTTTGTCATGGACACTGAAGCCTCTGTGACCCATCTTCCCCTTTGTGGACCTACTTGCCAGTGGAAATGAAAGGAGCTATTGCCTACCAAATCATTGACAGACACAAGTGCCAATAACTGGTCCTTCTGGCTATCACTGGTTGGCAGGTGAAGACACGTCTCCTTGGGAAGTCACCATGGGTGGAATACAGACTAAATGCTCAGCCAGGTTCCATCCACCCACCCATCCACCCATCCATCCACCCATCCACCCATCCATCCATCCACCCACCCACCCATCCAATAATACTACCAGCAGAGCAACTCTACCCAGCTCTGCCATGAGCTGTAATTCCTGAGCTGCTAAGACAGATGCCTCACCTTCAGGCCTGTGCGGGTCAGAGCAGCGGGAAGCCAGGTCGAGAGGAGGACGGCAGGTGGGCTCAGGAAGCCCGCAGCTCTGGGGAGGGCTGAGACTGACTCCTCGGACCCCTTCTATGCACTGCGCACCTGCGGGCTGAGATGGGCCCCCTGGAACTTGCCCTTCTATAGATTGCTCAGTGCTTGCATTTGCAGCTCAGAGTGGGGAAAGATGGGGTACAGAAAAGGGGGAGGCAGGCAGAACCGGAGCGTGTTGACTGACAAGGACCTGCTTGCCTCTCTCTGGCCTCCAAAGGCTTCCTAGGGCCACCTCAACCTTCTAGATCTCCCCAGAGAGGAGACTGTGGATGAAGGCAGCAGCTGGGTGTCACTTCAATGGCTTCACCTGTTCCTCAAAAATACCTGGCCAGGGAAATCTCTGCCTGCCCAGGCTGTGGCCACAGAGACAAAGCAGTGGCTTGGGGTTCCCAGGAGCCCTAAGAAGAAAGCAATGAAGTGAGGGGCAGGGAAAGGGTTAGATAAGTCTACCTTGTCACCAGCCCCGGGCCCCTTCCCAGCTGACACAAGACACCGGATACCTAGGTGCTCGAGGAAAATATGGAGCGCAGGGGCAAAGGGCTGGGTAGCTTGGGTCCAAGCTCCTCAGGGAGAGTTGCTGAATGTAGTTGTTTTTGCCCCTGCTACCTGCCTAGTTTTTGACGGGAGGCAGAGGCTGTGGGTCCTTTGGGCTCCTGCCACACGGATGCCTCAAGCTTCAGATAGTGGGAGTGGGGTGGGCTCGGACAGGGGCAAGGTTGGCAGTGATAATGGGGTGACAGGAGGCATTTCTCCTCCTTGAGACACGAAACCATCAGGGTTGCGTTGTCCGAAAGGTGGAGGAGCCGGGTTCCGGCGGCGCAACTCAGCACCGGGGCCCAGAGTACAGCCATTCTCACGGCTCCAGTGCTAGCGGCCGCTTCGAAGAGGGACAAGTGCGGCCGAAGCACACACAGTAGGCGACTTAAAGACCTTCGAGGAGGCCAGAGATAAGCAGCCCCCGGGCCGTGCCGGACTCAGGCGTACCGGACCCCACCACGCACCACACATGCGGTCCGGGGCGCCCCCCATCCCCGGGCGATCCGGCCTCGGGAGCGCTGGAGGAGACGGGCGAGGGTAGTGGGAGGCGCCCCCGCCAGCCGCCCCCGCCCCTTCTGCGGGTCCCCAGACCCCTCCCCTGGGCCAGACCCCCAATCCCAGCCCGGCCCGCCGCCCCGCCCCGGGCCGCCCCGCCCCCGCCCCGGGCGGCGACCCGGCCCCAGCGCTCAGCCGGGGGTGCGGGCTCCGGCCGCCCGCCCCGCGCTCCCCCCCCCCCGCGGCCGGTGCGGCGCCCCCCGCCCCTGCCCTCCCCCTCCGTCCCCACCTCCCCACCCAGCCCACAGGCCCGTTACCCTCCCGCCTGCTCCGGCCCCTGAGCAGCCAGCGGCCACCGGCTCGGGCAGCGGCGCAGACGGGAGCGGCGCGCGCGGCGAGCACGACCCTCCCGGGACCGGCCAGCCGCGTCCGGACAGCCGCCGGGCCGCGCGCCCCGACCCTCCCGGCCTCCGTCCGCCCTCCGGCCGGCCTCCCGCCGCCTCCCGCGGGCCCCCGGTGCCCCCGGGCCGCGCGCCATGGGCAGCCCCCGCTCGGCGCTGAGCTGCCTGTGAGTACCGCGCCTGCCCGCGCCCCCGGCCCGCCCGCCGCGCGCCCCGCTCACCCCGCGTCTCCCCCGCCCGCTTTTGTCTCCCACAGGCTGTTGCACTTGCTGCTTCTCTGCCTCCAGGCCCAGGTAAGGAGCGCTGCGCAGAGGCGGGGGCCGGGCGCGGGGAACCCGGCTGACAGTGCCGGGCAGGGACACGAGGACCGAGCCTTCGGCCAGCGCGGCGGGGCGGCAGAGAACCTTACAAAGCCAGCCCCAAACTACCCCGAGGAGGGGTCTCGGGAACAGAGAGACAGTGCGCTGCCCAAAGTCACACAGCGAGTGAGTGGAGAGGCTAGAGCCCGGGGGTCCGCAGCCCAGGGGGGCGCAGGCGCGCTCGCCAGCCCGGGAGGATGGGGACCTTACCTGGAGCCGCACCCGGCCTCCTAGGAAGGTGGGAGCCGGAGGCAGCGGGGGTCCCTGGTCGGGGAGGCCGGGGTGCGGCCGCCGCAGGGCTCCTCTCCGCCGCTCCCCGGGGAGCCCGGTGGCCGGGCTGGGCCGACGCCCGTGTTAGCTCAGGGCCCTTGCGCGCTCAACGTTGGCCCCGTGAGTTCGTCTTTGTAAATGTCACGGGTCGGGGAGCGTCGCCTCGCTGCTTAAAAGCGCCCTGCTCCTTTAGGAAAGCCCGGGCGGGGGGCCCGCTGCCCTGCTCCGAGCTGCCCGCGAGCCGCAGGGTGCTCCCCAACAGGTGGGTCCAGATTCGCCCTCCACCCGGGGTCAGCGGTCTTGGGCCGGCGCGGCGGGAGCGGGGCCCGAGGGCAGCGGGGGCCACTCGGGGCCCCTGGGCGGAGTAGCGTTATAATGGCGTGCTGTGTGTTTTTCAATTTCCTAAAGGTAACTGTTCAGTCCTCACCTAATTTTACACAGCATGTGAGGGAGCAGAGCCTGGTGACGGATCAGCTCAGCCGCCGCCTCATCCGGACCTACCAGCTCTACAGCCGCACCAGCGGGAAGCACGTGCAGGTCCTGGCCAACAAGCGCATCAACGCCATGGCAGAAGACGGGGACCCCTTCGGTAAGGCGCGCTCCCCGCCCGCCCCGGCTGCGCTGCACGGCCGAGTTAAGGCCAAGAGGTGCCTCGAGGGTCAGCTCGAGAGGATGGCGGGGAAGGGACCCTGGGGAGGACGTGGCCCACAGGTGCCCTCTCTTCCGGGTGTCTCCCTTACAGCGTCTCCCCAGCTGCAGGTGGAGGCAGAGGGTTGCGGTGGGGGACGGGGGTCAGATTTAAGGGAAATTCTTGAAAGAGGATACGTCGCCAGAGCCCACAAAAGGAGAGTGGGGAAAAGAAGGTAGAGAACTCCCCCCCCCCCGCCCGCCCGAGTTGCTTGGAAAAGGGGGTTACTGCTAACTGATCGCAAGGGTCAATTGCACAGGGAAGGTAGGCCTGGATGTTAGACTCCCGGCTCCAAGGTGGCTACTCCAGGGGGCTGAGTTAGCCGGCAGCTCCCTGGAGGCTCGCTGAGTACAGGGGGCTACTGGGCTGAAGACTGATTAATTTCTAAAACATTCAATATTCCTGGCTTGAAGTGGAGCCAATTTCCAGAGTCCTAGATGTACCACAAGGAAGGCAGACCCTCTGGGCAGCTGGGGGTGGTTTTTAGGGAGTGATTATTGTGAATTTAAAAACCTTTAAATAATGACCAACTTAAACAAGCATGGAAGCAGAAAGGAAGACTCTATTACAATGTAATAAAAAGGTGAGGCATTTTAAGAGCTAAGAAGAAAAATGAAGAATGATATAAAACAGAAATAGAACCACCCCCCCCCCTCTTTTTTCAGATGTAGCATTTGAAAGGAGTTGCAAGTCTGTAAATGTTAAAAAAAGAGGCTCAAGGTTGTTCTCTGGGAATCTCTGGAGAGACCCCGTGTCTGGCAGAGCGATTAAAACTCTTCTTACTTTCACCTTTTTTAACATTTCCTGAATACTTTCTCCTCTTCTCCAGCCAGTTTGGGGGATCGAGTATGTCTTGCTGCATTTTTTCAGCATCGACGTAGCTGACTTCCCTTCAAAGCTAGAGGAAGAGACATAATTTTCCTGGGATAAATCTGTCACTGGGGTGGAAGAATAGGTTTGAAAATGTTAAGCTTTCCAAAAGCCTGGTTGGGAAAGCCGCTGTAAGCGGCACGACCAGGCAGGCTCCCTAGATGGATCCCGAGGAGAGTGGGGGCTCTTTGGGTGGGGGTGGGGGCAGCCTGCCTGGTGGCCGAGCTCCCCCGCTGGGCTGGCAGAGCCGGCCTTCAGGCCCTTTGTCCCTCCAAATTGGCTGCTTGCTGCCCTTCTCAGCTTCCCAACAAGAAAAAGGAAAGAATGCCCGGCTCCTCCAGAGTTTACTCTACGGAGCAAATGGCCTAGCGTCCTTGGGGTTTGGGGTGGGAAGGAGAAACCAAGCCAGCGGTGATGGAACTGGTCTTCAGGCATTACAAGATGCCCACTCACTTCTTTTGGATGCAGAGAAGGCTTCCAGGGTTCCATGGTCTCTGGCTGTAGGGCAGAAGCTTGGGCCTGAGACTCCAAAAGGCCGTCAAAGAGGCGTAAGGTGGAGAGACTGGAAAGAGCAATGGAGAGGTCCCAACCGCTAGATTAGGACCCAAGAAGGGGAAGAGACCCCCACTCTGTCCTATGGTGTTGGGCTGGAATCTTCAGGGCAGGGCCCGCTCACCCCTTCTCTAGCCAGCACCCGCCCCCCCCCGCCCCCCGCCATGAAGCAGCTGCTTCTTGCCGTCTAGAGCAGGCGGGAGAGGAATGAACAGATTGCCTGGGTCCAAGGAAGGAGAGGTGAGCAGGAAGAGAGGTAAATGGTTGTATCTCCCAGGTGACTTGGGGACACACTGCGGACTTCAGCTTCTGGGTCTTACTTGTGTGTCTACGTGAAGAAAGGGGCAGTCAGAAACTAGGCAGCATGAAGGTTTTACTGGCAATCACTGTGCCCCTAACCCTGGTGTTAGTTTTAGAGAAAGAGCCACATGTTAAGACAGACTTGCTTTCTCAAGGAGAAGGGCTGAGTTCTCTAGTAGGGTAAGCAGGAGATGTGGTCTCTTCTGTCCATCATCTAATTCACACACACACACACCCCCTTCTTGGAAACAGCTTCTAAGAGAGCAGTTACATAAAGAGGTGGTCAGGACCAGCTTCCTGGCAAGCTGGTTGTCTATGTGAACAGGAAGTAGAGAAGGGCACAGAACTCAGCCCAGGCTTATATCACCTGGAAGCCCTTGGCCAGTGCCTAAGAAGCCCTGCTGTAACGGAGGCTAAGAGAGAAGAGACAGTTGAGTTGTCGATGTCTGCATGTTGTGCTGAGGGGAAGGGGCAGGATCGGGCTGGCTCCAGACAGCAGTCCGTGTGTGTCAGTGTGTGGCGAGAAGCACCCTCCTCCTCTTCTGCCATTCACCTTATTTTAAATGATGTGTATGTGATGTGTGTGTGTGCAGGTGCCCACGCAGGTCAGAAGGGGTGTTGGTTCCCCTGGAATTGGAGTAATAGGCAGTTGTGGGCCATCCTATGTGGGGCCTCAGAACTGAACTCTGGTCCTCTACAAGAGCTGTATGCTGAGCCATCTCTCCAGCCCCTCCATCACGTCCTGCAAAGCAGGGCTTCCCCAGGGTTGAAGGATGGCCAGGGCTGCTAAATACAACTGAAAGGGCAGGAATGGAACAGGATATTTTTACCTTTGAACATGATGGGAGGTCACTGTTCCCAGATGTTCTTAATGAGCTCGTGATATTCTAAGTTGGAAGAATATTCAGAGATCTCTCTAGTAGCTATGGAATCTACATAGTGAATTTTTACTTGGCACCTTGATACCCCCTCCCCACAAATAAAAAGGCTTTTAGCATTAAATGAAGACTGAAAGGAAAGGAGATTTGGGCTTCTCACTTTGCTGCACCCAAACATTTCTAGGAAACTTAGCGAGTTAACTGTGATCTATCCTGGCCCCTTTGTAAGCCCAGAGATAGAGTTTCAAGTCCTGAAAAGAGAGTCCTTCCTTCTTAGGGTTACCCAGCACATCAGCAAGCGGGCTGGGGCCAGAGCTTGTGCTGTGATGTTCCTAGCCCTTGGCACAGGGACAGGATACGTCCTGTGACCAGCCAACTGGGGTACAGCTGTAGAACACAGAGGCCACAGACCTCCTGACCGTCCTGTAACTTCCCCGACAGCAAAGCTCATTGTGGAGACCGATACTTTTGGAAGCAGAGTTCGAGTCCGTGGAGCAGAGACAGGGCTGTACATCTGCATGAACAAGAAGGGGAAGCTAATTGCCAAGGTGAGAGGCGCCAGAAGGGAAGCGAGGCTTGAGAAGGTGGTGTGGACAGACTCCAGCACACTTCAGTCTCAACAAGATGGGTGGAGAGCTATGGTACCTTGGTTACCTTAGAGGTGCCTCATCATTAGATGGAGGAGTAAGAGAGAATGGAACAACCAGAGAGAGGAAAACCTACGAAGATGAAGAAGAAAGGCCAAGGAAAGGGGTTGGGGGTGGTGTTGGCAAATTCCATATATCTTTTTAACAAATCGCCAAATTGCTTTGCTATTATGTCCAATTACATGGTACCAGCATTTGGAATGTTCAGTAAGCCGCAGGCCCAGCCCCTCGGCCTAGCTCTGAAATGGCCCCATTAGTCACGGCTCCTCTCCAGCCTCAAGCTCCCTCTTCCTAGGCTTCAGGGCTTGGGCCTCAGCGTCCCTCCCAGCGTCCCCTCCCCCGCAGAAGGTGGCTGTCCTGGGGGCTGATCCCGAGTCCAGAGACGCTGAGGGGGGCAGGTGGAGAAACGCGGGCAGCCCAGGCCAGACTGGTGGGCAGTAGGCCAGAACAGGCAGGCTTTGGGCCCCTCTGCCTCGGGCCCAGCCCCTCCATAGACAGCCATGTGTCACTGCTGCCCAGGAGGACAGGAAGTTGCCGGGTGGGCTGCGGGTTGTGAGGGATTAGAGAGCGGGTGCCCGGGCAGGGGGTGGGGCCGGGCTCGGGCTCCCCTCACCATCTGCTGGGGTGCCCACCTGCTGTCTGGGGCCGCTGGCCCTCTGCCTCACACGGAGGGAGGCTCCGTAACACCACGTCTGCCCCCCCCCACCCCCGCCCCAACTACCTGCAGAGCAACGGCAAAGGCAAGGACTGCGTGTTCACGGAGATCGTGCTGGAGAACAACTACACGGCGCTGCAGAACGCCAAGCACGAGGGCTGGTACATGGCCTTCACCCGCAAGGGCCGGCCCCGCAAGGGCTCCAAGACGCGCCAGCACCAGCGCGAGGTGCACTTCATGAAGCGGCTGCCGCGGGGCCACCACACCACCGAGCAGAGCCTGCGCTTCGAGTTCCTCAACTACCCGCCCTTCACGCGCAGCCTGCGCGGCAGCCAGAGGACTTGGGCCCCGGAGCCCCGATAGGCGGCCGCCCGGCCCCTCCCTGCGCCCCCCGCCGCGGACTCCAGCGAGGGATCGGCGGGACCGCGAGAGGGAGGAGCTGGGGAGCCGCCTTCCGGTTGTGCATATTGTTTGCTGTTGGGTTTTTTTTTTTTTTGTCTTTGTTTTTTTCTAAACAAAAGAGAGGCTCTATTTTTGTATTCCACTGGCTGTGGTGTCTGTGTTCTTACCTCTCAGGGAAGCCCACTGGTGACCTGAGACTGGGCTCCTGTGGGGCTCTCTGGCGGGGAGGGCTCTCTTGGTCTCCTGAAGTCCTAGCACTGGCAGAGCACCTGGCCAGGCCAGCCGGGAGGTGGGGGGAGATTAGGCCTAGGTCGGTCCCTTAGGGGGGTGTCAGTGAGGGTGGCTGTGTACTAGTTACTATTAAATGACTGAAATGTTTATTTAACCTGAATATTAGAAATGTGTGTTGGAGAGCCTGTCCTGCAAGGAATCCCCCTTCCGTCTTGTCCCAACTGCAGGTCCAAGGCCACCCTCCAGCCAAGGACCTCCTGTTTGCCAATTTCCCCTTCACTCCACTAGAGGGATTTTGTGGGGAAGACTGGTGGGGGCCAGAAAGATTCTGAGCCTTGGGGACCACCTTGCTCTGCTAACACTTCCCAGGCCCAGGGCCAGGATGAAGAAGAGGCAGGGGTACTCCCCAGTTGGCAGTGTGTGTGCCCTTTCGCCTCAGTACCAGGTCAGAGACCATAGAACTGGTTATAGCCTATAGAATCTGACAGCAAAAACTGAAAAAGAGCAACTGCCCAATGACCAAGGTGTGGAGGCGGTGAGCACTGCCAAGGGTGGTCTGCACAATCGTGACATGAGCCAGGCCAGAGCTGTGAATAGGACGCGGCGGGCTCAGGTGCTACTGAAAAGCCTGGGGCACAACAGTTGTTCTTGAGTCAACTGGGAGAACCTGGGGCTTCAGGAAGAAGAGCTGGGCACAGGCAGGAGCAGCCGTACTAGAGGAGGCCTCAAGTGCAGGATTCCTGTGCCGGAGCTGGGCCACTCCACAACTCAGGCCTTCTGCCCGGCTGTTGCTCTAGCCCAGCTTCTAGGACAATCTGGAAACTTCTTCCCTGAGGGCCTCTTTTTTGGCACTTCAGTTGGCATGGGTTGGGGCGGGCAAGGGCTTCCTAACCATGGGGACATTTCAGAGTTCTAGCCCAAGCCCCAGGCTTGGCCTTCCCAGGTGGGTCATGACTGCCAAGGCTCAGTGGAGAGCCTGAAGCAGAGGGTGGGGATTCTCAGTCCCTGTCTACCTGGTCTCAGGGCCTCTGGGTAGAGTGTCCTTCTTCAGGTGCATGGACATGGGGGGTGTGGGGAAGGGGCTCCAGCTAGCTCCCGGCTCCCCCACCTCCTGGTGCCTAGCCCTCTGCTTCCCTCCCCCTTTAATTAATTCTGGGTGAGCAGCCTGGCTTTATTGTGCGAGGAGCTGGGGTCTCACTGTGGGAAAAGTCACACCTCTTGAGCAGCTTCTGATGCCATGCAAATGAAGAGAGCGTCCAGGAAGCGCTTTCATCTGCACGGTCGCCTGTCCAGCCCCCAGCCCAGTAATTACCCACATTTCATTTGTTTGAGAGCAATTCCTGGGGAAAGCCACAGGGTGGGAGGGAGTCTAGGGGGCGATGGAATGTCAGGCTCTCTGCCTGTGATCCTGGCTACAAAGTGAGGCCTGGTTGGGCCAAGGGTGGTCAGTGGCTGGGCCAAGGGTGGTCAGTGGCTAGGCCAAAGCTAAGCCTCACACCTCTGGGCTGGGAGCACCTGAGTCTCAAAGGAACCTGGTGGGACTGGGCTATGTTTGCCTCCAGATAGAGAGGTGAGCATGAGCAGGACAGAGGGCCAGGCCAGCCTTCTCCAGAAGGAAGAGATGCCTTCCAGGAGAGAGGCCCGAGAGGTGGGCAGGAGGGTGGGAATCTGCTGAGGCTGCCTGTGGGAAGGAGCAGATTCTGGTAGGCCTCAGGCCAGGGACCCATGGGAGCTGAGCACTGAGCAGTAGGGTGAAGCCAGCCTGGAGCACCCAGCAATTTGTTTATCTTTGAGTTGCGGCCTCCACAGCGCCCTCACTAATGGGGTTTTACAGCCCACTCAAGCTGCAACTGGCCAAGAATCAATCATTACCGCACTTAGTGGTTTGATAGTTAACAGCCTGAACTGAAGCCAAACTGGTTGTTAACTGTGATAACAACTGATTTCAAGGGGTTCTTGCCGGCCCAATATGCTTAGCCATTTATTTTGGGGAAAACAAGCGGGGAGCTGTTGCGAGGCCTAGAAAAGGGAGGAGGCCTGGGCTGTGCTCAGCCAAAAGGCAGGCCGCTCTGTCCCTGTGTCAGCTACAGCAAGGGCCCTGCCGGATGGCAGAGGCCTGTGTAGAGGCTCACGTACCCATCCAGCACTGCCCAAGGGTTGTGTGGCTGGGTTAGTTGCCAGGCTCTCTTTGTCTGTCCTTAAGAAGCCCCACCTCGATTCTTCTTTTTCACTTGTCCACTTGTGTAACCTGGGTCAGCGTCGACCTCCCTGTGTAGCCTCCTAGCCTTGAACTCCTGATCCTCCTCCATGTGCCCCTCAAACACTGTGTCTTTAGCGTGCTCTCCTGAGGCCCTCAGGGAGAAGCCCAGCTCAGTGGCCAGGCCTGTACTCAGAAGGTAGGCCTAGGTGCCTCACTCATTCCCTCACCTGGGGTCCCCAGAGCCATGCCAAATCCCAATCAGAAACTTGCTTTTAGAACGTGGCTGGAAGGAATGAGTACTCTCTCCTCCCACAGCTGCTGGTCCTGCGCACCCATCCTGCCCTCCACAAGACACCATGCGTTCTAGAATGCTGCTGTGCATAGGACCTTAGGGCTTCATTCTCCACAGATGGACAACCTGTGGCTCAGCAGTCAGTGTCGAGGCCAGAACATTTCCAGGTCCAGGCTGCCTCTTGAGGACTGAAGGTCTCACCCTAAGACCGTTCATTCATTCATTCAATCAATCAATATTTGCCGAGTGCCTATTATATGCCTGAGTCTATTCTGGGTGGAGGGGTTAGAGCAGGAAATAAAACCCTCAAAGTCCCCATTGTTATGTGCTCAGCTTCTAGGGAGACAGGAGGGGTACTGCTAACAGGGCAACCCTCAGACACAGAGAAGGGAATGAGTGTGAAGGGTGTGGCTGTCGCAAACAGCATGATCAAAGAAGGCCTCGCTGATAACTTCGTGTTTGAACAGACACCTGTTGGGGCAAGGCGCTCAGGTTGGTGGGGGGGGGACAGTCAGGTAGAGGGACATCTAGCTCAAGAAACAGAAGAGACCAGTGTGGCTGGAACAAAGGTGGGAGAAGTCATGGGGGGCTGGCACTGGAGGAGTGTGTCAAAGGGGGCTGGCATACTGAGTTGAGACCACGGAGATGGTGGAGGGCAGGTCATGCAGGGCTATTGCGAGGGCTGCAGCTTAGCCCCTGTGAGGTGCAGTGGCACCCCATTGTGAGGTTAGCTCGGGCAGAGCCAGAGCGAAGTGATTTGAAGGCAAGTTTTAACAAGATTGCTTTGCTGCTGCTGTGTTAAGAGGAGGCAGTGGGGGGCGAGGGGGACAGAGTTACAAAGTGACAGGGAGAAGCTAAGTGATTGATAATGGTGGATTGGGAGAGGTGAGAATCGATTGGAATTTGGTGGGGTTTTTTTGTTGTTGTTTTCTGTTTGGGGACGGGCAGGTAGAGATGGCTGAATCCGCAGGTGGGTTTGGCTATGGTTTGGGTGGGAAGAGAAGGTGGCTAGGAGTGCCTGAAGGCTTGAGCAGTAAGAGTGGACGTGCTGTTTGCTGAGAAGGTTCGGGGACCAGCTCCTAGGAGGATGGGGAGTTACAGAGTTTGGACTTCTGGAGTTTGAGTTGTCTCACTATTCCAGGGTGAGCTGGGAGCGGGCAGCTGCTTGCATCTGGAGTTCTGGGCTGAGCTCTCATTCCTGTGCTGAACACACAGGTGATGGTCAAAGCCTGGAGCCAGAATTGGGGTCCTTGGGAGTGAGGGGAGCAAAGAGAGTAAAGAGATCCGTGCCGGGGTCTTCAGCCTCAGAGCGAGCACAGACAAAGACGAGGAAGTGTGGCCTGAGGGGTGGTAGGAATCTCAGGACACTGAAAGAACAGCGTCAGAACCGGCAGTTTAAGTGGTCAGGAGTTTTATTGTCTGTCAGCTTCCTCTACCCTTACCCAACCCAGAGCCAAGCCAGGAAGGGACCAAAACCAACAACTGTTTCATCTGGAGCCTCCCAGATTCTTCCAACAAACAGTTCTGCCTAGCTTGGTAGGTCCCGCTGCCTTCACTTCCAGAACATTCTCTCATCCAGCCCTACCTGGTTGCTCTTCCTTCCTTCCTTCCTTCCTTCCTTTCTTTCTTTCTTTCTTTCTTTCTTTCTTTCTTTCTTTCTTTCTTTCTTTCTTTTTCCTTTTTTGAGACAGTATCTCACTGTATCAGGTGGCTCACTATGTAGACTAGTCTGGCCTTGAATTCATAGAAGGTCTCTACCTCTGCCTGTCAAGTGCAGGGATTAAAGGCAAGTGCCACCGTATCTGGCCTCACCCTATTTATTTATTTTGAGACAGGGCTTCTCCCTGAACCAGCTTGCTGTTTTAGATGGTCTAGATGGTCACTGAGCTCCCAGAATCGACTTGCCCCTGCCACCACTCCATACCCTGAGTGCCGGGGCTGCAGGTGTGCACTACTGTGACTGGCCTTCCTGTGAGTGATGGGGCCCCATGTAACAGCAAGCCCCCCTCCCCCCAGGTCTTCCATAGCAACAGCCTCTGTACATTGCTTCGTTCTCTGGTCTCTCTTGGACTCCTACCATCCCCCTCTGCTCCCGGCCACTGGCACGTTCAAAGCCCAGATCTGACTGCTCCCACCCCCGCCCCCCTACACTGGAACTCCAGCCCCTGCCCAGGGCCTGCAGTCTCCTATGACCTGAAAGGCCTCTCTAATCCCACCAACCCACTGTCCCCATCACCTGCTGCATTCCAAGCCTCTTCAGTGCCCCCAGTTTCTCAGGAGCTAAGTGGGCATCTGCCTGTCTGAGCAGCAGAGCCCTATGCACTTGCTGCCCTCCCTGCTGGGAATGCTTGTCCTCTGGTCAGGGGATGGATGGCTGTGTGGTAGAGAATGCTCTTTTTTATTTGTTCTCTTGTGCAGTCCTGAAGATAGAGCCTAGGGCCTCACATATGCTGGGCAAGCCTTCATTTTGCTTTTTATTTTACACATTTGTTTGTTTGGAGGTGGGGATGTACATACTGTGGCATGTATGTAAATGTATGGAGGTCAGAGGACAAGTATCGGGAATCGATTTTCTCTTTCCACTGTGTGGCTTTTAGGGACTGAACTCAGATCATAAGGCTTGGTGGCAAGTGCCTTTATCCACTGGCCCCTTATATTATCTCACTGGCCCATTAATTAATTAATTAGTCTCATATCACCCAGGCTGGTTTTGAACTCCTGATCCTCCTTCCTAGTGCTGAGATAGCATGTGTTTACATCATGCCTGGCTTAGGTGGTGCTGAAGATCAAATCCAGGGCTTCGCCAGCTAAGTGCCAGCTAGGCACTCTACCCACTGAGCTACATCACCAGCCTTACTTTTTTTTTAATTTATTTTATGTACATTGGTGTTTGACTGCAGTATGTCTATATGAGGGTGTCAGATCCTGGAAGAGGAGTTACAGACAGTTGTGAGCTAGCATGTGGGTGCTGGGAATTGAACCTGGGTCTTCTGGAAGAACAGTCAGTGCTCTTAACTGCTATGCCTCCTCTGCGGCCCCAGCCTTAGTTTTTGGTTGGAAAAAAAGGTCTCACTAAGATGCGTGGGCTGGTCTTGAAGTCACTCTAGTCCAGGAAGGCCTTGAGTTCCAATCCTCCTGCTTCAGCTCCCAACCAGTGAGGTTTACAACTATCCTAATTTTCTCTTCTGTTGCTGTGACTTAAAAGCAACTTGGATTTGGAAGGGGTGTTTTTCTGGCTTACAGATTCCACTCTGTCTTTGAGGGAAGTCAAGGCAAGGGCTCAAACCAGCAATGCAGAGGTAGGAACAGAGGCAGAGACCATGGAGGAATGCTGCTTACTGGCTTGCTCCCCATGGCTTGCTCAGTTTGCTTTTGTATACAACTCAGGACCACCTGCCTAAGGGCAGACTGCCCACAGTGAGCCAGGCCTTCCATATCAACTGATCATCAATCAAGAAAATGCCCCTCAGACAAGCAGCTGAGGGCAGTCTGGTGGAGACAATTCCTAAGGAAGGAAGGAAAAAGGAAGGAAGAAGGAAGGATGAAGAAAGGAAAGAGGGAAGAAAGTCCCTTCCTTCTTCCCAGGTGACTCTAGTTTCTGTCAAGTTGATGAAAACTAACCAGCAACAGGCCTTGCCCCACAAGTCCTGTCATATTTTTTATATTATTTCCCCACTCTCTGGTGCTTCCTTGGTTTTAATTTATTTATTAGATTCTGGTCTGTATAGCTGTACCTTCCAGAAGAGCAATAACTTTGGTGTAACTTGCTCACCGCCTAAGGCAATGTCAGGCACAACATGGCTGATAAGACTCTTGGCCACTGCCATCAACAGATAAGGCAGGTACAGCCTGTGAGGCTGCTGAGTGAGGAGGGCTGGCTGGGAGTACCTTGTATCCAGGGAGACACAGAATGCTCTAGGTGACTTCTGTTAGCCCAGCTAAACCTATGCTATCTATCTATCTATCTATCTATCTATCTATCTATCTATCTATCTATCTATCTATCTATCTATCTATCTATCTATCTGTCTGTCTGTCTGTCTGTCTGTCTGTCTGTCTGTCTGTCTGTCTGTCTGTCTGTCTATCTATCTACCTATCTATCTATCTATCTATCTATCTACCTACCTACCTACCTTTCTATCTATCTATCTACCTACCTACCTTTCTATCTATCTATCTGAGACAACACTGGGCTGACCTGGAATTCACAAAGTAGCCCAGGCTAGCCTTGGACTCTTTGTAATCTTCCTACCTCAGTTCACTGAAAGTTGAAATTATAGCCGTGAGCCACCACACCTCGCTTACACACCTATAACTGTTTAAAAGACAACACAAACCCATTTCCTGAAGTTATGACAAATGCTCCCCAAACCTGGTCAAATGGAGATCAAAGCAGGGTCTGTTGGGCTGAAAATTCTCAGAACCCCTCCAAATTCTGCTTCTTTGGTTGCATTGGGTTTCCATAGCAACCAAGGGGCCTCAATAAAGATGGTGAATGGGGATTTAAAAGCCAGAGAGAGCAGAGAAGAGAGGAGGAGTAAGTGGTAGGGAGACAGATGGAGAGCTGGCAGGGACTCCGGGAGACCCCAAGTCCCATGTCATTCTGGAGGGTTGTGCCAAGAAGGTCCTTTTGGTTGCTCTCCCTCCCATCTGGGTCTCTCTGCACCCTAAGAAGTAACTGTCCATCTGGGCAGGTCCAGAGCTGACCACTTGTGAGACACTCCCCCTCCACACTGTTCCTGCCTGGCTGTACAGGAAGGACTGGAAGCTGCGTCCTTCTGCACATGGTCCTTTGCACTTACATTTGGGGACACGGCCAGGCTCCCCATGGTTAAAGATCAGACAGGTCAAGTGTAGGGACCTGCCTGGAAATGCTCAGAACAAGAGGCCAGGCCTGAGCACTGCCATGAGAGAGGCAGGTGAAGCCTGAAGTGAGCTGCTCTGGAGTGGCGGCCTGCCCTCCCCTTGAGCCCAGAGGGCTGGGAACGGCCCGCAAGGAGCCCGGGAGGGGCTGCTACACCTGCCAACAGCCTTGGCACCTTGTCCCAGGCCCAAGCAACTGCTTGGAGAACAGGTCAGTGTCTTTCAAAGGGAGGAGTGGCCAGGCTTACCACCAAATTCGATCTGTCCTCCTGCCCCCCAACACAAACTTCAGGGAAGTGGCTGGAACCTGGAGCCAAGACAGAGAAGCCCCCTAAAATCCAGGGTCCCCAAATAACTGTGCTGTCACGGACTCTGCCTCCTGTCCGGTCTCTGATTTAATCACTTCAAATTTTCTTTTCTTTCTCTTTCTCTTTTTTAGAAAGTGTCTTCACTATGTAGCCCTAGCTGGCCTTGAACTCTCTCTGTATACCACACTGACCTCAAACTCAAAGCGATCCACCTGCCTCTGCTTCCTGAGTGCTAGGTTTAAAGGCATGCACCATGTTCAGCCATATCTATCTATCTGGTCTCTCTATCTTCTTTTCCAGTTTTGGAATGGATTGCTTGGCCTTGTATAAGCTGGACAAAGGCTCGGGCTTCAACCATTTCAACTTGACAAACACCATCAAATCCCATTAAATCTTTCTTTACATAGAATTCCTGTGTCAGCTGGATGTGGTGGTGCACGCCTGTAATCCCAGCACCTAGGAGGCAGAGGCAGGCAATAGCTGTGGGTTCGAGACCAGCCTGGTCTGCAAATCGAATCCAGAACAGCCATAGCTACACAGAGAAACCCTGTCTCAAAACAAAACAAAACGAGAGAAAGAGAAAGAAAAAATATCTGTGTCCCACCCTAACACCTGGGCTGTTGTGCACCCTTCCTCTTGCCTCCTGCCCTGCCCCCCTCAGTTTCTTCTGCAGGAGCAAGCCCATGAAACATTGATGGTGGGTAATCTGCTGAGTAGGACCTACTGATGGCTGTCCTGATAGGGCAGTCAGGTCAGCGGAGGCTGGCTTTGGGCTCAAGTTCCAGCCGCTTCCCTGAATGATCCTCCCAGCAGGGAAGCTGGAGATTCAGATCCTGAGCTGCCAGCAGAGGTTCCAGAGAAAGGATGTGGAGGTTAGGGTGGGAGAGTTACCCATAAGTGGGGTGCGATTGGTAGTTGAGGGTCTAAGAGCCAGGAGACAAAACGAGCCAAGTAAAGGGCTGAAAGGGCCCCTGAGTTTGTGTTGAGTGTGAGGAGGAGACAGAGGCTAAGTTTGTGGTTTCTGAGGTTTCCAAAGTTAACTTTGACTGGGGAGCCTGAGACAGCCTCAAACTTCCTAGTGCTGTGACCTTTTAATACAGTTCATGTTGTGGTGACCCCAACCATAAAATTATTTTGTTGCTACTTCATAATTGTTAACTTTGCTACTGTTATTGTGATATAAATATCTGATATGCAGGATCTTTGATATATGACCCCTGGGAAAGGGTTCTTTGACCCCCAAAGGGATTGAGAACAGCTTGCCTGAGGGACAGGTGTGTGAACAGGTGGTGGGTGATTCCAGCGTCTGGGATCAGATTTGTTAGTGTCCACATTTGCATGAGTAGGGAGTGACTGCTTGGAAGACGGCTTCTGTGGGGAGCAGTTCTAGGAGAGGAGTTGGAGCACCTGAGTAAGGAGCCTGTGAGGTCAAGTTTGCAAACGGATGACCACTCAGTGGGGCAATAAGGAGCTGCATTGGAGTCTTCAAGGAGACTGCTTTCTTGGGAAACAGTTCAGCAGTCGGAGGGCCTGAGGTCACCCAGAAGCTGGCAAAGATCAAGGGCAGGTTTCTCAGTGCCCACGATGCCTAGCCTCTCTCTCATCCTTCCATTTACTCAGGCTGCTAAGGCCTGGAGCCTGAACACCCAGCACAAATGAGAGGTGCAGGTGTGGTGATTGTCTGTGTGGGAGAGATTGTCCAGGCTCGTTCTTAGGGACTGGGGTGCAGTCCTTACACTTGCTCCTCTGAGCCAGTTGCACTCCATCCAACTCTCAAAGAAGCCCAGGCAACATGGGGAGGTTAAGTCTGAGGTGCCTGGAGTTAGAACAGAGAAACACTAAGGACAGAGATTTGACATTCAGGGCTTTTTGTCTTCCCTAAAGACAACGCTCACTTGTTCTTTTCCCTAGTGCCTGGAATTAATGGAAGAACACTGAGCGGCAGGCACCGAAGTGCAAAGTGTTAAGAGGCCATGAAGAACGGGATGGAGAGGCCTTGTGACTTCTGCTCCCATCTGGCACATGGCGAGGCAGGCGGGGCCAGCGGGAGGGTTCTGCTCAGCAGAACCCTTCGGAGGAGAGGCAGCCCGGCTCAGCTCACCACTGGAGGGAAAGGGGTCTGTCTGTGAGGCCAGGGCTCTAGTTTCCTGTTGCCACACTCTGGGCTCCCAAACTAGCAGACCTGTATAGTTGTCGTGTAACATAGGTGGCTCATGGCCCAGTACCAGGTACCCTGCTTGTCTGAATCTCTAAAGGGGTCACGGGGAAGACAGGAGCTAGGAATGAATAGCTGTGGGATCTCAGGGACATTCATCTTTTCTTCCTTCCTTCCTTTTTCCATTTTTGTTTGTTTTGATGAGCCTGGTTCGTATAACCCAAAATAGCCCCAAACTTGAGATGCTCTGCCTCAGCTGCCTGAACCCTGGAGTTACAGGTGTGCGCTTCATAGCTCGGCAACCTGCGTCTTTGTGAACCTTAGGTGTTACCTAAAAAGGGAAGTATTTGGCTAGGGTTGTATCTCAGTCAGTAGAGCCTGCCTGGCATGCAACGTGGCCCGGGGATCAGTTCCCTGCACTACATACAATTAGACATGGTGACAGCTATTAACCCCAGCACCTGGGAGGGAGGGAAGGGAGGATCAAAACTTCTTGGTTATCCTTGGCTAGACAGTGACTCTGAGACCAACCTGTGCCAATAAACCAGAATTAGAAAGAGAGAGGGCCAGTGAGATGGCTTAGCAGGTAAAGGCGCTTGGCAGCAAACCTGACCATCTGTGTTCAGTTCCAGGCCCCACGTGGTGGAGGAGCCAACTCTGACACGTTGTCTTCTGACTGCCACGTATGCCAGGTTGCGCCTACGCACACGTGAAATAAATAAGTGTAATTTTTAAAATCAGCCTTTTGTTGTGTTTTTTTTTTTTTTTTTCCCAGTGATAGACATTTTCTTTCCCCGAGGCAAACCTAGATGGGAAAAGTATCTTGTAAACTTGTTGCCAATGTCTGCTTTGGTGATGTACAGATTCTTCGGGTGTTCCTGAGGTGCAGCTGTGGCACGAGGAGAAGGCAAGACTGGCCCTGCAGGGTTCTCCTGGAACCCTCCATCGAGGCAGAGGTGGCTTCGCTGGCTCCCAAAGGAGAAGGTGCCTCCAGGATAGGAAGCCAAGCTCCCAGCTTTCCTCAGAGCACCTGGGCTAGCAGAAACGTTCCCACAATCCCCTGAGCAGCCTCTGCCTTTTCCTGCACTGACCACTCACACCTAGGTATTATCCCAACCAGAAACTTCCACTTGGAACAAAGCTCCCAGGAATGAAACCTGAGCTGCCAAGAAGAGGCTCCTTAGCTGGGAAGTGGCTGGAAAGGGAGAGAAATCTTGCAACCCACTGGAGGCCTCAGGGAGGCTATGAAACCCTGAAGACAAACGACCAGGCAGCCATGCTGCCCCTGCCTCCTGCAGAACCAAGGCCGGGGCTTCTTTCCAGGGGAGAGTCATTGGTGCACCTGTGGCCAGTCTCCCCCAGGAGGCCTTCAGGGTCGGTCTGCAGTCACTCAAGCTGTCCCCTCCCCTCCTTGCTTCCCACCCCCATCCTTTCCAGCTGCTTCCACTTACTGTAATGGGCTGCTGTTAGCCAGCAGGGAAGGGCCGGCCAGGAACTCAGGGTCCTGTAGTAGGACATCAGGGAAGGCAGCAAAGAGCTGCATCTAGACCCTCAGTTTACTAAACACCCAACAAGTGCCAGGCAAGTGGCTCATGTCTGTGATCTATACAAATAGTCCTACCTCATTTTACCAACCGGGAGTCTATGGTCCAGAGGACATAGGCAATTGGCCACAAGTGATAGAGCTAGCTGGGTACTGACTGACCTAGCATCACAGAGCAGACCTTTTGAGTATAGAAGACTAATGCGTCTTCTGCCATCTGTAACTTCCGCTCCAGAACCTGAGAGCCCCAGGTAACAGCAAACAAAGGTCTTTCTCACCTTCAAACTATGGTAACAGACAAAAGAACCCCAAAGTGCTCTTCACTTCTCTACTTGGATCCAATGGCCCTGTGAAAATTATTTCTCTCCATGGGCTCAGTCTCCTTAAGTGTAAAGTGGGATTTAGTATCTACCCACAGGTGGAGTACCAGAAAGAGAACAAATCACACATAAAATGCTTGGAACGGGGCTCAGCAGAGGCCGCACTCCATAGATGCTGAAGTGGGGTATGAAGAACCCCTCCTGCCCTTTTCCAGGGCAGTCCAGAATCCCGAGAAAAAGGCTCCAGTGAACTGAGTGGATCAGACTCAACTGCCTTCCTGCTGTGTGCAAAGACAGTAGAGACACCTTGGTAGTCAGGAAGCCAGCAGGAACTCTTCCCAGGGCTGAACCTCGGAATCTTGTTACATAAATAATGTGCTTCCCGGGCATTGGGTTGGCTTGGCATGTCTCGGAAGGCTGAGCGGGATTCCCGATCCCTGTGGGAGGAGTCTTAGAGTGAAGCAGCGTACAGACAGGACAGGGAGGACTCAGGCTCCTGCACAGTGGTTGATGGCTTTGGACTCCTAACAAGGAGGCCGGTCAGGAGCTGCTGATGCTGTGGGCTTTCTAGCCTCTCTCTAGCACCTCTCCAAGTTCAGGCTTCCTGGAATGATAGAAGCACACCTTCTGGGCAGGAAGAGAGAACACTGTTGGCCTGTGCCCATTTCTTCACTATGTCCCCTAGCCCTCTTCCCACATTTTTACTTTGTAGCTCCAGCTGACTTTGAACTCACTCTAGTCTGGCTGACCTCACTCTGAGAGCCACTTGCCTCTGCCTACTGAGTGCTGAAATCAAAGGTGTATGCCACCACACCCAATACCATTTCCTCAATATCTTGTGGCTGTTGCTATCAGTGACTTGGTTCGTGGGTTGAAGATCTCAGAATACTATCTTCAAGACACTCTTGGAGAAAACTTTTACTGCAACTGTGTCTGAGCTGGTGGCATAGGTTGACTGTCAGCTGACAGGGAGGAGATGGCTGAGCAGCAGACAATTGTCAGCGGGAGACCGGCTCTAGCAGGTGTGTTCAGTCTTTTGATGTTTCAATATGACATTGTCATCTACACAGCTTATGTCTAAGAGACACACACCACACACATGCAGAATATTGAAGTAAGTTTGGGATTTTGTGTGGGGCTGCATTCATGGCCAACCTTGGCTGCATGTGACCCATAAACCCCAGAGTGGGTGTAGCTGACAGAGTGTGGGGTTCATGAAGGACTGCTTCCACCAACAGGCATCATAGCCTAGGCTCCACTCCAGCTTTCCACCTCACGGAAGCCAGTGATTCGTTCTTGTTCCCAGAGATCTTGTTAGCTAGGATGAGAAACCAGCTACTCTCTCTCCTTAGCCACTGTTTTACATTCTGCATTTATTGCAGCCAAAAAGTATCAAGTTGAAACATTTCAGAGACAGACAATTCTTAACTTTTTTATTTACTTTTAGATTACTGTATTATTTGCTACATATGGGTGTTTTGCCCACACATGTATCTGTGTACTTTTGTGGGGTACCTGTGGAGGCCAAAGGCTGTCAGGTGCCCTGAAACTGAAGTTATAAATAGCTGCAGGCTTCCATGTAAGTGCTGGGAATCAAACTGGGTCTTAAATGCTGAGTCATATCTCCGGCCCCAGTGTCTAAGTTTTAAATCACACACTGTTTTGAGCAGCAGGATAAAGCCTCATGCCATCCTACTCAGTCCTGCCTAGAACATGGTTCATGTCTGTGTCCAGAGTATCCACACTGTATAAACTCCCAGCCCATTAGTTACTTAACTGTCTCAGTTATCAGATCTACTGTTGTGGTATCACAGCATCGGTGTCCAGATGGCTCTCATTTTACACACTAATGGTCCAGCACGTAGAGTGTGGTGCTGGAAGTTTCTCTATGTTGAAGCCATGCAATTCTCTCTGTGAACAAAAGGGTAAAAGTTCATGGCTTAATAAAGACATTTTATGCCGAGGTCGGTAAGACTTAGAGAAAGAGCAAATTTTCTATGCATGAAATTATGAGAGAAGGAAAATCTATGCTGCTTCAGCTGTTGCCTCTCAAGCTGCAAAAGTCACACCCACTAGGGCCAGCAAGATGGCTCAGTAGGCAAAGGCGTTTACTGCCAAGCCTGGCAACCTGAGTGCCGTCCCTCGGTCCCACATGGTGGAGGGGAAAAGTGGCATCACTTCGCGCCAGAGCGTCAAGCTGCTAAGACTCGTTTGCTGTGAGTTGTGAACAATAAACGGAGCATTGGAAAAGACCCCTGCCTGTCTGCCTCTCTGTGACTCAGACATATGGATATTCCATTCACGGAGGAGAAAACCAGAGTCCAGCGAGGTTAACTAAGCGGTCAAGCCAGTAGTTTTGAAGCCAAATCCACTGACTCTAATCTCATTCCACTCTGCGACGCACACCAGTATCTAATAACGCCTATGGCAGGACCACCGGGGTGCTGGGGAGTTTGGGGATGGGAATGTTCCACTTGGTGAGAGAAAAGACACATGAATGAAAAGAGTCTTCCCTGCCCAGAGTCAGGAATTAGAGGTGAAATTCAGGTTTTCAGCTTAAGATCGACACAAATGCCGAGTGGTACTGAAGTAAGGAACCTGACAGACCTCCCCTCAGCTGACTTGTTAAAACAGAAATTCTAGCTTTTTTTTTTTTTTTGAGTGTCCCAGAACCTCCGGGAAAATTGGGTGAAATCAAAGCATATGCTGGGCCAGGCATGGTGGCACATGCCTGTAATCCTAGCAGAGGCTGGCGGGTCTCTGTAAACTCCAGGTAGGCCTGGTCTACAAAGTGAGTTCCGGGACAGCCAGGGCTACGCAGAGAAACCCTATCTTGGAAAGACCAAATAAATAAATAAGAAAAGAAAAGAAAAGAAAGCATGTGCTGGGAATGGAGTGGTGGTTCAGCAGTTGAGCGCACTAGCTGCCAAGCCGGAGGACCCAGGTTCAATTCCCAGTTTCAGAGCATCTCACAACTGCCTACAACCCTGCTTCCTTGGATCTGACGCCCTCTCCTGGCCTCTCTGGGCACTAGGCATGAAGGTGGCGCCCAGACAACACATGCAGGCAAAACACATTCACACAAAATAAAGGTGAGTAAAAATGTGAAGCTTTTTGAGAAGAGGAAAGGAACTGTTCTCCCCCTGGCTGGGTCTCCTTCAGAGCTCTTTCTCCAGAGGCCGGTCCTGCTCTCTGCTCCAGAACTCACGGACTCATGGACTCACGGACTCAAAGCAGCTAAACCGAAACTTCCAAACAAAACCAAGAAAACGTGAAGCCACCTGCAGGCTCAGACATCTGCTCCCTCACTCTGACCCCAGGATAAAAGCCAAATCCCTCAGCAGGCATGAGGTTGTAAGACCCTTCTATACTAAACTCCTTCTACTTAAAAAAAAACAAAACCTTTATCTATCTATCTGGTCTGTCTGTCTGTCTGTCTATCTACCTATCTATCCATCCTGTGTGTGTGCACACATACAGGCCAACTTGCAGAGTTGCTTCTCTTCTCCTGTGGGTTCCACAGTCTGCAGCAGGACTTCCTCTTTACCTGCTGAGCCATCTCACTTCTGTGGAAGGTTCTAGTTATTTAGATATTTTTCTTCCTCATTTTCCACATATCCCGTGCTTTTCCACATGTTTGCCTTTCCATGTGCCTCTGCCTCAGTGAACTCCTGTGCACCCTTCAAGGCCTCATTGACTACAGGAAGTCTTCCCCACCTACACCACAGTTCGGCAAGCAGCCTTGAAGTCTAGTTGATGCACCTACATTTTCAAGAATGAATGACTTCCAGCATGGCACCTTAGTGTGGCTCAGCACCGTAGGGCCCGTAAGAGTGTGGAAGACATGACCTGCCGAGACTAGATCACAGTCTTCAGAGGCTTTGGATTTGGAGGTAGTTTCAGGAGAAGGTGGCAGCAGCAAGAGCTACCATTTCCTTCTTTAAAATACAAATCCTAAGATTTGTATTTGTTTGTGCGTGTACACGTGACTGTCAGGACAACTGGAGGGGCCTCCGGCATCGAACTCATCGCCAGGCTTGGCAGCAAGCGCCTTCCCCACTGAGCTGTCTCACTGGCCCTGTATATCTCTCTTCAAGGGCTTGCTGTCCACTAGGAACTATGCTGCGCTCTTGTACACTCATCTTATTGGGCCTCTGATACTTTCTCCCAAATAGCCCCTTAGCTCCAGTTTGCTCCTGAGGAAACATGTTCAGAGAAGTGAGCAAATCCGCTTCCCTTCAACGCTGCAGAGCTGGGGCAGAACTATGCGTCTGTTGGCTTGCCGAACTCAAGCCCTTAGAATTATTAATTTTTATGTGTATAGGTGGTTTACCTACATAAGTCTGTGTACCACGTGGGTGCCTGGTGCCCGAGGAGGCCAGAAGAGAGTGTGGATACGCAACCTTTGTATCTTGGCTGTTGTGTTGTGGGCCATTCTCCTGGAGCCAAAGACAAAGTAAGGGGCAGGAGCCACAGTTACGTGCTCTGACTGGAGAGGCCATTCTGTTGCTTCAACGGAACAAGGTAGGGTGGGGATTGAGGCAGAAGAGGTTCCATACAGTGGCTCTGGACATCCTAGTTGCTGCTTTTATTAGCTTTGAGGTCTTGGCTTCTGAATAATAGTTACAGACAAATGTAGTCTATCCTAATACTGGCTTCTGTGGAAGCAAAGTAAGTAATTAATTATAATACAGAAATGTGACGTGCAGGCTCTAGATCTGAGCTTTGTTCAACCCCTGGCTTTGAGTGCCCTTGCTAGAGCCTCCTGTAATTCTTCCTAGTCTCTACGAAATAGGCGCAGTGACAATGAAGAATCCCAACGCTATCTGTCTGGTTTTTTTCCTGAGACAAACTTTCTCTGTGCTCTGGCTGTCCTAGAACTCGTTCTGTAGACCAGGCTGGCCTCTAACTCAAAGGGATCCCCCTGCCTCTGCCTACCAAATGTGGGCTTAAAGGCGCGCACCACCACGCCTGGCAAGCTGTCTGATTTTAACACCCTTCAAAGAGTCTTCCAGCACCCTCTGGATTGCTCTAGCATGCACACACTGGGGCAGGCTGGACCTTGGGAAAGGAAAACGGTTCACCACTGTGTGGGGTTCAAGCACTTGAAACTGGGTAGCTGGTGTACTAAGCAGTTAGACCAGAGAAGTTTGGGTACCTGTCACACTGTATTAGTGACATGAGGTCAAGGATGACAGAATGGTAAGGCTGTTTCTAGAGAGCCATGACCATTTGTCTCATTTCTCCGAAGGAGCTGAGTTCTCAGGGCCAAAGATCCTTTAAGGAAAAGGTTTTTGTTTGTTTGTCATCTTTATTTTGGTTTTTTTTTTCAGTTTCTTATTTTATGTACATTGGTGTTTTGCTTGCATGTATGTTTAGCTGCAGACGGTTGTGAACTGCCATATGGCTTCTGGGAACTGAACCCAGGTCTCCTGGAAGAGGCGCCTGTGCTCTTAACCACCGAGCCATCTCTCCAGCCCCCTCATTTTTATTTTTAAAGATCTGTCCCTCCTACAGTTCCAACACAATTCTTATATATGTGGGGGCACAGACTGCACCACCCTAGGGAAAATGACAAAAGCAGTATGAAGCCTAGCGTGGCGGTATTTTCTCTCCAGGACACCAGTACAGCCATCTTGCCCAAGGCTTTGGAGCCATCGTGAGGGGCTCACACCTCCGACTCAGGCAATCAGACACAGGTTTGAATCGCCACCAGACCACCTGCCAATTGGAGGGCACGCGCATTGGCAGAATGTCTCAAGGGGAAAGCAAGGAGGGCCTGAGCTGGCTGAAAGCCGCAGACGGGTAATTTCCAAATGACCATTTCAAAGGAAGGTTAAATTTCTCCAAGATAAGAGGGAGAGCAGAGAGCATGCCTGTATCTCTAACCCCCTGAGCTCCGGCCGTGATAACAGCTGTGGGGTTGGAAACCTAACCCTGATGAAGGAGTTAAAGGGTGGCTGCAGGCAGCTATCGGTGACACCGCTCCAAACTGAGCATGCTCCTGGAGCGGCTGGGGACTGGGGTTACTCCATGAATAGAGGCCACTCTCAGGGAGTTTTTCCAGGAACAGAATGGGGTCAGGGAGCCGCTTGGGGAACAATGGTTACCGCCGACTAGCTGAATTTCTTACAATCACACACCATACCCCCTGATCAAATAGCTCCTTTGTCCGGCTCATATAAAAACATGTCATACAATGATGATTTGGAAGAATGACACGGATTGCCTTTCACAAAGATCAGAAGGGCTTGTTGTGCAGCAGGGGGAAAAAAAACATCAGAGTCAAGGAAAACCTGGAGAATAAAAGGAGCAAATGGAAACAGCAACAATGCTGGATGCTGGAAAGGCGGACCAGGCCTGGTTACCAACAGAGACCCAGCTCCCCGGCTGCTCTGCGGGGAGAAGGGCCCGTGGCTTCACAGCGCCCCCTTGGAAGCCTGGGATGAAAAAAAGGCAAACTGCAGGCCGAGAAGGCCAGAAGTGGGCTCCTGAATGCAGCGACAGCCCACAGAGAAAGAAGGCACCATGCTGCAGGCTGACCTCTGCCTCTTCCTTTCCTCTTCCTTTTCCCACCCTTCCTTCTCCTCCTCTTTTTCTTTTTTTTTTTAAGACAGGGTCTTGCAGCTTGGCCTTCGCAGTCAGGGAATTTACTATGTTATCCAGGCTGGCCTGAAGTTTGTGGCAATCCTCTTGTCTCTGGTTCCCAAGTGTTGAGATTTTGCAAGTGGGTGCCACTGTGCCCACCCAAGCCATTGTTTTTAATGGCTAGGGATGCTCAAGCCTGGTGCAGAACAGTGGCTTGCTGGTCCGCTGGTTTTATTGACTCAAGTAGCATTAATGACTGCTCCTCTCGTTTCTCTGACTTTGAAGCTGGAGTTGCAGTTCACCCCAGGAGTTCTGTCCAGAGCAGAAGAGATGAGCTTTAGGGAAGTAACTGGGGCACTTGTTTGATTCAGGGACTTCTTCTGGAAAGAAACTCATTCTGGGCACCCCTCTTCCCTGTGCCTCTCTTCCCCCATCTCTAAAGTGGGCTGGAAAGCACCATCCTGATGACAGACACCCACACACACACACTCAGCCTTGAGTGGGCTCCACCCTGGGTAATGACGCTGGTCAGAGCAAAGCCTAACTGCTCTAAAGGATTCGGTCACTGGACCCAGAAGGACAAACACTGCCCAGCTAGGCCACAGGACTCCGGGTCCTGATCATAGCTGAGTCTCTCCGTCAAGGTGGGAGGGTTTCTTTGCTGTTTCAGGCAAGTCAGACGAGGCTTCCTTGTTCAGAGACAGAAAGCTCAGATAGCAAGGCTCTCGCAGGGCCCAGCCATCAAGCAGGCTTACAAAGAAAATGACAATTGTTAGCCACTAATTGGCAGCCACTGTAAGCGGATCTGATGCCTTTGTACTGCATTTCCCTAGAACTATGTGGGGTTAAAAAGTGGGGGTATTTTCTGTTAATATATTCCCTTTCATCCTCAGACCCTGAAATCCTTTACCTGTTCAGAGACAGGCAGCTCTCATACTGTCCCTGTGGGGAACATGGCAAGTCCCATTACCCCTCCCCTGTCCATCTGGGAGGCCTGAACTGAAGAAGGGCCCTAAGCAGTGCGGGTGAAAATCAAGACTGTCGCCTTCTTCTTCACTTTGAAACTAAAGATCAAGGTTCTGAAAAGCAACACTGGAGACTTGACCCCTGGGCTCACTCTGGCTTGGCTCTTTATACAAAAGCAATGTTCTGAGAGCCCCACATTTTGTTCATTTTGTTACATTTGTTTGTTTGTTTGTTTAATGTGTACTTGTGAGTGCAGTGATATAAGTGTGGAGGTCAGTGGACAATGTGTGAGAGTCAGTTCTTGCTTTTCTTTCTTTCTGTTATTTTATTATTATTTTGTTTTGTTTTGAAACAAGGTTTCTCTGGGTATCCCTGGCTGTCCTGGAACTTGCTCTGTAGACCAGGCTGGCCTCAAACTCACAGCGATCCATCCGCATCTGCCTCCCAAGTGCTGGGATTAAGGGTGTGTGCCACCACGCTTGTTTTTGTTTTTATTTATTTATTTTATATATTTTGTGAGTGTTTGCCTGCATGTCTGTATATACTCCATGTGTGTGCTTGGTATCTGTGTCCATGGGAAGAAGACATCAGATCCCCGGGAACTGCAGCTGCAGCAGTCGTGAGCTGTCTTGGAAGTTCTGGGAAGTGAACCCGGGTCCTCTTAGCTGCTGAGCCATGTCTGCAGCCCCAGTGGGGTCCCAAGGATCAAAATCAGAGGTTACCAGGCTTGACAGCAACTTCCTCTACCACTCAGCCATCTCCCGTGTTTTAATAGATAATGTATATGGTACCCAGCCCTTTCCCCACTTCCTTTGTTCTGGGAATAGAACCCACAGGGTCTCATGTGCCCTGCCACTGAGCAATGAACCCCACCTCTCAGGGGCCTGGATCAATGGCTCAGCAGTGAGGACACTGACTAGTCTTTGGGAAGACCCAGATTCCATTCCTAGCACCCATATGGCAGGTAACAACTGTCTGAAATTCCAGTTCTAGGGGCTCTAATGCCCTCTTCTGGCATCTGTGGACAACACTCACACATGGTGCACAGACTTTCATGCAGGCAAAACATCCAAACACACACATAAATAAAGATAAATATTAAAAAACTGAGTTTTATCCCAAGCACCCAGGTAAACATTAAGTGTAGCAGCATGCGCTACAGTCCTGGGGCTTCTTGACTAGCCCACCCAAGAGACTCCCCAAAAATGAGGTGGAGAGGATGACCAAAGAGGACACTTGATATTGACTTCTAGCTTTGACACACATGTACACACACTAGCACATGCACACGCACCACAAAAGAGTCAGGGATGGCGGTGCATGGCAGAAATTACAACACCCAGAAGGGTGAGGCTCTGGAACCATGAGTTTGAGGCCAATTGGGCTACATAAACCCTGTCTCAAGAAGAAAAACCCAGCTGGTTCTCTCCTTCAGGGCCTGTGGCTAGGCTAGCCAGGGCAGACGTGCCCAAAGCAGCAGCAAGCACGAAGCTTTCATCCTCGGCTTCGGCGTGTTGCCCTTGGCCAAAGTGCAGGGAACCAGCCCCAAGGTTGACAGATTCGGTGAGCAGCGACCAGGCAGAGACACCAGACAAGGACGCTTGATTTCCAAGTCAAACATGGTATTAAAAAGTGGAAGAACCTTCTGCATCTCCGTATGGACAGTCACAGCAGCACAAATTGTAGTAGAAGGGAACCTGCCCTGCCCCACCCCACCCCCGCACTGGCCCCACAGAGGAAAGGAGAGGTCAGTGGTCATGCCAGCCAGCATCATAACCCATGAATTCTCTCTAGACCATGACAAGCCAAATAACCATGCATTCATTAAAATATGGCACGTTGCAAAGTGAAATAAAGCACCTCTGAAACGATTTTCAAGGAGAGCATGCATGCAAGCAAGCTGGGTGTGGTGACACATGCTTTTATCCCTAGCGCTTGGGAGGCAGAGGTGGGTGGAGTTCTATGAATTCAAGGTCAGCCTGGTCTACATAGCAAGCTCCAGGACATCCAGGGTTATAGAGAGAGAGTTTGTTCAAAAAAACAAAACAAAACAAACAAACAAACAAAAACAGGCATGGTGGTGTACACCTTTAATCCCAGCACTCAGGGAGACAGACACAGGTGGATTGCTGTGAGTTCCAGGCCAGCCTGGTCTACAAATGGACTCCAGGACAAACAAGGCTACACAGAAAAACCCTATCTTAAAAAAAAAAAAAAAGAGCAACCAGAACACAGAACCAATTTCCTCTCAACACTCATTTTCACACGTACCTAGAGAAACCCAATAATCAGATCTTAAAACCTAGCCTATATTGTTACAAGCACAAGCATACGATATTCCTGCTGCTTGCATACAAAATCCATTATGCATAGTCTGCACACACAGAACATTTTAAAAAGAAGACTATGTGGTGAATGAAAACTCAGGGTCGGGAGAGCCCTCCAGCATGGACACCCCTGTCCCAGTCCAGCTGTTAGTTTTCATTTGTGTTGTTTGTTTCTGGGCAGGGTTTCACTTTGTAGCCCAGGCTGACTCAGCCTCCCAAGTGTTGGGATCACAGGCCTGTCCCACAGTATCTAGCCTAAGTCTGTGGAGCCCAGAAATGAGTATCAGAGACCGAGGAGCCGGAGTTACAGGCAATTGTAAGAAACCCAATGTGGCTGTTTGGAACTGAGCTGCAAAATCAGTGTTCAGTCTTAACTGCTGAGTCATCTCTCCAGCCCCTTACAGTTACTTTCCAACTTAAGAACCATTAGGCCAAGTGCAGGGGTGCAGGCCTGTAATCCCAGAACCTGTGAGGCACTGGCTTCAGGAAGATGGTGAGTGTGAGGCCAGACTGCATTACATAGCAAGTTTCAGGCTAGCCTGGGATACAGCACAAGGTCTTTTGTCAAAATACTGAGCGTGATGGTGCCCATCTGTCACTCCAACACTTAGGAAGTAGAGACAGAAAGACCAAGAATTCAAGGCCATCACCGATTAAACTGAGTTTGAGGCCAGGCTATCTTGTATCAGACCCTGTCCCATTAACTCCCCCTCCCCCCCCCCGCCCCCGGTGTATATGTGTGTGTGTGTGTGTGGTGGTGGTGGTGGGGCTTGCTGAGAATATAGCCAGAGTTCAGACATCCAAGACCAGAATCTTGTCCCTTGAGGATGGCCTACAATAACAATCATGTGAGACCTAAGGGCCCTTGGACATGTGTTCTGCACCCTGTGTGGGCTTCAGAATCACCCTTTGGAATGCTTGTCTTGTACATTGGGCTCTCAAATAACGCTGACTGCTCTTTTCCGTGACTTCCCCCACTTCTCGTGGCTGGTGCCTTCTCTGGGTTTCTGAGGAGACCGAGCCTTAAATAATAACCAGGTGACTCACTGGACGGCCCCTTCCATCCGCGCCACCATCCAAAGAGTCAGATCTGAAGTCCTCAGCCTGGAATTTAAGACAGTGTGTCCTGTGTTCCTCCAGGTGTCTACCCTCCTGCTCCTCCCCAGTCCCGAATCACACCTCGACTTCAGACTCTCACCGTCCTTGGCCCTCACATCCTTCAAGCCTTTGGGTAAGCTACCCTTTCCCTATGGACTCTTCTTCCCTCTTCACTCTGCCTGGCAAACTGCCAACGCGATTTCCCCCAAACTCAATCTGACTGTTGTTTTGCTCTTTAAATCTCTCTGTGTTTCCTCACCGTCTAATGTGAGCAAGACGGAGTTTCCTAACTTCAAACAGCAGGTCTTTGGCTTTGGGTCCTGCTGATTGTCTAGAGCTGGGGGAAGCGATGGCTTCTATCTTCAGCAACGCACAAACTGGGCGTGGTTTATGCACCGCGCCTCCCAATCAACTAGAGGTAGCCCGACCTGTGTTCAAGGCCCTGCTTCAGAAACGCGAGAGGGACATAGGATAGATGGCTGAGCTAGAATTCAGAGCCCCTGCGCAGGGCCTCCCGCTCAGCCTAACCCTGTGCCCTTCCTTTTTTTGCCAGCTGCTGCCTGATAGTCTTGTGATGACTCCCATTATTTGGAAGCTCTGTGATAGGGCTCAGGCTCCCGACGGTAACATGAGAAGGCAGGAGCACCGGATCCCTTCGAGATCAAATGATACGTGAACTCAAGCTGTCTGCAAAGGTAAAGGAATTTTCCAGGCATTTCGTGCTTCTGTTGGGAGACAACATCAGTGGCTAGGGTGTTGGAAGAGATTTCCAGACTCAAGCTTAAATCCCTTGAAGGGTCTGAGCCACTGGGACCAGCAAGCCTAATTCCTCCTGCTACTTATTTTGTAGAGAACATAAGCTAGGAAGGGTGTTTCCATTTGAAATGATTGGGAGAAAAATACAGGCGACCATTTATTTCATGGTGTGAAAAAGGTTGTGTGAGGGCTGAGGATGTGGCTGCTAGGGCGCTCGCCTGGCATGCCTAAGGTCCTAGGTTTGATTCCTAGTGCCCCATGAACACATATGGTAACGCAAGCCTGAGATTCCGACACGGGGGCAGTAAAGGCAAGCAAGCAGAAGTTCGAGATCACCTAAGCTTTGCATCTGCTTATTTGCTACAACGGAAGGGTTGTATCCTTCCAACAGACACTCTGACACGGGACCCGGAAGTATTTACTATTGTGGCTCCTGACCCGGAAGCGTTTACCATTGGACTGTTTCTTCATTTATTTGTCCTGTTGGGTAGTGAAGCCAGGCAAGCACTCTGCAATTAGGCTATATTCCCAGCTCCAACACGACTTCCTTGTATTTATTCGCATGTGAGTTTTTGTACATGGAGGGATTGGGGGAGACCTGCCTCACAAGAAACAACCGAGGCTGGGAACGGCCTCCAACTTTTCCCAAGAGCAGATTCTCTGCCGGCGGCACAGGGAGCCCTGATCTTCCTTAAGGTGCCCCTGTCAAGCAGAGTTGGAAGGGCTGGGTTGGTGAAGTGCTAGCAATGCAATCTTGAAGAGCAGAGTTTAATCCTCTAGGGCATCCCCTTGGTTGTCCAACCAAGCTGAATCCCTGAGCTCCAGGTTTAGCGAGAGACCCTGTCTCAGAAAATAAGGTGAAGGCCATTTTTGGAAATCACTTGATGTTGCCCTGAGGCCACCATATGCATGTGCACACATGTACAGGTGTACTTGAACCCACAAGCACACATTAAAGAGGTCTGGAGCGGCTTCCCCACTGGCCCCAGAATTCCCAGCTATGCATGCACTCCCTTCATGTACCTATTCTCTTCTGGGCACCTGCTGCTCGCCCACCAATATTCTTGCAGCTTCTGGAGGCCGCCTTACTCAGGCCATGGTTATGACATCGCTGTGACCAAAATACTTGGCACAGTGGTATTTTGTCCGTAAGGGAGAGCCCAGAATTTCACGGGGTTCAGCCTAGTCTTATATGTTATCAAGAAACTGAGTGAGGGAATGTGGTGGACAGCTGTCCACATCATTGCAGCCCAGGAGACAGAGGGTAAGTCAAGAAGTGGCTGAGGAGAATCTATCCCGAAGACCTACCTATCCCCTGGCCTGCTTCCTCCAGCCAGACCCCACCTCCCCACATTTCCAAAGGTGACACCACCAGCTGGTTCTGAGCATCCAAAACACCACCCCATCTTTGTTTTCCCATACTTTCTACATCTCTGTCTGTTGCCCTTGCTTCCTGCTCCCTGACTCTTAATTTTTTCATTATTTCATTTTTTAAATTAATTTTTTATTAATTACAGTTTATTCACTTTGTATCCCAGCTGTAGCCCCTCCCTCATCACCTCCCAACTTTACCCTCCCTCATCTCCTTCCATGCCCCTTCCCCAGTCCACTGATAGGGGAGGTCCTCCTCCCCTTCCTTCTGACCCTAGCTTATCAGGCCTCATCAGGACTGGCTGCATTGTCTTCCTCTGTGGCCTGGTAAGTCTGCACACCGCTCAGGGGGAAGTGATCAAAGAGGCAGTCACTGAGTTCATGTCAGAGACAGTTCCTGTTCCCCTTAATAGGGAACCCACTTGGACACTGAGCTTCCATGGGCTACATCTGTGCAGGGGTTTTAAGTTATCTCCATTCGTGGTCCTTGGTCGGAGTATCAGTCTCAGAAAAGGCCTCTGGGCCCAGATTTTTTGGTTCTGTTCGTCTCCTTTTGGAGCTCCTGTCCCTTCTAGGTCTTTCTATCTCCCCTTTCTTTCATAAGATTCCCTGCACTCTGCCCAAAGTTTGGCTATAAGTCCCAGCATCTGCTTTAATACCCTGCTGAGTAGAGTCTTTCAGAGGCCCTCTGTGGTAGGCTCCTGTCCTGTTCCCTGTTTTCTCCCTCTTCTGATGTTCATCCCATTTGCCTTTCTGAATGAGTATCGGATATCTTACCTAGGATCCTCCTTCTTGCTTAGCTTCTTTAGGTGTACAGATTCAACAGATCATCTGGAGGTATCTTCATTCTTGATCTCAAGCTGTACTACAGAACAATAGTAATAAAAAGTGCATGGTATTGGCATAGAAACAGAATGGTGGATCAATGGAATCAAATAGAAGACCCAGAAATAGACCCACACACCTATGGATACTTGATTTTTGACAAAGAAGCCAAACCATACAATGGAAAAAAGACAGCATCTTCAACAAATGGTGCTGGTCCAACTGGATTTCTATATGCAGAAAAATGAAAATAGATCCATATTTATCACCCTACACAAAACTAAAATCCAAGTGGATCAAAGACCTCAACATAAAACCAGACACTAAATCTGTTAGAAGAAAAAGTGGGGAAGAGCCTTGAACTCATTGGCATAGGAGACAACTTCCTGAACAGAACACCAACAGCACAGGCTCTAAGATCAACAATCAATAAATGGGACCTCATGAAATAGAAAAACTTTTGTAAAGCAAAGGACACTGTCATCAGAACAAAACAATAGCCCACAGACTGGGAAAGGATCTTCACTAACCCTATATCTGACAGAGGACTAATACCCAGAATATATAAAGAACTTAAGAAGTTAAAAAGCAACAAATCAAGTAATCCAATTAAACAATGAGGTACGGAGCTAGACAGAATTCTCAATAGAGGAATATTGAATGGCAGAGAAACATTTAAAGAAATGTTCAACGTCCTTAGCCATCAGGGAGATGCAAATCAAAATGACCCTGAGATTCTATCTTACACCCATCAGAATGGCTAAGATCAAAAACTCCAGTGACAACACATGCTGTGGAAGATATGGAAAAAGGGGAAGCCTCCTCCACTTCTGGTGGGAGTGTAGACTTGTACCACCACTCTGGAAATCCCAGCCTCTTTTAAGGGCCAAGTAAGAGCCTCACTGGGCAGCACTAGTGGTATTTGGCACCAAAGTCCTTCAAGTCTTGGGCTTTGCCAGCAACAGAGAAACACACCCAATTGCTTTCTAATTAGCTGCTCCCTCACAGTGGAGCTCTGTGCACCTGCTGTTTCCTGCCATGTAGGCATACTGGTCTTGGGGGTGGAGGGCGAAGCTTGGGCTTAAAACTTTGGGTTAAAATTCTCTCCTCTTTTGTTTCTTCTCCAGCTTTTCCTTTTCTCCCCTGTCCTCCTATGCCCCTTCACCTCCACCTCTTTTTTTTAATTAAATTTTTATTTTTTTATATCAATTACAGTTTACTCATTTTGTATCCCAGCTGTAGTCCCCTCCCCACTCCCTTCCCAATCTCACCCTCCCTCCCTCCTCTCCTCCCATGCCCCTCTCCAAGTCCACACGGATAGGGGAGGTCCTCCTCCCCTCTGACCCTAGCCTATCAGGTCTCATCAGAACTGGCTGCACTGTCCTCCTCTGTGGCCTGGCAAGGCTGCTCCCCCGTCTGGGGCAGGCAGTCAAAGAGCCAGCCATTGAGTTCATGTCAGAGACAGTCCCTGTTCCCCTTACTAGGGAACCCACTTGGATACTGAGCTGCCTTGGGCTACTCCACTTCTTTAAGTTTTGTTGTTGTTGTTTTGGTTTGGTTTGGTTTGGTTTTTAGGACAGGGTCTCACTGTAGCTTTGGGTGTCCCTGAACTCACTCTGTAGACCAGGCTGGCCTCGAACTCACAGATATCCACCTGCCTTTTCCTGCTGAGTGCTGGGATTAAAGGCATTAAAGTTTCTCCTCTTTTCTTCTTCAGGTGTGTATGTGTGTGTGGCATTAGTGCCATAGAGCATGTATGAAGGTCAGAAGACAACTGTGTAGGAGTCAGTTCTCTGCTTCTACCACATAGGTCCTCAGGGGACAAGCTCAGTCATCAAGCTTAGGAGCACGTGCCTTTTACCCACTAAGCCATCTTGCCAGCCCAAATCTGTTTGTGTTTGTTCTTTTTTTTTGGGGGGGGGTGGGGTGGGAGTGCATACCTCTAATACTAGAGAGGTAGAGGCAGGCAGATCTCTGTGAGTTCAAGGCTAACCTTGTCTACATGGTGGATTCCAGGACAGCCAGGGCTATACAGAGAAACCCTATCTTGAAAAACCAAAAAACCAAAAACCAAACCACACTAAACACATACGTTTCAGGGATCAAAGTCAGACTGTCAGCCTTGCCCAGCAAGCGCTCTGTCCCCCTTAGCCACTTCTTTGGCCCTTTCCCCGAGCTTTCCCTATTACCGTAGTCAATACTGAGCTTCACAGAAGACAGGAAGAAAGTGCAGAAACACAGACACAGCCTATCTCTCCAAGAGCCGCACAGGGCTCTGTGCTCGTGTGGGACCGCGAGCCCACCACATCCTATGACAAATCACTGGGGCAGGAAGCAGTGGCAAGAACAGGTGAAAGTATTGGTGTTTCCTTTGTGATCGTGCTCTTGGCATTTAGCATGCACGGGCGCTGTCACTGCCGGCTTTAAGTGAGGAAAAGGGTTTGCAGAAGCTATCTGTCACAAGTCTTAAGTTACCAGTTACTTCGTGTGTAAAGATTTGGTGTTTTGCTGCTTTTTTTTTTTTTTTAAAGACCAGGGAGCTCAGGCTGGCCTGGAACTTGTGATGCTCCTCCTGACTCTGCCTATCAGGTGCTGATTACAGACATGAATTAATGTGCCTGGCTATGAGGCAGGGTTTGAACATGAGTGCAAAGGACTATGGAGCTAGGGCACAGCCTTTCCACCACATGGGGTGGTTTTCACAGATATCCTTAGCAGAAGATGGTCACCTGGTCTTTGGCATCTGTGTCACTTCCTCTGCTGGTGGATGTTTGGAAGACACGGAACTCCAATGAGAGAGGAAGGAGCCTGAGAGCTGGCCATCTTGTCCTGTCTGCAGGCTAGCAAGAGCCAGACCACTAAGAAGATGTCCCTGGAGAGAAGAGTTTTTTAGGAAATTAGTAATCCTGCGGCCTCAGCCGGCAATGCTTAGTAATAATGCTATTGGCCATCGTAGGGCATAGGCTAGATGCCGGGCAGTAGATGTTATTTCTGTCAGCCCTTGCAAGAGCTGCACAAGAAAGGTAATGGGATATGCCGGAACAGTTCAGTTCAGGTTCATCCTGTGTGATGTCAGGGCTTCCATTCTGCCTTTAGCCTTTCTGTAGAACACATGCTCAGCGTGCCGCTGGGCTTCTCCGACACACTTTACCTTGTTGACTTTGTGTGTGGTTGTCCTTTCTGCAGGTCTTCTGAGCTCACGTTTATGGGTGAAGAAGGTGACTGCAGAAGCAGTGGGCTAGGGTGTAGGACAGTGGTTGCAAGCTTGCCTGGTATGTGTGAGGTGCAGAGTTTCACTCACACACGCACATATACACAGGAAACAATATTCTTTTACACTGGCACTCAACTTGTGAGCTCATGACCTGTTGGCTCCTGGATGCAATAGTTTTCCATCTAGATTGATGATCTTTGTCCCGGGCCCTCATAGTTAGGCCCTGCTGAGCCTCTGGCTTGATTTTATGTAAGTAAAAAACGCCCCATGCACAGGGTGAGATGTTAGTACAGGACACATCAATGCTGTTCTCTGGGCTGTTTCTACCTCTCAAGATTTCACAAGATCTCATCACATGAGGGCACTTGCTGCCAAACCTGATCACTTAAATTTGATCCTCCCAAACCCTCAGGGTGGAAGGAGAGAACCCACTCCCACAAGCTGTCCTCTGACCTCCACGCTCATATGGTGAAACACACACACACATGCACAAAAACAAAACAAACAAATAAAAAAGGTAAAAAGAAAAATAACAAAAAACAATTTAAAGGAAGGCTCAGATTCCCACAGAGGCATTTCCTCTGCTCCGTTGCTACCTTGGGGCTGTCAGGTCCCAGGTCCAGCCTCCCAGGCTGCTGCCCCTGGGCCCAGGGAAGAGCCCCCATCACTGGCTCTTCTCACTGGAAATGCCATCCGTCAGGCCTGTGGTTCGAGCTGAAGTGTGGATGTGATGTGATGTGATGGTATGAAGCAGTGGTTCTCAGCAGAGTTTTGTGGGGTGCTGGGGACTAATCCCAGGACCTCATGAATGCTAAACATGTGCCCCACTCCTGGGCTCCTCACCCCCAGGTCCCAGTTCTCAGCTCTTAGGTCTCAGGGCTCTTTTCATACTTTTGAAAGGTCCATATGGTCAATATCCACTGATAGTCACAAAATTAGGAATGAAAACGGAGAACAATTAAAGACAGTTAATTTGTTTCCAAAACAACAAACCTATTACAAATGACATAAACAGCTGGACCACTTTTTGCTGTTTTCAGGCTGCATCTTACTGTGTCTGAGGCTGGCCCAGAATTTGCTGTGTAGCCCACACTAACGCTGAAGTTAAAAGTCTTACTGCCTGGCGGATCTCTGTGGGTTCGAGGCCATCCTGCTCTACAAAGTTAGTCCAGGACAACCAAGGTTGCACAGAGAACCCTGTCTCGAAAACCCAGCTCCCCATCCCCCACCCAAAAGATCTTCCTGCCTAAGCCTCCTAAGAGTTGTGATTACAGGCATGGCCCAGCATACCTGGCTTAATAACATTGTTTGTGTGTTTGTTCGTTTGACACAGGTTTCTCTGTGTAATCCTAGGTGTCCTGGAACTCCCTCTGTAGACCAGGCTGGCCTGTAGCTCACAGAGATCTGCCTGCCTGTGCCTCCCAAGTGCTGGGATTAAAGTGCATGCATGCTTGGCATGGACAAATTTTTATTGAGCATAAATTTCCCCCCCCAAAAAGGTGAGACTAGCATCAGTGTCATTAGTGTCTAATCTTTCTGTTTGTGGAATTTCTGACTTCCTGTGCATGATTCTCATGTTTGGTACTCTGTTCAATCTCTAATATTGCAATATCATATATTCTATAGCTTCTGAAAAATTCCTCCATATGCTTTTGAGAAAGCACATGGGAGTGAAAAAGGCAAATAAAGTCTTAGTTTTTTTGTGAGGTGTTTGGCTTGATTTGGTTTGAGACAGGGTCTCACCTATAGTTTAGGCTAGGTTTGAAATTCACTATATAATTCAGGCTTGCTGGGAATTCACAGAAATTCCCTGCCTCAGCCTTCCAAGAGGATGAATTACAGGCATTCAGTACCATGTCCAGCTTCTGTCAATATTACTACAGAGACTTTTACTTTATGTATGTGGGCATTTTGCCTGCCTGACACCACACCCATACCTGCTATCTGAAGAAGTCAGAAGAAGGTGTTGGATCCCCTAGAAATGGAGTTACAGATGTTTGTGAGCTATCATATGAGTGCTGGGAATCGAACCTGGGTCCTTTAGAAGAGCAGCCAGTGCTCTGAACCCCAGAGCCAACTCTCCAGCTAACATTATAAAGATTTTCCTGACTTTGCAGACTCTACAAAGGACTGTGGGAACACTCAGGGTCCACAGACCACACTTGGCTGATGAAAATCCAGCTCCAAATAGACGGTTTTCTTTTTCATTTATTACTATTTAAACATTTTTTTTAAAACAGTGTCTATTTATGCATGCTTGGCTGGTCTGGAACTTGCTTTGTAGAGTAAGCTCAAAGACAGATACCTGCCTCTGCTACCCAAGTGCTGAGATTAAATGAATGTACCACCACACCTTGCTGGAGTTTTGTTTTTCAAGTGTGTGTGTGTGTGTGTGTGTGTGCGCACGCGTGTGTGTGTGCCCTCATGCCACGTGGCACTTGTGATAAGAGGACAGCTGGGCAGGGGATTGAGTCTCTCTACCTTCCAGGCTCTAGGACTCCATCTCAGGTTGCCATGCTCAGTGGCGCCTTTCGTTACCCGATGAGGCGTGTAGGGGGTGATTTTAACCCTCTTTGTTTTCGACTTTATTGATAGTTATTTGAAGTGCACTACTGTATACATAATTTTGAGTATTCATTTGATCAGTTATACATTTCTTTGTAAGCCTCCCTTCCCCCTGCTCCATCCCCAGGCAATTACCAAGAGATTAATTGGCACTGTCTATTGTAATGAAAGTTTCGGTTTCTCTGTATGCTATGTAAATACGCTTTTGTTTTAATCCCAAATGTGGGATTTTAGTTGAGCTCTAGTTTGTCCACACCTGCTAATTGTCTCACGCTGAGCATGGCTTTTGGCCAGCTGGCCTTCCACATGCATGGAGAGGGTCGTGGTCTAGGACCCTGAGAATATAAATATGAGGACAAGAAAGGGAAGGTATGGCATTTGGTGTTGGCATTTGGCATGTACCAGTTTGGAGAGACCAGAGATGGTATGGGGGTTTGGAGCAGACAGATGGAGAGAAACTAGCAGCAGCGTAGAGGAGACTTCTGGCTGCCTCTGGGGTTGATGGAGATTGGTACGGAGCCCTCGACCCCTAAATAGCAAGGAGAAGTAAAGGGGTCTGTGACCCCTCCCCAGCTAACCTTTTCTCTCTTTTACTTAAGGTTGGGGGTTGGTGGAAGGGAGGTAGAGGCATAAACACGCCAAATAAGGGAGAATTTTAAGAAAGACCACTACAGTCTATACTTTTAAAGACATAGGATGAAGTATAGTGGGCTCTCTGTCTCTGCCCAGTTCCTTTTACTTTGCATGACAGCTTCGATATTCGTCTGTGTTGTTGTGCTGAGGGAAGCATCAGAAGTCACGTTCAGCCACCTATTAACTGGGTGACTTTGGGAAATTCACCTTCCTTGACTGGGCCTCAGAGAGAAAACAAACAACTTCCACCTTGCATAGTTAAGAAGATAAAAATGGACCCATGTGAGTAAAGAGAAGCATAGTTCCTGGCACTCACTGGGCACCTGATAAATACAAGCTATTTTTGAACCTGTGTTTGGGATGGAGTGGAGGAGGCCCGCTTGCCAGGCACGCGATGGGGGAGCACTTGTTTAGACGAATCTGACTCATGGCTCAATTTAACTACTTGTTAAATGTGTCTCACTTGTGCACCGCAAACTTCCACACGTGCCAGCCTCACCAGGAAATTTTTCTTCAGTGAGCACTGAGGACAGGGAAGTTTGTAGCCATGAAAACCCTGCCAATCTCTCTCTCTCTCTCTCTCTCTCTCTCTCTCTCTCTCTCTCTCTCTCTGTGTGTGTGTGTGTGTGTGTGTGTGTGTAAACCTAAAATCCCACTAGGCTGCTTTGAAGGTAGAAAAGGTGTACTCCTCTGTCTCCCTCACTGACTTTCAGCCTGACTGGCTGGGTTTGCTAAGACTTGGACTGAAGGCCCCTGGCCTGTGGAAGAAGAGGATGCCAGAAAAAGACAGAGGGTGCCATGTCTGTGTGACCCATGTCAGGACAGCCTGCGCTGGGGTGGTGGCAGTCAAGCTGGGAAGTTTCTCAGAGAACTGGAGAAGGAGCCCAGGCTGCTCAGCCCTTCCCAGGGCCACAAAAGACCTGCAGGGCCTGCTGCAGTCATGGTGGCTTCGAAACAGGACGGCCACTTCTCATGTGTTCATCTGCTGGCCAGTAACCACCTTTTCCTGATCTTGAAGATATAGTAGTGAGAGAGAGAGAGAAAAAGAGAGAGAACAAAACCACAAAGAGGACTAGCGAGAAAGAGTGGAGGGAGGGTGAGAGAGGGCTGGTTGCTCGTCCAGGTCTAGCTGGAAAGCGTAATGAAGTCTTGGTCAGTGACAGCCTTTATTTTTCCCCAGGGTTTGAAGTGGGGAGAAAATTGGACGAGGACAGCACGGCATGGCAGCACGAAGCCTTTGGGTGTGGGGTGGGGGATTTGCTTGGTAATCCTGGGAGGTCCCTTGGGTCACCCTCCTACTGGCCAGCATCTTTCTTCTCCACCAGATGCTGTGGCCAAGGCCCATGTTGCTGGTACTGCTCGATCGACTAAGTAACTTTAAGAGAATGACAGTTTTGCTGTGTTGTCCAGGCTGGCCCTAAGTTCCTGGGTGCAAGCTACCCCCCACCTCAGCCTTCAGAGTAAATGGATGGCAGGCATATGCCACAACAGTACATTTTGAAGGAAGATAAAGCTGGTCACTGAAGCCTGCCCTTTCCTACCCTAGGGGGAAAAGCATTACATGGTGTCTGTACCCATTGGGCTGGGGTGACATTTTACATTGGCTTTTTTTTTTTTCCGGTGCAAAGTGTTTGCCAGGTTATAAAAAAATTTCTTGGTGTCAAATACTGTGCAGGATTCACATGCAGCCGGGGGGTGGTGGCGGTGAATGCTTTTAATTCCAGCACCGGGGAGGCAGAGGCAGGTGGATCCCTGAGTTCTAGGCCAGCCTGGTCCACAGAGCGAGTTCCAGGACAGCATGGAGAAACCCTGTTTCTCAAATAACTACAACAAAAGATTTACATGTGTTATCTGTCACTTGATTGAACCCCAAAGGCGTTGTGAGGTGTGGATTCTATTATTGTTCCCATTTTACAGACAAACAAGTTAAAGCTTGAACTCCAGAGGACTGGAGTTCAGGTCCCAGCACTCATGTCAGGTGGCCCTCAGGGGCCTGCGACTCCCCTCTGAGGGATCCGACATCTTCTGGTTTCTGAAGGCCCTTGTGCACACGTGTGCATAGCTATACACACTCTTGAATAAAAATAAAAGTAAACCTAAGGGGGAAAAAAGAAATCAAGACATAGAAAGGTTAAGTAGCTGGGCCTGGTGTGCACACCAGTGGTCCCAATATCAAGGGGCTGATGCAGGAGGATTGTGTGTTGGAGGCCAGCCAGGGCTGTTTGGCAAGACTCTGTCTCTAAAGAAAAACTGACGATAGACATGCTTGAGGCAGAGCAAGACCGAAGAAGAGAATGGTTGTTTCTAGAAGTCTGGAATGATGGAGCAAAGCAAAATGGCGGCCTTGGAGTGGAGGTCAGGTTTCTAGACTCCCTGAGAGCCTCAGCATTTGGGTGAGGAGACGTTCATCCAGTTGACGTTTCGGGGGAACTATTTTGGGTCAATATCGTTTCAGGCAATGGGGATCTGTTGCTAAGCAAGACAGCTCACAGAACGTACATCCCTAGCACACCCTAATCACCGAACCTACCACATGGGGCTGATGTGACTGGACATTCTCTGTCTTTCAACCCTGTCCCTTGCCTCAGCATAAGCTCTGCTTCCTCACAGGGGTCTCTCCCAGTCAGTTTCTATAGGATGTCATCAGGTGGCTGATTTTTGTTGCTTCTGCCTTCCAGTGCTGGGATTAAAGGTGTGCACCACCACTGCCCGGGGGGATGATTGATTCTTTGACCAAAGTCTATAGACTTCTTGAGTATGTATATGCCAGACCTCGTGTTTGCTTTGCTTTATGTTGTGTGCTATGCTCGTGTGTGCATGCGGGGGTCAAGGCTGGAGGAGGATAGTGGATGTCCCTCTGTAGAACTATCTTATTTCTTGAGACCCTGTCAGTAATGTGGAGCTAGGCCCAGGGATCCCGCTAGCTCCACCTTCTGAAGAGCTGGAGTCATGGGCACCCACCGACATGGCATTGCCTGGTTTTTTGCCTGTCTCTGAGTCTTCATGCTTACACATCGGGCACCCTTACCAGCTGAGCCTTCTCTCCAGCCCCTCCTTTGCTTTGTTTTTAGCTTAGTGTTCACTGGTCTATTTTGGCTTTTTAGGAGATACTTAGGACTTGGTGTAGTCTTTGCGTAGCTAGTGCCTGGTAAAACGCTGTCCTCCTCCCCATCCTCCCCAGACCTCACATTGATTGATAGTCCTGACTAGAACCCTGAGAGGCTCCACCAGTGCCCTCCGCCATTGCCCTTGGCGTTCAGGATCGTGTTACAGGTGTGTTGGACACCTGCTTAGCTGCTGTGGCTTGAGACATGCTGGGTGCCTGTTGGCCATGGCTTTGTCTTCCTGGATGGCAGATGACTGGCCATCTTTTACTCCAGGTTAGCAAGTGGGCTGGGGCCTAAAGCCAAGCTCCACAGCCTGAGCTTCTACCCTTTAAAACGTCATGCATGTGGGCCTGGTGAGATAGTCCAGTGGGTAAAGGTGCTTGCAGCCAAGCCTGATGACCTGAGTTCAATCTCCAGTGTTCACAGGGCGGAGGGAGAGAACTGAGGTCTGCAGGCTTTCCTCCGAGCCCCACCCATCTACCACTGCAAACTCAAAGCCAGCCTGGGGCCAGCTTCTGCCTCCCAAGCGCTGTAATTACAGGCCCATACACCACCACATCCAACACAAAAAGGAGTTGCAGAGGAATGGTCTGCGGCATTTCCTGTCCAATTCTGCATCCTCTATACCTCCCTCCCTCCCTTTTTCTCTCTCTGTTTCTCCCTCTCTCTCTCCCTCTCCCCTCCTCTCTCTCTCTTTTTTTAATTTTCGGGACAGGGTCTTACCATGTTCCAGGCTGGCCTTAAATGCACAGAATCTGTCTGCCTCTGCCTCCTGAGCACTGGAACTGAAGGGGACGCTACCAAACCCGGCTCTCCTTCCTCGTTCTTGGTGACCTCCCAGTCCCTGGAGCTGTCCATCTCATCATCCGAGAGTCTGCTGACAGGCCAGATGTCACTGCTGAGTCAGCTGGCCAGCCCAGGGGCTGGCATTAAAAGGTGGCAGGTGGCGCACCTGCCCGAGTTCACCTGGCACAGAGTGGAGGCATTTTCTTTAGATCTGGCTGGCACTTCAGGAAGCCCGCCCCCTCTCCTGCCTAGGGCACCCCTGCTCTTCCCTCTTCCTAGCCCCCTTCTGCTTATCACAGGGAGATCAGGGTCTTTGGTGGTGTTGTCCTGTCCTCTATCTCTCTGAAAGGGGGTGATCTGAAGACAGCGGCCCTTCCTCGTTGACAGTTGTATCCCCAGAACCTAGAACAGTGTCCATGCCTGGCCACAGATACTAAAAGGACCCCGGCTTCTTCATCCAGGCAAGTGCACGATTTGACAACAACATGTGGCATTTGAATAGCTGCTTGTCCCAGCATCTCACTCCGTCTTTATGATAACTTTGAGGGAGGCCTGGCACGGCTCCTCAGGTCCCTTGCTCTTGCTGTCCTTTGGTCTGGAAGGAGCCCTGCGGTTCCTGGTCTCCACCAGCCTGTGTAAGTCAGCAGGACATCCACACACATGCGTGTACTTGCTCTTGTTTTGGATTAAGCACTGATATCTTCCATCCACCTTCTGAAAGTCTTGGCCTCTTCCTGTCTACCAGGTGTGTCCAATCTGCCCCATGGTCTACAGGCCACATGCATCCCAGAATAGCTAGGAAGGTAGAGCACAAGATTTGTAAACAGCGACGATGTCAAAAGGTTGGCTTCTTCTACAAAGGCAAAACTATCTCCCAAGCTTGCTGGCAATGTTGGTAACTGAAAACAAGCCCATCTGGGTCCTTCTGGGCCACAGTCAAGGCGAGGTTGCTCTTCCCACTTGAAGGCATTTCTGCCTGGTTTACCCAGGTACTTCTGCTCTCTGCAAGGTAACAGTCTGGGAGGGTCTTCCTAAAGGCTCCAAAGGGAAGGGCTTAGCCCTACTGGGTGGCACACTCAGGCTTGCTGGAATCCCCATCCGAATAACACCAAACTTAACATATGGACAAAAGCACATGGCATATTAAATGATTTACTGGGGTCAAAGATCAATGGTAGGCCTTCCCCCACTCTGCCAACCGCCTTCTGCGTCTGCACAGCCAAGATGCAGGGAGCTTCAGCTAGACTGGGCCCAGCAGCCCAGGCCTGCTCAGCCTCAGCCAGTTAATCTACAATGACACCTTCTTTTCCTACCAGAGGAAGGCTTTGACTTGAACTCCCTAGAGACCTGCCTTTTGGAATCCAGATTTCTCTGCTTCAGACTCTAATTTAGCTGGTGTTGGACACAGAAGCCTAGAAAAAGCTGAAACTTGTTTATTTGTTCTTTTATTCCTGGGTTTATAATTTGACCTAATATACTGTACGTCTGTACATGTGTTGATCTCAAAAAAAAAAAAAAAAGTCTGAGCTTGCCTGCTCTGGCCATGTTGGCAAGCAGCTGCTAAAGCCATCAATGGTGTTTGCTTCCAGTTACAAAAGAAAACATTCTCTATTTGGGCCATGTTGTTGTTTTTTTCTTCTTCGTCTCTCTTTCCTTTCCTGATTTAAAAGGGAAAATATGGTTCCCAGTAGAGATGAGGGGCTGCCCTCATCCCCTTCTAGTGCTCAGAATGGCTAAGGGAACATTCGGCACACCTGCCTCATCCTTTTTCTAATATTCCTCCTTCTCTCCGCCTGGACGCGTTCTTAGGGGCTTTGGCTTGCATTACTGAGCAGAGAGGCAGGCTTCTCTCTCTTCCCTGGGGGAATGCTGGTTTATGGCTCCACATCTCCCTGCACCTCTGGCGTGTTTTCAGCGAGGGTAGGTTGTGTCCCGTCCTCGTGTGCAGTGAAGAAATAACTGCTGATGGGAACAAGAAAACATGAGGAAAGCCTAACCTCTGCTCAGGCCCTCTGAAGGAAAGCCTGACCCTGACCTTGCTCTCATGCTTTGGGGAAAATTTCATTTCCCAAAATACATACGAATTTGAGAGTGCCTCTGGCTGGGATGGAGGGAAGGCCATATGGCAAATATGGGGTTCACATATGCAAATATTTGCTTCAGAGAAAATGTTTTAAACAAGGGTCCTCCATGGTAAGTGTAGCCTAGAAGGCTGGCCTGAGAGCTTTAAGGAGCAAGGAGTGGAAGCGAAGGAGCAAGGAGAACAGTGCGGCTGGGAAGCAGCCCTGACGGAGCCCTCAGGCGGCAGAGGCCTGAGAGGGTGCCGGAAGATGGAGGTGCTTTGGAAATGGAAGGAGGAAAGCCTTGTGACCAGCTAGCAGAAAGAGGGCTCTTCTAAAAAAACGGCAACAGAGGGATGGGGTGGGGTGGCAGCGCCTTTAATCCTGGTACTCAGGAGGCAGAGGCAGCTGGATCTCTTTGAGTTCAAGACCAGCCTGGACTACAAATCCCGTCTAGGTCAGCCAGGGCTCTGTTACACAGAGAAACCCTGTCTTAAACAAAACAAAACAAACAAACAATAAAGACAACAGAGGCTGCTGAGGGAAATGCCCTAGCCAGAATGAAAGACACCAGGACAGGAGCCTCTTGTAGCACTGCTTATTTATTTATTACTTATTTACAGCTATCCATGTATATGTCTCTCTCTCTCTCTCTCTCTCTCTCACACACACACACACATGCACACATGCCTGCATGTACCATGGTACACGTGTGACAAGGGGACAACTTAGAGGAGTTGTTCTTTCCTTTTACCATATGGGTCCCTCGTGTCAAACTCAGGTTTCCAGGCCTTGCCCACTGAGCCATCCTGCTGGCACTCAAAACACTGTTTTCACAAAAAATGCGGCTCAGATCTCAGCTATGGCATGGAAAGTTCTCAGCAGCCCCAGGGGCTCTGGCTAAGGGACAGAGTTGAGTGGAAATGGCTAACCAGCAAGCTAAGGTGAGCCCCTCTAAGAAGTAAGATGGAGTGCTGGGGAGGCAGCTCGGGGCCAGGGTTTGTACATTTCAGATCCCCATCATTCATTGCTGCACATGAAAGCTATAGACTTAAGTACTGACCTTGTAAAGTGGAATCCCTCTCCATTTGTTTAGGATTTCTATCTCTTTCTTTCTCTCTCTCTCTCTCTTTCTGTTTTTGTGGCTGCTTTCTGAGACAGGGTCTCGTGGTGTTGCATACCCCTGGCTGGTGTGGTGCTCACTATGTAGACCGGGCAGCCTCAAATTCACAGTCTTCCTGCTCTGCTTCCCAGTACTTGAGACTGCAGGACCACAGCCCCACACCTGGCCTTGTTTTAATTTCTTTTTCTTTCTTTCACGGGTGTTAAACATTTTTTCTAATCCTGTATGTATTTTGTTAGATTTATACTTGTGTTTTTCTTTTTTTTTTTTTTTTTTGTGCTGTTGCAAATGGTACTTTAAAAACATTTGAAATTCACATGCTCATTGGGGTCCTTAGGAAGAAATGAGAGAAAGGGCTTTTCTTAGCTGCCTCTATGAGTTTGTCCTCCTGAAACTGAAAGCTAGGGCAAGATGGGTCAGCAGTCACAGCTGTCTCTTACTCCATCTCTTCTCCCTTCCTCCCTCTGTAAATGTTTGTTTATTTCATTTGACTGGATTGATGTTATGTTAAAGAAGGGGGGAGGGAGCTATGGAGAAAGAAGGGAATGTTGAAATCTCAAGGCTAAGATCTTTGGAGAAGAGATGCCTGTTTGAGAAGGGATGCTGTGTGCAGAACTGAACATCAAGGGACGGAGGCTTCAGGCAGGTGGTTAAGCTAAAAGCCTGAGAAGAGCAAGGCACATTCTGTGTTTAGTTACATGTAGCAATCTACCAGAATAAAACATGATCTAAGATCAGTTTCCTTTGGGGCCCAGAATCAAATCTCCACTGTTCTACTATCATTCTAATGCAAAGACAACATATGGTCAAAAATGTGTCTGAAATGTGGGCTTTGCTGCTGCTGTTTGCTGATTTCAAAGGAGAAGGGGAGGATTCTGTGCCCAGCCCTCAACTGCACAGTGCCTGCCCGGTTCCCTGGGAAGCAATGCTCAATCAATGTATAGTATATTGAAGAATCTGCAAGCAATTTCACAAGGTTGGTTCTCAGTGCCCAATGACCAGAGCTGGGGGTTCTGGTTGTGGGTCCTGGCTGAGGGTCCTGGGGGTCTGGGGGGTATGATTCGAAGGGCAAAGATAAGTAGTTGTTAGTGATAGCATCTAGGGAAACAGCTATGTTGAGAATCATTTGGCCTCTGGGATGTTTTTGCTGTGGCAAAGGCTCAGTGACCAAGGTAGCTGGGAGAAATGGATCTGCCTTGGACTGTGCGCAAACTCTTCAAGTTCACTTCTGCTCTAAGTCTGAGGTGTGGTCGCAGAGCTAACAGGTGTGCTGGGGGACCGAGCAGTGACAGGATGTGGTTTGGGATTGATTCCTGTAGGGTTATTTTTTTCTTTGGATTATGTATCCCAAGATGCCCATGAGCTATGGTGAGAGTGTGCCCTCTGTTAGAAGAACTGGAGAGGGGCTGCAGGAGAGTACCCCTAGGTCAGGGCCTTAGATGGAGCAAGAGTTTCTGAGCCTTGAAAGACAGGGCAGGATGGGTGGTGATGACACACATCTTCAATCCCAGTAGAGGAAGGGGCAGGCTGGTTTCTGAGTTCGAGGCCAGAGTGATCTACAGAGTGAGTTCCAGAACAGCCAAGGCTACACAGAGAAACTCTGTCTCAGATTAAAAAAAAAAAAAAGGAGACAGGGCAGAAGGTCTCCAACAAGTAACAAATATAGAGGGATCCAATGGTAGGAGGGTGCAAAGGAAATACACCATTTAATCAAAGGCCAGGGTTCAGTCTGAGCCCCAAGCAAATAATTTATAGAACTTTAATTATTTTTTAATAGTGACATGTTATGTACATTTCTCTGCAGTTCAAAAAACAAAACTCTCTTTCTATCCTTCTATCTATCTTTCTATCCCCTCTATCTATCCTTCCCTCTCTATCCCAGCTCTTTCTCCCTCTCTGTGTAAAGGGTTTACTATTCCTATTTTACAGAAGAGAAAATACACACTCCAGCAAGATTAACTGTTTTGTCCAAGGCTGTCTAGTAGAGTGATAGAGACTGTCTAGCTGTAAGTTCTGCCGTCTTTCTGTAATGTGCTTACATTGGTCAGGATATTTATTTAGGACACCGGGGTGTAGGTCAGTTTGCTTTTCCTGCTCTGCTGAGAGGGGTGGAGAGAGGGGCAGGCGGTTACAATGTTGAGGCAGAGAGAGGGGCGGTTACAATGTTGAGGCAGAGAGAGGGGCGGTTACAATGTTGAGGCAAGGGCTCTAGACCCGCCAGGAAGTTAAAAGTCTCTGTGAAAAGAGAAATAAAGCCAATCTGTCCTGAGCTCTCAGGTCGAAGGCTGTGTGGAGGGCACAGGTTATCAGTGCTGAAAGACTGATTGCTAGCGGACTAACAGACAGGAAGACTAACAACTACTCACATTAGGAGCAGGAATTTCTCAGCTGATTAGACAGCAGCTTGTTGGAGGTGGGGTGGGTTCTAAGCGCAGGGTCAGGGCTGGGCCTTCAGTCCTCTCAGCCTTCCTATTTCCCCTTGAGACAGGGTTCTACGCATCCCAGGTTGGCCTTGAACTCGCTATGTAGCTGAGGATGACCTGGAACGCCTGATCCACCGTGCCTGCTTTATGCAGGTTTGGATGGGAGATTGAACCCAGGTCTTGTGCATGCTAGGCAAGTGCTTTAAGGACTGAACAGCACCCTCAGCTCCTAGATGAGGCCATTTCTAATTGAGTTTTTGTTTCTAGACAGGTTCTCACTTGTGTTGAATTCATAATCCTCCTTTCTTTACTTTTCAAGTACTGAGATGACAGATGTGCTCCACACCTGGCTCCAGAGATCCATTTTTAAATATAAAAAAAAAATTTTACAGCCAAGCGTGGTGATGCACACCTGTAATCCCAGCACTCAGGGAGGCAGAGGCAGGAGGATCTCTGTGAGCTTGAGGCCAACATGGACCACAAAGTGAGTCTAGGACAGCCAAAACCACACAGAGAAACTCTGTCTTGAAAAATAAATAAATAAATAATTTAACTTATTTTGTGTGTGTGTGCGCGTGTGTGTGCATTGATGCATATATGTATATCGCACGCAGGCAGGTATTCAAGGAAGCCAGAAGAGAAGGTATTGGATCCCTTAGAGCTAGAGTTACAGATAGTTGTGGGCAGCCTGATATGGGTGCTGGGAATTGAACCCAGGTCTTTTGTAAGAGCAGCAAATGCTCTTTTTACTGCTGAGACATCTCTCCAGAGCTTAGATTTTTTTTTTCTTTAAAAAATTATATAATTAGGCTGGGAATATAGATATAGGAAATAGATATGTCTCAGTGGTAGATTCCCAGCACTGCAATTAAAAAAACAACCTGCATCATTTCACATTCATTAGGATGGTTATTTTATCTGTCTCCACATGGATTTGCGTACATATGCGTGTACATATTTCCAGAAAACAAATATTGGCTTGAGCATAGAGAAGTTAAAAATCTTGCCTTTTTCTTTTTTTTAAACAGGATTTCAAGTAACCCAGGCTTCTCTCCAACTTTATACAGCTGAGGATGACCTTGAAGTCTTGGTCTGCCTTAGACCTTGGAAGCACCAAAGGCGCACAGTGAGCACAAGTCTGGAACTCTCACACACGGGGATGAGTCATCAAATGGTGCTCCTGCTGTGGAGACAGCACAGCGGTTTCTTAGAACATGAAATGTCATATATGACCCAGCACTTCCTCTCTGTGCACACATGGAACAGAAAGGCAGACGCTGTAGCTCTCTTTGAATACCAGTGTCCATAGTGGCATCCTTCACAATAGCCCAGTGGGGAGACGCTCCCAAGTGTCCACCAAGCAAATATGCTATATGTGCACAGTGGAGCATGAGCCATACTTAAAGGGAGGAAATTTAGACACAGTTGCAGCATGGATTAACCTTAAAGGTGTTCTGCTGTGTGAAAACAGAGTGGCTCTCCTCAAATGAAGGACCTGGATTGGTCATAGACAAGGGTACAGAGAGGAAAGCAGTGGTCGCGGGGGCTGAGGAGTCAGGAACAGTAGGCAGTTACTGTTTCGAGGGTGAATAAAGACGGAAAAGTCCTAGAGATGGCTAGAGACCACAGCTATACAACACTGTGTGCTTAACTCTACTGAGTTGCGCTTAAAGTGTCCAAATGATACTTAAAAATATATAAAAATACTTTACCATAATAAAATAATTTAAGCATATATAGAACATTGACAACATTGATGAAAGAGATTGAAGAAGAAACAGTAAGGTGGGTGTGGGGGCTCATGCCTTTAATCCCAATTCTTTGGATGCTAAGGCAGGAGGATTACCATGAGCCTGAGGCCAGCCAGAGCTTTAGAGTTCTGAGCCAGCCTGGGCTGAAGAACAGCACCTTGGCTGAGAAGCAAACACACAAGCAAAACACAAAAAAAAAAAAGGAAGAAAGAAAAGGCATAATGAGTGAAGAGATTCTGGCTTAGAAGAATTTGTACTACTGAAATATCTATACTATACAAAGCAATCTTCATCGTCAATGTAATCTCTATGAAACTTCAGAGAAATAGAAAATAGCGCCCTAAATGTTACACAAAACGATGAAAACCACAAAGATTATGAAAAAGCTAAGGCAAGTTTTTCTTCTTTCTTTCTTTTTTCTTTCTTCTCTTCCTTCCTCTCTCCTCCTCCTTCCTCTTCTTTTGATGCTGGGGGCGCGGGCAGTGGGATGCTAGGCGAATTCAGGCTTTGTATATGCAAGGCAAGCACTTTGACAAAAAGAACAAAGGTGGAATCTTTATCCTACAAGATTTCAAAACTCTACCACAGAGCTATAGTAATCAAAACAGCATTTTACCACATACAAGCAGATTAACAGAACAGGATAGGATCCCAGAAATAAATCCACACATTAGCGGAGAGTTAACTTTTGTCAAAGATGCCGAGAACATATGACGGAGGAAAAAAGTCTCTTCAGTAAATGATGCTCTGAGAACTGGACATGCAGAGGAATGGAGTGAGATTCTCATCTCATACCATCTACAAAAATCAAGTCACAGGCCATTAAGGACCCTGGACTCTGGAGTTGCTGTAAAGGGTGCAGGCCAGAAACTCCATGACACTGGCCTGGGCAGTGATGGCTTGCATATGACGCAAAGGGCATAGGTCTGGCCACGAAAGAGACAAATGACTTACATCAAAGTAGAGAGCTTCAGAGTATGGAAGGTACAGCGTGAAAGCAGAAGGGGAAGATTTTTGCAGGGAGGAAAGGGACTGATGGGATTGAGAGAAAAATGATGAGGGAGGGTGGACATCTTTGTAAGATAACCAAAACCCCCAGAAACAAGAATTTTAAAAATATGGTGGTGTGCGTAAAAACTTAAAAAAATCTTTTAAAAACTATTATATGTATGAATGTGTGTGTGTGTGTGTGTGTATATATATAATCTACCTACCTACCTATCTGGTGTTGGGCATCTGTTGGGCATCCTAGAACTTGCCAGTGGAGTCAGGAAGATCACATCAAGGTCATCATAGTGAGTTTGCGGCTGACTTGGCTATGAGACACCCCATCTCAAGAAACAAAACTAAACATGGGAATGACAGCTTCTTCAGAGCTGCAGCCACTGTGAGTGTTCCACGACTCTGTAATAATTCTCACCATGTTCCTGTAAGTACCCTACCTAAACTCATTCCGTCACATACACACACACTCACACATACACAGACCTGCACTCCCACTCACATTCACACGCACATATTCACATACTCACACACATTCACACACACATACATTCACACTTGCACACATGTAGTCACACATGACATAAAATAGAAGGCAAACCAGCTGAGAAGAGGAGGATCACTGGGAATGGGGGCAAGAAAAGCCAGGGCACCAGGGTGAATACGATTAAAAGTCATGATTTACATATTTGAAAATGTAACAAAATTATATATATATATAATTAATATATACTAATACAAAACGTTAAGAATGCTTGGTAATAAACTGAGCCAAACCCAAAACTAAACAGACTAAAAAAGTCAAATGCTTTGCACAGCAAAAGAAACTATTAACAGAGAGGCAAGGCAACCTATGAACTGGGAGAAACTATTTGAAAACCATACATCTGACAAGAGGCTAATCTCCAAAATATGTAAGGAACTCAAGTTTCTCAACAGTAAGGAAACAAACACTGGTTAGAATGTAGGCAGAAAGAAGGGATACACACTTCTCAAGCCAGCCAGGTAGTCACTGAGGACCGGAGAAATGCAAATGAAGTCAGTCGCTATCAAAAAGACACGGGTAAGACGTCAGGTAAGGGAACTCTTAAGTACACTTGGTGGGAGCAGAAACTTGCAAAAACTTAAAAACAGAACTGCCATACGCTCTAGAGAGCCAACCACTGGGCATAGATCCAAAAGATATGAAATCAGTAGTTTAGGAGATCTATGCCCCCCACAATCATTACAGTGCTTACTCAAGATAATGCAGGTAGAGTCACCTTAAGAGTTCATCATAGGATAACCAGACAAAACAAGTACTTTACATATACGTGTGTGAATGAACATATATGCATGTGTGAATGTATATATCACAACAAAACACTTCAGCCGTTAAAAGAGAAAAGTGAGCCAGGAGGTGGTGGTGCATGCCTTTGATCCCAGCACTTGGGAGGCAGAGGCAGGTGGATCTCTGTGAGTGTGAGGCCAGCCTGGTCTACAGAGTGAGTTCCAGGGCAACCATGGTTACACAGAGAAACCCTGTCTTGAAAAAAAAAAGTGCAAATGGAAAGCCCATAGTCTGTGATATATTTGTACCTGAGATATAATATGTGGAATAGGCCAGGGGCAAAAAGTCAAATATTGCATGGTCTCACTTACATGTGGAATCTCAAAAGGTTGAACTAAAAAATAAACAGATCAGTGGCGGCTGTGACAGGGGCACTGAGGAGATGCTGATCAAATATCATAAATTACACTATGTAGATGGAATAAAGTCAAACTTAAAAATTGCTGAGAGAGGAAATTCCGAAAATTTTCTCCACAAAAAGTACACGAAGTGGTGCATATGCTAAGTAGCTTGCAATGTACACACATGTCACTATGGTGGACATCATAAGTACATGCAAGTTACACTTGTCAGTTAGATGCACAGAAACAAACACACCAAAGACTTTACTGGACACTGGGGTGGCTAGTCTTTGTCAACTTTCACTACTTCTGGAGTTAAGAAAATCTCAAGCAGCTGGGTATACCTGTAAGGGATTTGTTTTTCTTTTTGTTTTTTGAGACAGGGTTTCTCTGTGTAGCCTTGGCTGTCTTTGAAGCCCAGGCTGGCCCTCTAACTCATGGCAAATTCTTTCATTTCCCTGGGCGTTGGATTACAGGCATAATTCCTTTTTTCTTTGGGGAAGGGTCTCATGTAGTTCAGGATGTCCTTGAGCTCTTTATGTAGCTAAGGAGGAATTTGGATGTCTGAGCCTCTTCAGTGTTGGGATTCTGTAATCCCAACTGTACCCACTGTCATGCCTATTTTTATGTGGTGCTGGGGATTGAACCTAGGACTTTGAGCATTCTAAGCAAGCATTCTACCACCCCAGCTACCCCTAGCCCATCTGTTTGCTTTTAAAAACAGCATTGAAAAGTTGTTATTAGCATCCAGATGTGGTGGCACATGCCTGTGATCCCACAACTTCAGAGAATCAGGATTTTAAGTTTGAGGCCAGTCTGGTCCATTTAGGGAAAGCCTGACCCTAAACAATCTGGTGTTTTCAGTTATACAATATTGCTCTCTTAGATAGCTCAGCTTGCCCAATGGATAGAGCATGAGGCTCTTGGGTCGGTTCTGCTTTGAAAAGGAAAATATTATAGATGAGAAGAAAGTCTCTACACGGCCTCCCTCAACCTCGGGCATCCCTGCACACGATCTGCTCATAGCTAAAGCTTCTAAAGTTAGATGGCATTTCTTTGGCTTGGATGGTGAACACGAGGCCTCACCGTCACTAAAGACTTCATCCCCAGCATGATCATCTTATAAAGAATGGTTTTTGTGTCTTTTTTTTTTAAACTTTGTTTGGCACAACACTGTTTTTAAAACAAGTTTCCATGCTGTCCTGTTCTTGGTTTATGTCCTGTTTTTATTATTTCCTTCTTTGAAATTATTACATATCACAGGTAGCTCACCCTTTATCTAGCCAAATCACCATTAATGGTTGTATGCAGTGTTTTGACTTGGGAGGTAATGGTGTGTTGCCTCATTCATACTTGTGATTTATGCTTTTCACACTGTTCTAACAAAGTCCAGTAACATTCATAAGGAAAAAGTAATCATACAGAAGTTTTCATAGATCCCGAGATTGAACCCAGGGCCACAAACATGGTGGCTATGCATTTTATGGTAACTATGCTGAAAGTGTATGTGTGTATACATGTATATACACGTATATACATCATGTAATATATAATATAGGGGGCTGGAGAGATGTGTCAGTGGTTAAAGCACTGGCTGCTCTTCCAAAGGACCCGGGTTCAATTCCCAGCACCCACGTAGCAGCTCACGACTGTCAGTAACGTATGTTCCAGAGGATCTGACACCATCACACAGACATACATGCAGGAAATGACCAATGCACATAAAAAAAGTAAGTTCATTAAAACATATATGTTTCAGATTTTTGTTTAAAGATTTTAAACTTGTGTGTGTCATGTGCACATGAATGCAGGTGCCTGCGGAAGCTAAAGGCTTCCTGCTGGGTTGCGAGCAGCCCCACACCGGTGCGCTGGGGTGGTGAGCCGGGGCTGGGGTAGGTGTAGGAGGTCCTCTGTAAGTGCTTTTAACTGCTGAGCCTTCTCCTCAGGCCTCCGAGAGAATGTATTTTTAACCATTGGAAGGATTTGTTTTAACTGAATTGGAACCACGGCAGACTTCTGGGCGTTAAGCCCGAGCCTGCGTGTATTCCTAGAGCCCAGGGTGGCCCAGGATACACTGTCTTGGAGCTGCTGCTGCAGCAAGGACGGAAGGATAGCAGAGGCTCTGCGTACTTATTTTCCCCTCAGAATTCAGAACAGCCTGTACCTATGAACTCCTCAACTGCCAGGAGGAACCACGGCCGCAGGGCACACCCTATGAAACCTCGCGAAAAGGATGTGGGGCCTGGGGAGGCGGCTTTGGGGGAGACTCACAGAAAGGGGAGCGCGGTAAGAGAGACCTAAGGCACCCAAGTCCTTCATCCTTCCCTAGGACTGAGAGAACTTGATCCCCTGGACCTGCGCGCTGCTAGCTCCTGTCACCACCTCATCTTTTTACCCACGAGCTTAGGATGCCAGAGACGGAATCAAGACGGGGGTGGGGTGGGGGGAATCTGCAAATTCCCAGCACCTTGCGCTCCGCGCCGTGTCATCCTTAACCAAAGGCGCAACTGAGTGTAAAATAAGTAAAGTTCTTGCGCTGGCCGAAACGACTCACACACAAAGACTCTCCGGTGAGAGAAAGAAAAGCAAAAAGCAGCAGAAAAAAAGAAAAACACTCCCCTCCCTCCAGAGTCCCTTCAAGCCTCTAATCTCATCTCTGAAAAGGAACTGTACTTTACTGTCCACAAAACAGTCTATTTTCAAAGTGAGAGCGGGAGGGCGCTGGGAGGAGAGGGGCGCCGGCCCACGGCCGCGCATTCCTGCTTGTTGATGGAAGGCAGTGGCCGAGGACAGACACTTTGAAACCACCTGTGAACGAATTAAAGACCGAGGGGGGCAAAACCCCCATCACAAACAGAATCTCACTGCTCAAGTGTGAAAGAAAAGGAAGAAAGAAAAAGCCAAGTAGATCCTTGCCGGCAACCACTAGATGGACGTAGAATTCAAAAACATTCTTAGGGGAGATCAAGGATGCCAGGCTTTGAAGCCTGGAGGGCCGGCGAGGCTCAGAGCGCCCGGCCGCGCGCCCCACACCCGAGCGCCGCGCTCTTGCACTTGCTGGGGGAAAAGCATTTAAATGGGAACAATGTCAAATTTCACAGCTATCTTATGTCCAGTGACCTTACGGGACCCCGAGGGAAAGACAGATCGAAAATGATTGTTCTCGACAAGTTCCTCAAAGCGGAGAAGTCAAATAGGCAGCCCTTCAGCAAGCATGTCTGCGGAATGAAAAGAGAGAACCTCCTAAAACTGCCGCAGTTGCGCGCCCTGCCCGGGGCCGGCTAGAGCCTCGGGCGCTGGCTCGCCCCCTCGCTTGCGTGCCTATTTATTTATTTATTCTCTCTCTATATATATTTATTTACTCATTCACCTGCTCCACACAGGACTTCGGCGCGGCTCGTTGTTTATCTAATACACAGACATGGAGTTCCATCTGTCAACAGTCCTAAGCACTTGGGAGGAAACATTTGTTGTGTGTGTGTGTGGGGGGGAGAAACAGGAAGTAACCATCTATTCTGAAATATTTAATCAATCTGAAGCAGCTTTTTCTGATGTTGAAAGAAAACGAGACAGGCTCGAGTCTGAGGGGGAAAAGTCTACACGCTAAGTGAAAGAACAATAAAGGACAATTTAGGAGAACAAAGATGAGCTCTCAAACCTCTGTCTGAATTTTAGACAAGAATTTCAATGACACTTATGTCCTCTAACTTTGCCTTAAGTGAATCATCTTAGCTTAATGGCTGCCCCCTCCTTAAAAGAAAAGAAGCATTAGAGAGGGGACTAAAAGTCCCTTTCATCACTACCCAGAATCACGCCCCTTTCCCAGGACCTCTACTGAGTTTGACATGAATATAACCCTATTCTCTTTTTTGGTACTTTTATTTACACGTATGATCCTTAAAGAACTGTGATAGCTTTGTGATAACTATCCAAATTGACACCGTGCTGCATAAACTGCTCCAAATCTATCTTGCTTATGTCACTCAGGATTATGATTTTTTTTTACACCTATCCATATAGATATATTATTCCTTTTTCTGGACAGTGTTTTAGAAGAGGAAAAAGATGTTTATTCACAGGAAAGTTTTATGTGTTCTTGCATGTTTCTACCTGTCTGGCTTAGGAGCAGTTCATTGAAGAAGCAAGCAACTGTTTTGGGTTTTCAAAAAGATTGACAAAACAGCCAGAGTGACAGGGGATAACACAGGGCATTTCAGAGAGTCCCATTAAAATAATATCCTAAACCAGGAATCGTAAGAGAAGCTGTTGCCTTGCCGGTTGGGTGTCGGGAGGGTTGCAATGCTGGGGATTGAGCCAGAGGCCTTGTACTTCAGAGGAAGGCAGTCTACCACTGAGCTATATCTTCAGTCCTCTGCCTAGGGCTTAAAAATTTTGGTCTAGCCAAATATGGTGACACACGCCTTTAATCCCAGCACCCTGGAGGCAGAGGCAGGGCAGATCCCAGAGTTCGAGACCAGCCTGGTCTACAGAATTCCCGGACAGCCAGGGGTACACTGAGAAACCCTGTCTTGAAAACCAACCATCCAAACAAACAAAAAACATTTACTCTAGATGAAGACTTTTGTCTGTAAGAGATATATTTTTCAAAAGATGCTAAACTAATTGAAACAAGATTTTCTAAGATGCAACAACCCCGGAATCTAGAAAGTGTACAAAACAAAAGAAACAAATGAAAGAGACTTTGCTTTGAGGAATCATTGATATGTATGTGCAGAATCAAATAGTCTCAGAATGTATCACAGGGAAAGAGAAAACTGTGGCAGGCACTTAGCAAACGCTGCTTACAACAGTGTTAATGTTACCTTGCCGGTAATCCTGTGCACAAACTTGAGAAAGCAGGGCTTTGGTTTGTTCAGGTTTTCCTCAGGGAGGGGCAACAGAATCCCTGAAGCATGATTTGAAAAAGAGGTATAAGATATTCTACCCAAAATTCAACATCACCTTTAGTCTTGCCCCTCTCCTCCTCTAACCCCTAGGTAATGTTTGCTGCTGCTTTTGCAGAAAAGCAATTTTGTTAATCACTTTAGCACCACTTCTTGCATCCCTGGCAATACTCAGAACTGCCTCCATCCAAGCCTTTGATGTGGGAAAGAAACACACACACACACAGACACACAGACACACTCTTTCGCATGTAATCTGAAAACAATTCACCTCTTGTCAATGAATGCACAGCACTCCACTTTAATAGACAGCAAGTTCTGTGGAGGCTTCTAATCCTTTCTGCTAAAGAAGAGAATCACTCAGGTAGCCCAATGTCATTCAGGAGTTAAAAATCACTTGAAATGTTTTGTGGTGTGTTTGGTGTTTCTTAAAAAAAAGAAAAATCATTTGCTGAAGATTACTGCTCAAAACAATGCAAGAAAAAATAAAAATAAGAAATAAGAAAAGATTCCTCATCCCCAACTCAAACAGGATATTCTTCTCAACTCAGATAACTCTATATGTACCACAAAAAAACCAAACCAACCCCCCCCCTTAATCCCTCAAAGCTGTGCTGTATCAGAGAAGCAGCTGTAAGAGAGGTGGCCTAAATTCCAGAAATGTACAAAAGATTTGGTTGGAAAGAAAGCTAAAAAGGAAAAAGAAACTCAGCCGGCATTGCCATGATGTGAAGAGGTAAATTTAGAGCAGTAAAAATGCAAATAATGCCCCCCCACACACCAAAAAAAGAAAGAAAGAAAGAAAGAAAGAAAGAAAGAAAGAAAGAAAGAAAGAAAGCTGGGAGATACTATCTGAACGGTCTCCTGGGCTCCTAATGTGCGTCTGTGTTTGGAAAGGGAAGGGAGGGATTTTGAATTCTCTGAGACGCATTTGACTTGAAGGTGTGTCCTTGTGGTGCTGTAGCATTCTGAAGCTTTACTCCACAAACTGCTCTCTTTTTTTATAACTTTTAGTTGAAGTCAGTAATTTCTCCTAGCTTAGTTTTTTTTCTTATGCATTATTGCTTATTTAAACTCAGCTTATTAAAGTTATTTAAACCTATAGTTATAGTATCTTTACAATGTATTCATTTTGATCAGAGAGCTCTGTTAACATACTACAAATCCCCTTTGCTTACTGGTGCTCTTTATTTTGAAGTAACAATTTCTCTCATTAGGGCTTCTTCCATTTCCTCAAATATGCTAAAATTTTTTCTTCTTCCTCTCTCCATCTCTTTCTCTTGGTTTTTTGAGACAGGGTTTCTTTGTGTAGACTTGGCTGTCTTGGACTCGCTTTGTAGACCACACTAGCCTTGAACTCACAGAGATTAGCCTGCCTCTGCCTCCCAAGTGCTGGGATTACAGGCGTGCACCACCACACCGGGCTCACCATTTGAATTCGCATTCTTTAGAATTCTCTCTTAGAGATGAAACTGATTTTTCTTGTGAGTTTTTGTTTTGTTTTGTTTTGTTTTAAGAGAGGGTCTTATTATGTGGCTCTTGATAGATTCAACTCATTATAGACCATGGCCTTGAACTCACAGAAATCTGTCTGCCTCTGCTTCCTGAGTGCTGACTGTAAAAACTTGAGCCATGCTGTCTGGTGCTAAAATTATTTTTGTGAATAATGAATATAGATAGTTAATAGGCAAAAATTCAAAGATATCAAATGGGGCAAGAGAGCTGGCTCTTTGGGTTAAGGTGCTTGCCACCAAGCCTGACTTCCTGAGTTCAATCCCTGAGACCCACATAGTGAAAGGAGAGAACTGGGCCCTACAAGCTGTGCCATGGTACACACCCACACACCAGTATTATGGAATTGTATGATGCCAAGTTACTTCCTGTTATCTCATTGATCTTGCCTAGACCTCATGATTCTTAAATATTTAAAATTCCATTGTTTGTTGATTTCTTATGAGAGCTGATGGGACATTGAATTAAGAGTTTCTTTTAATAGTTGATATTAATGTGTGTGTGTTTGTGTGTGTGTGTGTGTATATGTATGTGTGTGTGTGTGTATGTGTGTGTGTGGGGGGGTGTGTAGACAGGCTGAGCCTCCATCTGCCTCTGCCTCCTGAGTACTGGGATTATACATTTTATGAGTATGAATGTTTTGCCTACATATATGTGTGTATACCATGCCATGCCTGGTATAAATGAATTTCAGGAGAGAGTCATGGACCTTGTGAAGTTAGGATAGCTCTGAGCCATTATGTGGCTCTGAGAATCAAGCCAGGGTCCTCTGCAAGAGCAACAAGTACTGTAAACCTATTGCATGTTCTCTTACCCCTCCCCCACCCTTTTTTGATTGAGGTTTCACTGTTTAGCTCTGGTTGGCCTGGAATTCACAGAGAGACGGTTTCCTTTGCCTCCCAAGTTCTAGGCTTAAATGCATGCATGACCATGTCTGGCTAGCTTTAACTTTCTTAACTCTACAAAATAGTATTAAGTATTACTGTTGTGTACCTTTAGTTAAACTGATTCAATGTGCCATCTCAATTATGACTACATCTCAAATCAGGAAATGTGGAAGGTCTGGTTGATCTCTATTGTTTTTAAAGAGTTAGGCTAGTGCAAGGCCTGACCCTTCTGGCTGTTCTCCTACTCCTGGGTGGAGGAAGATTTTGACTCAACGTCTCTTGAAGGCTGAGTGCTGTGTGGTCCCTGATTAGCAGAGAGACTTCCATGCAGCTTTAGTGTGTCATTCTGCTTCTTATCAGGGAGCTTCCGTTGCAGGTGTGAAGTTCAGTGTTCTTGGCTCACTCTGGTTGGAAGGCTCTTCTAGCAGAAAGTGTGTTGTTGTCTGGGAAGGAGAGCCAAGGTTGCAAGAGCTGATTGTCAATGGCTGTTATCCTGCGTGAGGAGCCAGTGGTCTTGCTAAGTTTCATGTGTTTGGAAACTGCTCTTGTGACTAAGAGGAAAGGTGGTTGAGCTGAACTCCCCCTGGCCAGGTCAATCCACTGGCACTGGGAATTCTTGACTTTTTTCCCTCCATGGTTCAGTTTTAACATAGACCGTTTTTTTCTCCCTCATCTATCTGTATTTGTAGACAGTTGCTGTCAGGAAGAAGAAATGTACATTACAGAAAAGATTTTAGAGGCAGTTACACAGTTATTCAAAAGCATAACATTACATTTTGCTTCAAAGGTCATACTTGCCCTTTATTTAGTACATGTGCATATGTATATAAGCGTGTGTACATGTTATTAAGGTAAAACTGGGGGCTAGCACGATGTCTCAGTGGGTAAAGGTGCTTACTGGCAGGCCTGACGACTTGAGTGTGATTTCTGGAACCCACTTGGTAGAAGAGCAGTGACTCCTGAGAGCTGTCCTTGACCTCCACATATATGCCCTGTGATTGCCAACTAAAACAATGAAACAAAGCAGCTCATTGCATCCTCCCCCCCATTTAAAACAAGAACTGAGACTAACAGATGATAAATAAGTGACAACCCAGGGTGCCACTCACTGGCATGACTATCTTAAATTAGGCATTATTAAACAGTATTAATCATAACTGTAGAACCAGGAATAAGAAATTTTATCTTAATTTATTTGGTTTGTTTTCCGGGAGACCAAGGTCAGTGTTCCCTGCTGCTCGTGATGGTTTTCAGCATGTGGAGGCTCACCCCGTGGCAAGGGCTCTCACTCTGCAGCCCTGGCTGATACAGAACTCTTTATGGAGACCAGGCTGGCCTGTTATTCCAGAGATATACCTGCCTCTGCCTCCCAAGTGCTCCAGCATGCCTCTGTTGGTCTGTTTGTTTGTTCATCGACACAGCCTCACAGTATAGCTCAGGCTGGCCTGAAGCTTGCGGCGTTCTTCCTGCCTTTAGTGCTGGATCACAGGCCTGAGTCACCGCACCCAGCTTAAGAATTTTATATTTAACCTAGTTTTCTTCTAGAAGAATTAAAGATGCTTAAAGAGAAAACTTTTCCTGGACCTTAATTCTTACTTATTCCTTGGGACAGAACTCATGAGGTCATATTTGTGCTTATCATTATTAATCTGATTTTATTGAACAAAATCTGAAGGGATGCTAAGAAGTCTCCGGCAATTATTAAACTTCCAGAAGGCCGCACAGTTCTTCATGGTTTCCTGTCTTCCATCGTTGTTGCCAAGTGATTTGTTATTCCAACAGGTAACGATCAGAAAATCCGCAAAATCCAATGGCATGTGGTAGTGGAGGAATTTGTTTAAAGTCTCATTTTGATGGTCCTGTATTTATTTCTGTAAGTTTCCTCTAGGTAAACATGCCCTGGTACTTAAGATATACTGGCATCACCTGTTAACAAAAAGGAGACTGTCACAGATGGACTCAGGCCAGTGTCCCTTACCTAAGAAATTTTCTGAAAATATTGCATTTCCTTTTCTTTCTCACAAAGTTACATTTTCCCTGTTCTCCCATTCTGTTAATTTCAGGCATTGTGCATTTATACAATACACTTAAACATACACATATGTACATAATTTATTTACAGTTAGTGATTGAAAATGTATTTTCTCAGCCTGGCGTGTTTGTGCACACCTGTGTGATACCAGCACTCAGGGAGGCAGAGGCAGGAGGATCTCTGTGAGTTTGAGGCCAGCCTGGTCTACAAAGCGAATCCAGGACAGCCAGGGCTACATACAGAAACCCTGTCTCAGGAGGAGAGGGGGTGGGGGAAAGAAAATGTGCTATCTCATAGCTGCAAAGCCAGAATTATATCTTGAAATAGTGACTACCTTTCTTGCTTGCTCTTGTTTTTGTTTGAAACAGAGTTTCCCTGTGTAGCTCTGGCTGTTCTGGAACTCCATCTGTAGACCAGGCTGGCCTCCAACAACCTGACTCTGCTTGGCTGGTGCTGGGATTAAAGGCATGTGTAACCACTACCCGGCTCTTGCTTTCTCTCTCAAGACAAGGTATCACAGAGTCCAGGGTGGCTTCACGCTCACTGTAGCTGAGATTGACTCCTGATCCACTTACCTCTGCCTTCCAGTGCTGCTTGCAATTCCAGGTGTAACATCAAGACACCTGGTTTCTGTGGTCTTGGGGATGGAGTTCAGGGCTTTGTGAATCTTAGGCAAGCAGTCTACCAGCTGATGTACATCCCTAGCCTTGAAATAGTGTTTTCACACCCTTTAGAAAACAAGTGTTTGTAATCCAGCTGTTAATGCATACTGTGAGAAATCCCCCCCCCATTTCCCAGCAGTGCTAGCAACTGAACCCAGGGCCTTGTACATGTTAAACAAATGTTCTGACACTGTGTTACACCCCGGTCCCAGCTGACTAGGAGTTTTTAATGGAGGTTTACTTACATTCCGGATCATCTTCACTCAGGCCCCTGCGCCCGTCCTGGGGCTATTGGCATGTACCATATGGCTGGCCAAATCTCCTTGGTTTTAAACCACACCTTTGTCTTTTTCTTTTGTTCAGAATCGTGTCTGGACTAAATATCCTATTTTTATTCCAGTATGATCTTGGCCGGATCATCTCTGAGGCTTTCCATTTTTGTTTATAATCTTGACATTTGGCAGGTGGTGGTGGTGGACACCGGTTAGGTATTCCGTGTAACGTTCCTCAGGTGAGAGCTGTGTGGCGGATCTCCGTTACCGGATGTGAGTTCTCAAGAGGAAGGCTGCAGAGGCAACGCAGCATTTTCACTTACACCAAAGGCCCCGACTGTTTTCCTTTTTATCTCTGCAATGCTGGTCACTGAGCCCCATGTTTGCCTTCCGTTTAAGCAAACACTCTTCCTCCGAGCCACACCACAGCCTTTCCTGCCTCACCAAGTTGTCGCTGTTGACTTGATCCTCATGGTCTCTTGGCTGAAGCTTGTCTCACCGCCCCTGTCCTTCCTGTACTGCACTCTCTAAAGGGGAGGGGCTATGTGGCTCACCTCGGGGGCGGGGACTGTGCTACTTCTCTTAGAGCAGGAAGATCTGTAAAGTCATTTGAAATTCTTCTGCATGGAAGAACTGTGAAATGAACTTGTAAACATCACAACAAAGGCTGAGGGTGCAGCTCAGAGCCTGGGTGCACACAAACAGAAACCAATGTCATTAGTTTACATTTGGTGTAAATACCTCTTGGGCCTTTTTTCTTTAGACATGACTACCAATGTATACATGCTTACCGCAGAAAACTTAGAAAACGGCACAGCGCAAAAGTATTGGCAGACAGAACAGAGCACAACTCCACGGTCATCTCCAACATTTGCTGTAGTCCTTCCAGTCTTTTTTGGATAAAGTATTTTAAGTCAGCACTTGCTTGGAATTATTTCATATGAAATCAGTTTTCTCCCTGGGTGGTAAGGTGGCACACTCCTTTAATCCTAGTGCTGGGGAGGCAGGGGCAGGTGGATCTCTGTGTGTTTGAGGCCAGCCTGGTCTACAAAGTGAGTTCCAGGAACCCTGTCTCAAGAAACGCAAGACAAACAAAACCCAATTTTTTTTCTTTAAATATGGCAAAGATGGTAGATCCTGATGGCAATGGCTTTCCTAACAAGATTTCTGAATATTCTGAACATGAGATACTGATCGTGATTTCTGAAAACATTTTAGATGTTTCCTCCATTAGGAGAAGCTTGTTTCCAAAAACATTCACTTGTGAGGCTTCTTATTTCCCCTCTTTATTTAAAATTTTAATTTACGTGCAGTATGTTTGTGCACACATGTCCCTGGTGAGTCCCTGGTGACCCTGAGGGTCAGAGGAGGAGGACATTGGTTGCTCTGGAACTGGAGTTACAGACAGTTGTCGGCCACCATGTGGATGCTGGGAACTGAACCCCAGTCTGCCAGAGCAGTAAGAACACCGAACCATCTTTCCAGCCCTCTTTGTTCTTATATTCAAGTTTGTTCTTTATTCTTTCATGATACATTTATTTCCTTATCTGAGACAGAATCTCATGTATCTCAAGGCTGACTTCAAATTGACCATGTTGTTAAAGATGACCTTGAGCTTCTGATTCTCCTGTCTGCACCTTCCAAGTGCTAGAATTAGAAAAGATGAAAGTTTGAAAAAATTTGGGTGGCTAGTTAAAAATCCTGTCAGTAGTTGAGTAGGGAGCTGGTTGTAAACCCAGCTGTGTTATGTAAATATGTTTTTGTTTTAACTTGAAGCGTGGGATTTTTATTGGGTTATAGTTTGTCTACAGCTGTTAATTGTCTTGTGGGGGGCATGGCTTCTGCCACCTGGTAACGGTAGCACAGAGAGGGGCGTGGCCTAGGGTTCTGAGGATATAAACTGAGAGCCCAGAAAGAGAAGAGGTGGCAGGCTGTTCAGTGTTATCCTGTGGCCTGTAGCAGTTTGGAGAGACCAGAGATGGACAGTGTGGCAGTTTGGAGCAGAAAGTTAGGGGCGTAGCGTATTGAAGAGATTGCTGGTTGCGTCTGAGGTTGACAAAGATTGGTATAGAATCCTAAAGAATCCATCAACCCTCAGTAGCCGGGAGAAGTAAAAGGGCCCTCTCTCCCCACAAGCCGCCTCTCTCCTATGGAGGGTTGAGAGGTTGGAAGGGGGCTGAGGCCTAAATACCCCAAATAAAGTCGAGTTTTAAAGACGAGTGCTACAGAGGACCTCAAGTTTGGGGTCAGTCCGAGTTACACAATGAGATCCTGTTTCAAAAACAAAACAAACAAACCGGAGCCTGGGCATAAAGTCATACTAGCATGAGGACCCGAGTTCAATGCGCAGCACCCATGTAAAAGTCAGGTATGACAGACGGTGTGCCTCTGTAAACAGAGTGGCGGAGGCTGGAGTTCACTGACCAGCACATCTTGTCAATTAGTGGCTCCAAGATCATTGAGAGACACTGTCTCAAAGCAAAGTAGAGAGAAACTGGAGGAGGCCTGTTGTCAACCTCTGGCCCCTATACATACGAGCAACACATGTGCACATATAAACACATGACCACATGCACAAAAAACACTAACACACACACACCACAGGGGGAAGGGTGGGAAGAGAGGCCACTAAAACTAAAACGAAACTCCCTAAAACAAAATCAAGTAGGCAGGCAGGTTATGGTGGCATATACCTTTGATTGGAGTGCTGCAGAGATAGAGGCAGACTGTTCTACACAGCAAGCTCCTGGCCAGCCAGAGCTATGCAGTGAGACCCTGCCACAAAACAAAAGCCAACAAAAAATAACCAAAACAACAGTGACAACAGACAAATATAAATAAGCAAAGAAACCTACCCTGACACTGCTCTATGTTCAAATCTCCAACCTCTTCTGTACAAGAGTTTGGACTGTGTTTGGACTCACAATGACTTAATTTTTCTTTTTAAAATATTTTATTTATTGAGTTTTTTAAAGTTGATTCATGCTTACAGTTAAAAAAAAAACCTCAAGTAATACAGAAAACTCTAAAAGCAAAATTAAAAAAAAAGCAGATCACCAGGAAATAACCATAATTAGCATTATTCTCAAACACCCCCTTTTGCATTTGTGACTCAGTGAGCAAAGGTGCCTCCAAGCATGATGGATGACCTGGGTTCTGTCCCTGGGATCTACATGGTAGGAGAGACCTGACTCCGGCAACTTGTCCTCTGACCTTCACACATGTACTGTGCCCTTCCCCCCCCCCACACCAAATAAGTAAAAAGTTCATGCAATACATTCTAAATGTATTAGTGTCTAAAGTCATTTGTGTCTGTGTTAATGTGACATGGCTTGTGTGTATGGCGGTCAGAGCACAACATTCGGGATCAATTATGTCGGCCCATGTGGGTCTCTGGGATGGAGCTCAGGTCATCAGGATTGGAGGTAGGTAGTAGGCAACTTTACTCACTGAGTCATTTCATCAGCCCATATTGTTGCCAAATATAAGGAAGAAAATGAAGTGGAAACACAATGACCAAGTTACCACACTTTAGTTAAGTGTTCTTTGGCAAGAACATATTAGTTCCCATAGATTCCTTTAAAGAAGCAACAGAGGGATGAAAAAGTGGAAGATAGTGGGGTGGGAAGAATATATATTTCCAAGAAAATGGCCTTATGTAGCCCTGTAGAATTAAAAAAAAAAAAGATAATTTTAAGTAACTGAGACAAGAATAGAAGCAGCTTTCATTGCTTACAAGCAGCTTTTATTTGAATACGGAACTGCTTCATGGTCAGGAGTAAACCACAATGTGTATCTTTATTAATTAAGAGATATTTGAGAGGATTTAATGCTTTATCCCCTTTTCTGCTGTGTATGGGGAAGGTTCGCACTAGAAAAGCAGCTTTGAGAACAGACTGGCTGGATTTGCCACCTTATGCTTAGAATCGACTCAATCAAGGCCTCAGTTTCTCTTCTGGGGAGAAACAACAGTGTCTTCCTTATGTCGGCACCGAGAAGACTATGGTTGGGAGGTGGGGGCACATATCTTAACCCCAGCACCCCAGAGGCAGAGACAGGTGGATCTCTGTGAATTTGAGGCCAACTCTCTACAGAGTGAGTTCCAGGGCAGCCACGGCTACACAGAGAAGAAAGCTCCCGTGTCAGTGGCTGACAGTGTTCAGTACACGTAAGCTGTTGTAGAGGAACAGAAGCACACACAGGTGGCGGTGAGAGAGCACCAGGCTCGGTCAGTCTCCCCATGTGGGTCCTGGGGGTGGAGGGCTCAGGGTCACAGGGTTGGACATAAGCACCTTTACTCACTGAGCTACCTTGCCAGCCCTAGAGCACAAATTCTAACTAAGCAGGTCATCCTTTTTTTTTTTTTAAATATGGTATCTTGGTTAATCAATTAATTAAGAGCTTGGGATACAGCACAGTAGCAGAGTGCCTGCTGAGCATGTGTAAGGCACTGGGCTCAGTCCCTGGTATGAAAACAAAACAAAAACACTTATTTACTGAAAGAGTAGCTCAGGCTGAATTCAAGCTTTCCTACTCTGTGTCTCCACCTTCAGAGTACTTGATTACTGGTGTTCAGGCCCACACCTGGAGCTTGATTTATGTGTGTGTGTGTGGACATGCTCCTGTACATATGTCTGTGTGCACAGTGTGGAGGCCAGAGGTCGATGTTAGATGTCTTCCTGCCTCTGAGACAGAGTTTCTCACGGAAATTTGGCTGGCTGTTAAGCCCCAGATACCCTCATGTCTACCTATGTTGTGCTGGCATTACAGGGTTGAAGCCTGTGCCTTAGCGATGAAGTCATCCCCTTAGCCTCTGCAATTTGATACTTTAAAATGATTGTTCAGTTTGTCCATCAATGAAGGCAATATGGGATAATAGATAAAATGTGCTCATTCAATTGTGTATTTTAATCCTGCTGTTTTACCAGGCCAGTTTTATGTGTGTGTGTGTAATTCCCTCTAGTCTTCTACTAAACACTAGGTACAATAAACATGGATGAACTATATGTGAACAACAGCTTAAAATTAAATTTAAACAGGGTTCTGAAACCACACATTATATCCATCTCTGTCTTCTTGTCAGAGTGGCTCCCAGCACACAAGTGCAACAAGATGCATAAATGTCAGCCTAATGATTCTGCCACTTCAACTTACAATGCTTCTACCTTAATAGACTCCTAACAGTATCAGACCCAAGACTAAGCCAATTTATTATAATGATCTCTAAAGAGACAGTCTAAATTCTTTGGTTGTATTGAGATGTGCCTTTACCATTTCATTTACATACCAACATTAAGATACCTGAATATTCTTTTTAACCATGGCCTCAGGTTTGGAAATTGTGTTCGGCACAAGGCCTTTGTTGCATTTTTTAAGGGGATGTGTGCATGTGTGGTTTTTTGTAACAGGATTTGACCTGTAACTATCGCTGAGACTTTTCTTGGAGGAGTTCAAAGCATTTTACAGGGATCATCTCATTTACCCTTCGAAAGCAAAGCACAGGCATTTATCTCCTCTGCAGGCTGAGGACACTAAAAGGCCAAAGTAGGTGGGTTTTTTTGTTGTTGTTTTGTCAAGATCAAAAAGTAATTCTAGGGCAATTCTAGATTCCGGTCTGACCTTGTTACATGATGCTTTTGCAACTCTGTAGCACAGTGTAGGGCTTTCCTTGTTCTCCTGTGGCTATGCTGGGTTCTGAAGGATTCTGAAAATTTATGTCTCATTCATTCCTGCTCCTTAAGAACGGCTGTTAAGATATAAGTACAAAAGATAAATTCTACAATTTTTCATATATGGATTTTTTGTTTGTTTGTTTGTTTTCAAGACATCTGGCTGGTGTAAAATTTACTTTGTAGACCAGGATGGGCCTTTAAATTGTGGTGACTTCACTCCCGAAGTGCTGGGTCACAGGTGTGTGCCATCACACCTTGCCTCTTATATAGATTTAGGAAAAGAAAGAAATCTCATCTTCCTTTTTTTTTTTTTTTGGAGACAGGGTCTCAATATGTAGCCCTGGCTGGCCTGAGCTTACAGAGATCTGCCTGCCTCTGGCTTCCCAGTTCTAGGGTTATTAGCCACCAAGCCTGGCTCTTCCAAGTCTTAATGTGTAGCCCAGTACTGTCTAACAAGCCACAAAAAAAGACAGATATAATTTTGAGTTTTTTAACAGTTGCACTAAATATACTGAATTCAGTCCAGTGTGTCCAAATTACTGACAATTAATATGTGATATAAATTATGTAAGATATTTCACATTCTTTTTTCTGTCTAGCTTTTCAAAATCAGCTTTGTATTCATTTATGCTTATAGCATAGTTGAGTCTGGAGAGGCTGCCTTTCACACACGAAGGCACGGGTTTAGGATTAACATGGCCCGACAAACCATGTGGGGCAGCATAGGTCTATACTTCGAAGCTTTAGATCAATTCAGTCGAATCCAGTGGGTGGTGTGGGAGATGGAGAATCAACTTGCCCTGTGTAACGACTACTAAAAACCCTGATTGTTCTGATGTGCTGCTAGGTTTGGGTGCTATGGACTCAGGATCTGGTAATCAGTTTTCACCTCCCCAGATACTAAGTATACTGGTACCCTACGGGGTCTTGGTTCGTATGCTTGTGAAACCAAGGGCAAAGGCCTCCTGAGGCAGAGGCTCCATTTGATGGTTCCTGAAGCCACAGGCTTCCTCTTCTTTCTGTGAACCTTTCAACAGCCTCTTTCCCCCCCACCCCCTTCGAAGGTCGACAGGCGCTTTCTCCGTAGGCCAGGCCGGCCTTGAACTCATGGCCAACCTCCGGCCTTGAGCCACCAAGCTTGGTTCCTCGTTACAGTCTTGCAGACGGTATGCTTCTGCCAGACGTTCCCGGTGCTCCAGAAGATGGGGGTGTGAGCGCCCACGTTGGGGTTCGCACCCCGAAATGCGGGCGTGAGGGGCGGGTCCCGGCTTGGGCCCGCGCCGCCCCATGTGACCCGGTCCGACATGGTGTCGCCTCCTCTCGAGGAGGCGGCGGCGTCCTCGGCTCCGCCGCGCGCCGAGCGGGCCCCGCGGCCGCTCATGGGCAGCCAGGGCCGCTCGGGTTCCCCCGGGAACCGCGGGGCCAGGGAAGGCGAGGGCGGGGAGGCGGGGAAGGTGCAGGAGGCGAGGGTCGCGCGGAGGAAGCGGGGGAAAGGGAAGCGGAGAGCCGGCGGCGGGCACGGCGGAAGAGGAAGCGGGGCGGAGGGGAAGCCGGCCGGCCCGGGGCAGGAAGGAGAGGGAGGCGCGGAGGAAGAGCCGAGCGGCTCCGGGAAGCGGGATGACGGCGGCGCGGGGCCGGGGCGGGAGGAGCGGAGCGGCACCCCGGGGGCCCGGACGGCCATGGCGGCGGCAGCCGAGGACGCGGCGGCGGAGCCGGCCACACGTCCGGCCGCGCTCTGCCGCCTGCCGGAGGAGCTGCTGCTGCTCATCTGCTCCTACCTCGACATGCGGGCCCTCGGCCGCCTGGCCCAGGTGTGCCGCTGGCTGCGGCGCTTCACCAGCTGCGACCTGCTCTGGCGCCGGATAGCGCGGGCCTCGCTCAACTCCGGCTTCACGCGGCTCGGCACCGACCTGTAAGCGCCCGCTCGCCCGCCCGCTCCGAGCCGGCCAGCGTCCTGGGAAAGGGCGGGGCGCCGAGGCCTGGTCGGCTCGGGGCCGTGTGGCACCCGGAATACCGAACCCCAGACCCCTCCGCCCCCTCCAAGCACCCTGGGGGAATCCTGGTGTCACCCTCTTCAAGATTCCCCCAGCCGAGGAAGCTTCCGGAGAGCATCCCTCCTTCAGCGCCCTCCCCAGTGGGCGGCTACTCACACTTAGCCATCCTAAAATACTCTTCAGTTGTGGCTTTTCCCGATGCTTTGGCTGCCTGGGTTGGTCTGTGTCCTGAGCCTCAGGCCTTGAAGGACGACTCCTGCTGGCTCTAGGACCCAGGCCCACTCGGTGTTTTTGTGGCTATTCATCCTGTCCACTCTCAAAGGTTGTTAGGTTTCAGAGCTCAGATAAAGTAAAATATGCAGAAAAGGGCTTAGATCCTAAAACAAAAAACAACCGAAAAACTTCATTCCCATTATCAATAAACTTTAGGTCTTGATTCAGGTGGAAGGACTCAAAAGATGTCTGGGTGAGGTAGCTAGTTGGACTTGGGGCACGCTGTATCCAAGATATTGCAGTTTGAGCTCGTAATATCTGAGCGCAATGAATATAAAACATTCCTGAAACAGTTAGGCTGTTAAACAGGAAGGGGAGAACAAGTACAGAACTAGTGAGGAGAGAAGCTTTCAGATTGCACCCTTCCCTTGCTCAGTTGTAATACAGGAGAATAACGAAGTTAAAAAATAGTAAGAAGTCATCATTTTTGCACAACGATTTGCATTTTAAGTTTTTCAGTTGCACACCCCTAACTGCCCACCCTGCTTCCTTCCCCGTGCTAACAGAATGAGTGCTTTATGACTAATGTAATGGATTGAGGTTTGTCACGTATCATGACATATATTTGTCTTGAATTAGTCCCTTAGCATAAAAATCTCAAGCTAGGCATTATGGGATTAAAGGTTTTGATAAGCAAAAGTAATGGACTAAGTCATAGTAAACCAGCAAATGAGTGATCCAGTTTGATGTGAGAATTAAAAGCAAAAACCTTTGCTACTTTAGTGGGTGAGTGATAGTGTGCCAAAGCTCTGTTATTTTGTATCTCTCATCACTGGCCAGGATAAATATTTTGCCATGTGTCTGTTTCACCTGTGAGACTGTCTCTTTTTACTCTTTGTTACTGGGATCTTGGTGTTTTTGTTATAAATTTGGAATTTTTCTGGGTCATAAATGTTTGACTCTGGTCTGTCATCTTTGTTGGAGATACATTTTCCAGCCAATTTTTTATTCTGTTTTTATTAGACTTTTTATACTTCATTAGAATCTGTTCCTCCCCATTAAACTGAGAAATTTATAATTCTTCCATAACCCTAACAAATTTGATTGACAACTAATTTTTTTTAAGGCATTTTCATCAGTAACACTTGTTTTGGTGCAAGGAGTAACTGGTTGCTCAGTTATTGTTACCCCTTTGGTTAAGCAATTATTCTCTTTCACTTTGTTTTGGAAAGTTTATATTGCTGTATGTTAAATACATATACATACACACATACAAGTTTGTATATTCAATGTCTGAACTCTCACTTTTTTTCTCCTGGTGTTATCTTCACATTTCCACAACATTTTAAGTATGTTGCTCCCTGATAGAGTGGATATCTGTTAGGGTTAGATTATGCTCCCTGGGTTGAAATGTTAGGGTCACTTTTCTTTTTTTTTAATTGGCATATATTTATTATATATAGTTCTGGGTTTTGGAAAGACACTTTTCTTTCAGATCCATCAGGTACTTTGACAGAGCAACTAACTCATTTGAAGGAATATTGAACTATAATAGAAGTCAAGAATAACTGGTTTCAAGCCAACCAAAGCAAAGGCTGCATTTCTCTTGCTCCCTACAGTACAGAATGAGTGAGAGAGTAGTTGTTTATTTTTATTTTCCTTTCTGATATTCTGAAAGAGAGAAACTGAGAGTGATAACAATGAAAATGAATTTATGGTATAAGGTGCTTAGAGCCTCCCAAATGATACTTGTTATGGCTTTACTATTATTAGATATGTGTGTTTTAATTTTTTGCATGTTGTTCTAGCATGAAGCATTGTCCTTCCAGAGAGGTTGTTTTGCTGTGGCAGTTGACAAAGAACAGGGTCACTGCTCCGTTTTCTGGGTTGAGGGGAGAAATTAGGCCTGTTATAGCAGGTGGAGAGCATTTACCAGTGTGGCCAGCTTCTGGACAGCTGCATAGCTTAATAAACCACCCGGAGAGGTGGTTGTCATCCCTGAAGAGATAAGGCACCTCAGTTCAGGCATCAGGATGCCTACTCCCTGAGCACAGAATGCAGCTCCCTGCATGATGTGGGCTGGTCATGCTTTGGACTGATTCGCTGCAGAATGGATAAGCGAGTACGTCATTATAAGCACAGCACAAACTTGATTTTCTCAGAAGGCACATAATCCCACTGGTTCTGAGTTTTCTGTCTTTAAAGACCAGGAGTATCATGGCTCAGTAAAGTGACCAGCTACGATTGTGTTTGGTGCCAGAAGGCCTTTCATGAGTACTCTGTAATTGTCTGGTGTCACCTTTATTCTGCATATATCAGAGGTGGGCATGATTTGATTTGGAAGTGCTGCCTAATGACAGGAAGGAACACACACACACACACGCACGCACGCACGCACGCATACCATCTTGAATGTTTTCACAAACATGACAGCAGGACCTGTGTGCTTAGGGACTCCTCTTGCTGCTTTATGGGCCTTCTGATTTTCAGAAACACTGCCTGCTGAGGTTTACTGACCTTCCGGCCGAGGGCAAGCCCTGTTCAGTTTAGCTGTTCCTAACTGGTCATAGCTTTGTTGAGTAAGATGGACTGCTTGGGTTCCTTGTGATTTGCTAATGGTCTTATACTTGTGCTTGAAGGCATTTGAGCCACTTAAAAACCACAAACAAATAATTTGCTTCCCTTTAGGCCTCTTGCCCAAACAGTGAACACTAAGAAGTATCCTAAGTGGAATTTTTTTCTTCTTCTTCTCTCCTCCCCTTCTTTTTTTTTTTTTTTTTAGGAAACAAAGGGTACTTTGGGGCTGCAGAGATGGCTCAGAGATTAGGAGCACTGAGGACCTGAGTTCAATTCCCAGCAACCACATGGTGGCTCATAATGATCTATAATGAGATTTGGTACCCTCTTCTGGCATGCAGGCAGAACACTGTATAAATAAATAAATATTTAAAACAAAACAAAAACAAAGGATAGTTTGAATTAGTCATCTGATTTCCAATTAGTTTTGTTTGAAAGCTTTATGAAGCCTAGGGGAATAGAAATATCTAGGTTATGATAATAAAACTCAAGACAGTGTTTCATACAGCAATCTTTTGAGAAAAGAATGGGGTGGGCACTAACCTAATTCAGTGTGCAAGAACACAGCAGTGGACTTCAGCTCTGTTCATGTATGATGCAGGATGTGGGCAAGAAGCATCCTGTGATGGGGGAACAGGTGCTTTCTGTAAATCCTGATATTGATAGTGAATGAGAGCAAAGAAAGTGAAAAACCTGCATAGAAGCCTGTTTAAATGATACTTGCAATGTTAAAGAAAGCCTGTTGATCCCCTTCTTAATTTCAGTGTTGCATATTGTCAAATGGGAATTGCGTTTTAAATGTCCTGTGACTGTTGCCCGGGTGCTCTTTTACATTAGCCTGTGATAGATTTGCCTGAAATTAACAATAGGGGTTTCAGGAGTGGATCTCCTGAGGTGTTTGCCCTGGCATGTAGGCTCATTCCTTTGACAGTTCTGCAGCCTTGGAGCTCTTTGAGGCTGGAGGGTGAAGGTATCTATTTCAGTGATGATTAACATCCAGAGTGGTGAGATAGACACAGATAAGCAGAGTGTGTTTGTTTGTTTTAAAATGATTGCGCCTAAGAGTCCCCCACCCCAAGGGTGGGGGCATGGAGTTTCCTTTCCTAACTGAATGGAGAGTGTTGCTGATTGGTCTCTTTAAGGTCTAAACTGTGATTAAAAAAAAAAAAAAGTATAGCAAAAGTAGCTTAGGCTTCCTTCTCATATACTCTGCCTTACATGGGAGAGGTCACCCTCTCCTTAGCCCTCCAGATGTTGCTTGTAGGGATCTGTTGTCTCAGTTGTTTTGTAAAGACCTTTTCTTTTTAATATTTATTTTATTTTTAATTATGGTGTGTGTTGGTCTGTGCACATGAATGCAGGTGCTTGGGGAGGTCAGGGACTTTGGATTCCTGGTGCCAGGTGAAGGTGCTGAGACTGAACCCAGGTCCTCTGCAAGAGCTATCTGTTCTCTTAGCCACTGAGCCAGCTCTCCAGCCCCAGGCCTGATTTTTTTTTTTTAATGAGTTAATAAAAGGAGGGTTCAGTTTACATGCTCACAGTAAATACACCTGCAAAAGCAGGAAATGGTTTGTTGCAGACCCTGCCTTCGGAAGCACACTGGAAGGAAGGAGGGCCTCCAAGCCTGTGAGGGTGAGGTGGCCCTGCCTTTCCTAGTCACCTAGGCTCTGAACCATAGAAGTGATTTCTCTAACTGTGAAGGTAGAATCACAGAGAAACCCAGACTCCACAAGCAGCAATGTAGATTGATTTGGAAAGCTAGATCCTACACCAGAAGTAAAATCTGGACTGAGCTTCTGAAATCCAGGTGCTGTAAGGTTATTGAGGAAGCATACAGATTTTTAAATAATTATTTTCAAATTCTTGACATAGAAAAGAATCTCCTTTGTAAGACAACATACCCTTTACTCTGGGTTGACCTTGGCATTAGATTAGTGTGTGGTACTGACTCCTAACCATCAAACAGGTAGAAATCCAAGTTGACTTTCCTTTGAGGCCAGACTGGTAAATTTTGAAAATTAAGGTGAAAAGGAATAAATGAAAGGATTATAAGTTTTAGAGGGAAAATCGATTTCCTGCCTACCCCTGACTACAGAAACTGATTTTTCAGAGAATTTCTCTGGTGTATCAACTGTCGGATGAGGTTGAGAAAGAAAAGACTTGGTTGTTCTAAGGCAGTCTTTTCTACTCTGGAGTCTTGTTCTGTAGGTGGGCTGCCACAGAAGCAAGCTGGGTATACTAGTTAAGAATGCACGTATGAATCCTGGCCCCGGGACACTCATCTAAAACAGAATGAGGCTATCTGGAAAAAGAATTGACCCTTGTGAGAGGGTTGGCTGCCTCGTCTCAGCTTTGAGTCAGTTCTTCATTTTCTTCACTGTCCACATCGCCCTCCCTGGAAGAATGGGCCACCCAATGGGCCCCTCTGCCTGCCCCTCTTTAGCCTACAATTAATTGCCTGCGCATTCTTTCTTTTTCTTTTTTTGTATTTGACATGAGCTCAAATTGCTGAGAAAGGTGACAACTGTGAAATGAAGACAGGGCTTGGAGACACCTTAAAAAATACATGTAAAGACCATTAAATGACAAGAGCAGACTGCCAGGCTCTTTCAAAACATTACCATGGCTGTTGACTTTCCATTCCCTGTTCACAGCACAAAATTGGAGGTCAAAGAATCATAGGAGTTAGAGATGGAAAAGACATTTGGGGTCAGCTAGTTCATCCCTCCGCCTTCTCCCACCCCTTATTCCAAATCATTCCTTCCATTATATTTTCTCCCTCAGCTCTTGTACAGTTTTCACGGTCTTCACTCAGCCCCAGCCATCATCTTCGGGGAAAGATGCTGGAGGTTCTGTCCAGTTCCTCCTTGGTGAAGAGAGACATTGCCTCTGCCCCCAGCTGACATTCATGAACTTCTTTGTTGGTGGTCTCAGTTTTTCAGCTGAGGCCCAGTGGAGGCCCAGTGCTGAAGGCTCACTGGATCTCTCTCTCTCTCTCTCTCTCTCTCTGTGGCTTGGTAATGGGGCTTTTCCTATAGAGTTTGAAAAGTGTTAGACTGTGATGACCAGGAAAAAGGAGTTACTGCTGAATTGAGTCCTAGATTTTTGCTTTTTAAATCTCTTGACCTGAAGGGACAGATGACCAGTATAATGGAAATATATTAAATTGGTGTTTGATAAGAAATGCAACTTAGGAATTGGTGGATTTGTCAGGCACAGCGGTGCACACCTTTAATCCCAGAATTTGGACAGAGGCAGCTGGATCTTTGTGAGTTCGAAGCTAGCCTGTTTTACATAGTGAATTCTGGGGGAGGGGGAGGGGAGAAAGAAAGAGAGAGAGAAAGAAAAGAAAACCAGTGTGATGTCTCAGGGGTAAAGGTGCTTCCTGCCAAGCCTGAGGACCTGAGTTTAATTCCTGGAACCCACATGGTAGAAGGAGGACCAAATCCCACCAGTTGTTCTCTGGCCTCTGCATGCATACCATAGCACAGGCACAACCATACTTTCCCTTCCCCTCTTCCCCAGCCCCTTCCCCACACTAAATGTCATTTTAAAAATAAACATCAAAAAGACTAGACCTGAGAAGCAGCCGCACACTGTTTCTGGAAATACAAGTTAGGAAAGAAGGAATTGCCTTTCTGAGGTGAAGCTTCAACTTTAAGGCAAACAGAGAACAGATGTGGCAGAGATGGCCGTCTTGGACAGGGAGCACTGCTCCCTCTGTGGGGTCTTTACTGGAACAGATCGCAGCATTTACTTATTTGTGTACATGTGCATGTGTGGGGGCGTGCATGCCATGGCATGTGTGGAGGTCAGAGGACAAGCTACGGGGACTGCCTCTACCACGAGTGTTCTAAGGATTGAATTCAGGTTGTCAGGTTTGGTGGCAAGTGTCCTGACTCGCTGAGCCTCCTTGCCAGCCCTTCCTTTTACTTTAGGGATCAGAAAAAAGAGAAGTCACACACATTGGCTCCATGGTTTGGAAAGGGAAGAGTCATTTTTAAGGCAGCTTTTGAGGGTTATCCCTAACTCCCCCTTCTTGTTCCAGCAGCTGCTGGGAGCAGTCCGATGGGGGTATTATGTTTCTTCTGGTAACTCTCCAAGAATGAGAGGAAATCCACAATCTGTGGAGTTGGGGGTGGGGAGGGGATAGGTGGCAGGTGATGGGACAGGGAAATTAAATTGTTTTATAGTAAATATGTTGAGATACTTTTCCCGGAGAGCTGTTTCACTGAAAGGAACAGTATATTTCCCCGTTCACAAATTTAATGAGTTCCTTTCTATAGAAAAAAGGAAATAGCTTTTAGTACTTTTTCTTTCTTGTAGTTCTAGCTTTGACCATATATGTGTGTGTGTGTGTGTGTGTATGTGTGTGTGTGTGTGTGTGTATATATATATTTACTTCAGAAGAAAGTCTATACTGAAGAGATGCATCAAGATTCAGATGTAGTATGTGCTCAAGACAGGGCTCCCTGTAGCAGTGTGCTGTGGGGAGAGCTTTCCACTCAACCTTACTTGCCTGTAGTTCGACTCAGCAGCAGCCTAGAAACTGGAGACCTGAAAACTGGCTGCTGATGTATGGTTCACTTTCTCTTCATCCCTTTGTCCAGGCTAGTGGGACATTTGGGATTTTAAAGTCTGGCTACTTTGGGTGATTAATATGGAACACAGTTTTAAGATTAAAAACAATAAAAAGTAACCCTGGGAAGCAGAGTGGTGTAATTATTCCTCACATTTCAGATGGGGAGTCCAGGGAAAAGAAGGCAAGAGAACAAAGTACACCTCCAAGTCTGCCTGTGCCTAATTCATGACTCAGAGGGGAGGCCTGTCCACACACACACACACACACACACACACACACACACACAGCGGTTTCTTTTTTATGTCGTTCATTCTCAGAAAGTGCTAGGTCAGCCTTTCTGAAAGTTGTATTGTAGGAGTCTCAGAAAACTAATTCTGTAATCAAATGAATGTCAGAAATGCTGTGTGCCACATCCCCTCTTGGGGCTCACAATGCCCATTGGTAAAATAAAGGCACTGAAGTCGTTTAATGGAGGAACCTGTTTAATTTTGTTTTATCCCTCATTGTCCAAAGTATTTTGAATGTAATTTTTTTCCTGCCTAATATCTGCTAACGTTTTGCTGAGCACACACTGGGCAAGTGCCTTGCAAAGTATAAACCAGTGACAGGAAAGATAGTGTGAACATGGCCCAAATGCTGTGCTCACACAGGTAAGGACAGGGCCTGTGCCCAGTGCTTCTGAAACTGCTTTGGACACCTTTCGCTTCCAGCAGAGAATTTGGGTACTTACGTTGAATTCTTAAAGCTGTGCTGTATTACATGTGTACTGCAAGGAAGAGTTTAATTTGTTTTTTGATTTATTTTTTATGTGTAAGGGTGTTTTGCCTGCGTGTATGTATGTATGCTGTGTACGTGCCTGGTGCCTGCAGAGAGAAGAAGAGGGTGTCAGACTCCCTGGAACTGGAGTTATGGCCAGTTGTGAGTCACCATGTGGGTATTGGGAACTGAACCTGTGTCCTCTGCAAGAACAAGTTTTTGTTGTTGCTCATTTGTTTGCTTGCTTTAAAGAGAGAGGGTTTCTCTGTGTATCCTGACTGTCATGGAACTCACTCTGTAGGCCAGGCTGGCTTCCATTCACATCTGTCCACCTGCCTCTGCCTCCTGAGAGCTGGGTTAGGGCCTCCACTGCTGGGCAGAACAAGCGGTCTCAGCTTCCGTCTCCTCAGCCTCGGGAAGAACTTTGAACAGCTTGCCAAAGGGAGAACCATACTCTTGAGAGCTCTTTTAAAAAATTCCTTTCTTCCTTCTACTGTTCCCTCCCTCCCTCCCTCCTCCTTCCTTCCATTTTGAGGTAGGGTCTTGCTGTGTTGCTTAGGCTGGGGACAAGACAACAGGCAGACCCTGAGTTCAGTCAGACTAGCCTAATCACTGAGCCCCAGGCCAATGAGAACTGAGAAGACAAGATGGCCTGGGTGTGTGTGGTGGCCTAAACTTCATTTTAGCGCTGAGTGGGTATGGAGAAGCAGGTGGATCTCAGTTTACCTTCCCAGCCTGGTGGAGTGGTGGCGGTTACTTAGACCAGCATTGTCAAGGACAGAGGTAGGCTGGCACTGCTGGTGCTGGCAATATAGGTAGAGTGGGGCTTCTTAGGTTTTTTTCCTACTCGGGATCCCCTTTTGCCTGATAATTTTTTTATAAAACCTGGGGTATGAAAGTATATAAAATAGGTATACAAATAAAAAGGTCACTGATATTAAGTCATAATGAAATGTACTCTAAAGCAGTTCTTTTTTATATATGACTTTACCATTTATTGAAGATGGAATGCATAGTAATGACATGAGTTTTGCAGAATGAATTGGGTGGTGGCTGAATATTTGATGCTGCAGCGTGTAGAACATCTTCAGTGTTTCCCAAGCTGACTGGTGCTTTGGTGTATATGAGTGTCATACTGAGACCCCTGCTTGGCAAAAGTATACTTAGGACCATTTTAGAATTGATGGAAATTCTACAATAATCCCAAGCTAAAATTTGTGCAATAATTATGTGTGTGTTTGTGTGGCTGTACATACATGTGTGAGCGCATTTTTGTGTGTATGTGGATATGTATGTGAGTGTGTGGGTGTACTTCTGTGTGTACATATTGAGAGAGGTAGACACTGGATATCTCGTTTTGTCTTTCTTCTTCTGTTAGTTTTTTGAGCCAGGGTCTCTCACTGAACTTCGTATTGGAGCTAGACTGGATGTCCTTAAGTCCCTGGGATCCACCTGTCTTTGCACAACCAGTGCCAGGATTTTATGTCTGTTCTAGGGAACCTGAACTTAGATTCTCGTGCTCGCACAGTGATTTACTTGCTGAAAACTGTTGCTCCCGTCCCTGTGCTGGCACTGTGGATACTCACCACCATGCCTGGCTGGAGATCTGAATTCAGGTCCCCACGCTTGTGTGTCAGTAATTTCGCCAACTAATCCATTATCTCCCTAGCCCAATGTAATGCTTTTTTTTTTTTTTTTAGAAAAATGAACCTCAAGTTGGCAACTCAAACAGCAGATTTTAAAGCCAAGCATTCTAATATAGTATAACCCAAAGATATACTAATTTAATACTTCTATGAGGAAGAATGATAGTAGAAAAATATTTTAGTTTTGTGTTCCATAATTAAACCATTATGTTTCTGTAAAAGCAGAGAATTTTGTATATACAGTACAAGTACTGCAGTTTATAACATAGCATACTTGTCAGTTTGAGCCAAGATGTTTCCAGCAGCAGTGGTTGATGTTGGTATTGTGGCATGAAGGCAGGCGCAGCACAAAGTGTGCATGTTGTGTGTTCAGAGCTGCAGTGAAGTCATACAATGCAGCATGGATGAACTGCCAGAACTGATTCTGACTAATGATGCATTTGATTTTGAATGAAGTTTTGTTTGTTTCACATTAGAAACCTTTTACTGTTTTTCATGACTCCCATGTTGACTTATACCTGGAGTTGCAGCACACAGCTTAAGAAGCTGCAGTTTCAGGCGTGGGTACAGGGTTATGTGTGAAAGGGCAGCCTGCTGCAGTGACAGAGTGCAGAGCATGGAAATGATGGGTACAGCGGGTTGACATTAAGGGTCCTTTGGAGGGAGGCATGGGGCATTCTTGCCAGCTCTGCGCTGTCCTGCATATGGGCTTTCCTCCTGTTGACTTGTTTCCTGCCGGTTTACTTCACCCTAGATTTTGGGGGAATTTAACATGGTTTAATAATATTTCGTTGCGCTTTTTAGAATCTTAATTACAGCCACCTGCCATTGGATGGAAGCGCAGATGATTACAAGTTTCTCATTGGGCTGCTTGCACTCTTGAATGGTAGAACTGGTGGGCCCAGGCAAGATGGGGGAGGTCTTGCTTTCTGGAGAGAGAGAAAATGAAAGAAAAGAAGAGGTAGTGCTAAGGTAAACCAAGCCCCGACTCTCATTTTACATAAGCCTGTGCCCCTCTCGTTGACTCAGTGTCCAGTGGCCTTGTTTCACACTTGTCCCTTCTTCCCAAATTCCAAAACATCAGTCTTGCCTGTTACTTCAGTAGGTTGTGGCTTTTGAAGACAGATGGGATGAAAAGGATCAGTGTTCTAGGAGTCTTCTGACCCTGCAGTCTGTAGACTGGGAATCTTACATACACACACCTTTCCTTAACTGTTTTTTTTTTCTTTTTTTCTTTTTGGGTGTGAGATTGGAGAGGGGAAATGAAAGATCATTCTAGATAAGGTCCTAGATTATTTATGCCCCTCTGGACTCACTTGCCAAGATTTTAAGAGGCCAGGTAGCTTACGGTGGGTACATGTTATATTGTTTTGTTTAAAATAGTCCATGCACCCAGGAATGCAGTCAAACTCTAATGGTGACTAAGTGCCTGAAAGCTGAGATGGAGGGGGGCAAGTGGAAAAATTAGCCTGAGGCAAGGGATGGAGGGCTGGGAAAATGGCAGTTCAGCCAGGTCCATGGACCAAGTTAGAGATTTCTCCTTGCATTAACAGCCACAGGGAGATTTATTTACAGGGCACTAATCATGTTCTTTAAGGGGAGCACCCTTACTTTATATCAGTAACTGGGAGAAATGGTTAGCCAGCGGCCATTTCAAGGGCAAGAGCAAGGCCTTATTGATTGCTAAGACCCACCAGCTTCTGTCCTCTTTTCTGCTTGCTTCTACCTGCTTCCTTTGATTGGATGGTGACAGGTCTCAGAGAAAGAAGATTTTTGAGCAGGCCCTGATTTTTCAGGTACTGAAGCCAATAAAAATTAAGATACAGTTTGGCAACCAGGGAGGTTCTCAGGACTAGTGACAGGTGATAAAAAAGCTGTTTAAGTTGCTTTTAGCAAAGTGATACCTTTTCAAGTCAAGTCAAAGCTGAAGTTGATTTGAGGGACCACAGCAAGTATTTGATAATGGAATTCACCTTAAGAGAAGACACCTGCACCTGCTTTTTGGTAGCAGTTTCTAAAGCTCAACTTTGAAAGTTCATTGCTGCTGAGACTCAGGGGAGTCTCAGACTCCTCAGTAAAGTGTCACTAAGTTGCTGTTAAGTGACCAGGGAGATGAGAGCAACATCCTTATCCTAATTCGGGAACTACTCGGATTCTTTCCCTCTCTGCCTCTTCCTTCTGTGATTCAGAATGTTTCATTCGTAGCTTACCTGTGCCTGTTAATTTAGACTTGGCTCAGGGGAGGTAGAGCTATAAACTCTCTCTTCTCTGGCATGGGGAGGGGCGTTTGCAAGGAAGCGTTGGCAGAACGGTGTGTGCTGTTTTGGTTCCGGGTCACCTCTTTTCCTGTCCTCAGTTCTCTCTCCCTGTGATACAGGTTGCACTTTGGTAACGTGATACCAGAGACCACATCCACCCCATAGGAGAGTCCAGTAAGACGTTAGTGTTAATGTACTCATGTCCCCCTCACAGCCTTCGGCCTAAAAGATAAATGTTTGATATTAGGGAAGTCAGTTTGAAAAGTTATAACTAAATTGATTAGAAGAAAAAGAAATAATTATTAGTTTAGAATTAGTGCTGATATCAGATATTAGTGAGTAGGCATGTTTGTGTTTACAAGAGAAGAATGTTTTCTGTGATAACATATAATCACTTTATAAAATTGCTTTAGGTGTGGTCTTTAGAATACCATGCTTGCATGAATTATACTTAGTAATACTGTTTTATTTTGTTATTATTAAATTACTTGTATATGTGTGATACATGTGAGTACTGAAGTATGTGGCACCCTGTACAAGTGAAGGTCACAGGACACCTTTTTGGGGTTGGTGCTTTCTTCCCATTGTGGGTTCTGGGGCTGAAACTCAGGTCATCAGGCTTGTGTGGCAAACTTTTGTTTGGGCTTTCTCTGGCCTCGTGTGAAATATCATCTTCATTTCATAGGTGTAGAAATAGACAGAAAGTTACCTGGAGTTTCATGATACATCCTGGGGGGAGTCCAGTTTTCTGAGTCCGCTTTCTGTGCTTCTTCCAGCTTTGTTTAATCTGTGTAGTTAAAGGTAAACAGGCATTATGTATTACCAGCTGTGTAGTATATTTAAAGAACTTGCTCAGTGTCCAGAAGCATCATTAGCATGAGCTTCTGACCTGTGTCTATGGAAACAATGTTACATGGTGTTTTACTTCTTCTCACAGTTACTATTGTTTACAGCACAACAGTTATTTTCAGGTTTGAGTCCTTGCATTTGTCATTTCTAGTGGTTGCACATGCTCTATTCCATTGCATTTGTGTGCTGTTCCCTCCCACAGGCAAGCATTTGGGCTGTTTCCAGCTCATACAGTGTACAATATATTTCTCATTTGAGTTGTTTGTTATACAGTGCTTATTGTGGAAATTTGAGCTCAGAAAACAGGACCAGCAATGTGTAACCAAATCCATGCTTATAAAGTCAAAAGCTTGTCAGGTTTTCTCACATAATAGATGTGAGTCTGTATTTTAAGGTACATTTCTGTAGACTAGTATTCAGGAATGTTTTTTTCTCAGGGCTTCTTTGTGTGAATCCCATGTGACTGCTCTTAGGCTGTTGGACATGGATGGCCGGATACTAGAGACAGAGTGTTGTTTTGATAGATTTTTATCAGCTCCCTAAAAGTTTTAGAGATGAAACTTGTATTTACTATGTTAGGTTCCCTGACTCTGTTGTTTACCTTTTAATCTCTTTTCGGTTAGCATTTCAAATTTAATAGAATCAAACTTACATACTTTATAATTCATATGTTTTTGTTTCTACTTTTCTTTGGAGTGTGTATATATTTCATTTTTCTATACCTATACTATCTTTTTCTTGTTTTTTTTGAGACAGGGTTTCTCTGTGTAGCCTTGGTTGTCCTGGACTCAATTTGTAGACTAGGCTGTTCTTGAACTCACAGGGATCCTTCGACCTCTGCCTCCCTGAGTGCTTAGATTAAAGGCGTGGGCCACCACTCCTGGCTTTAAATTTACTTTATTTGTTTTTCTTTTTTTTTCTTTTTTTTAAAACTGAGACAAGGTCTTACATATAGGTGAGGCTGACCTGGAACTCACTTCATGACCCAAGCTGGCTTTGAACCCACAATAAATCCTCCTGCCTCAGCCTTTTGAGTGTTAAGATCATAGGCTTGTGCTATCATGTCCAAATCAACCCTTCTTTTGAATTTACTATATTATAGTATGAGATGGCCATCTAAATCAGTTTTTTTTCTTTTTATTTATTGATACATGTTCAGTTTTGTTAATGCCATCATTTATTTGTTTTTTGTTTATTTATGCCAAGGATTCAACCCAGAGCTTTACAGATGTGCATATCTTCTATTGCTGAGCTACCTCCAACCCATGCCACACTGTCTCTAAGCTTCTATAATTTTAAGGGACATTTTCCTTTATTAAATATCGTATTGTAGAGGGATTGGGAAATATGTAAAAGTACAAGTGTCTCATGCTTAATAAGACACTAAGACGAGAAGGAACCCAGTGAAGGGCAAATGGAAGAGGGAATCTTGATGAGGATTAGGAGATGTCCCCCAACTCCAGACAGGGTTTCTCTGTGTAGCCCTGGCTGTCCTGGAACTCACTCTGTAGACCAGACTGGTTTCAAACTCAGAAATTCACCTGCCTCTGCCTCCCAAGTATTGGGACTAAAGGCGTGTACCACCACTGCCCCGTTAGGATGACTCATGCTTACCTTCAATGGTATGTATCTGTGTGTTTTTAAAGTTCAGTCCTGTACATTCACTACTTCATGAATCAAAATAACTATTTTATACAACTAAATGAGGCTGGAGCCTGAAATGGATTAGATAACTTTCTACCTGACCAAGCCATCTTTTCAAATTATGTCTGTTAGAGTCTTTAAAGTGAGGCTTTCACTGGCTGGATTCTAGTGATGAGTGGTACATATGAAGGTGTAAGTAGAAATAAAGAAGAGTATATGTATGTCTCCTTTGGTCAGTGAGTTTCTCGGCAGAGCTAGTAGTTACCACTGTGTGTCCCACACAGTCTACCTTGTGCAGTCAAGTGTGCGAAGCCGTGGAAACGCGGAGATATGCAGACACCTAAAGTGCAGCTCTCAGACTCTTGCTCAGGATTTCAAAACTCTGTCTAAAGATGGATTCTCAAAAGGCCTTTGAACCCTTCTCTGTCAGTGCGCCCCAAGCTATGCCATTCTTATTGCTGGTATGTGCTCCTGTCTGTTACTGTTGTTAGCCTTTTTGTCCAGACATCTATTACTCAGTCAACATTTTTTAATGAGAAAGAATTACACAGTGAACATTCATATATACTCACTGTCTAGATGTCATGATTATTTGGCCGTATTTGCTCTATCATGCATTTCAAAGAAGGTTAAAGTATTAATACATTCTACAGTTGAGCATGCATACAAATCCCTGATTGTATCAGTTTATGTATTTTCTCAAAGAAAAATGTATACACAATGGATTTTCATTATATTTACATTTGAGTGATGTGCTCAAGTTTAAACTTTATTATTTGAAATTTATTGGTGCTATATTTTTTTGTTTATTTTCTTAAAATTTTGTTGCATTTACACGTGTGTGTGTGTATTACATGTGGACATCAGAGACAAATTGTGAGGGCCAGTTCCCTTCTTCCGCCATGTGGGTCCTGCCGGTAGAACTTAGGTTCCCAGGTGGTGAGGCGTTCGTTCTCTGAGCCTTTGTCGGGGCTCCACTTCTGTTTTCTTTTTCAGATTTTATTTATTTGTTATTTATACAGTGTTCTGTCTGCATGTGTGCCTGCATTCCAGAAGAGGGTACTAGATCTCATTATAAGTAGTTATGAGCCACCATGTGGTTGCTGGGAATTGAAGTCAGGACCTTTGGAAGAACAGCCAGTGTTCTGCGCCATCTCTCCAGGCTCCGCCCATTTTTGTTTTCTTGAGACAGTGTCTTACTCTGTAGCTCAGGCTGGCCTGCTGTATAGACCAGGTGGCCTTAGACTTCCTGAGTACTTGGATTACGAGTCTGTAGCACCACATCTGGCCCGATTGGTGCCTTTTTAGATCCAAAGCCCTTCAAGATCTAGACATAGGACATAGAACCTTAGAAAGTGCCCACTTGTTCTTTTCCAGATAGTCTCCACTCCTGTGTTGTTGGTTATTCATCACTATGAAGTTCTTTTCATTTTAGGTTAATTAGCCCTTTTTTCAAGCTCATGTGAATGATATACAGTATGTATAATCATTCAGTAAAATCTTTTTTTTTTTTTTAAGTTATCGGCAGGCAGAGAGATGGTTCAGCTGTTAAGAGCACTTACCAAGGACCTGAGTTTGGTTCTTGCCACCCATATGGGGCCTATAACCCCAGTTCCAGGGGATCTCATGTCCTCTTCTGGCCTTTTCAGGCATCAGATATGAACATGGTACACATACATGAATGCAGGAGAACCATTCATACCCATGAAAATGTAAAAGAACCCCCTGCTAGACCTTCTGCTGCAATGGCTGTGCTGGTTTTATTTCCCATCGTCAGATAGGAAACTATTGGTCTTTTAAAAATATATAAGCACAAAGGCGGAGCATGGTGGTGGGTGTCTGTAACCCTTTTGCTTGGGGGCTGAGGTAGAACCAGTCAAGGCTAGCCTAAGCATGGAGGCAGAGATATTTCTGCATTTGAGTCCAAGTACTTTGTCATATATATTATATTAATATACATAATAATATAATACATTGTATATATTATATATAATATTTTCTCAGACTTTTGGCTTGTTATGTTTATTTTTGTGCGATAGTTTTTAAATTTTGATAAAGACTAATTTATTAGCTCTTTTTATGTTTTTGTAAGGACTTTGCCTATCCCCAACATACATAAGCTTTTTTTTTTTTTTGTCCAGAAAGATGGGTTTATATAGTTTATTCTAACAGCTTTACATTGTAGATTCTATGTGTAGGTTTATTATATATAAACTTTTCCTGTTTGGTATGAGGTAGGAGTCAGGCAGGCTCCATCTTTTTTAAGATGAATATACAGGAGTTTCAGTACTTGAAATTAAAAAAAAAAAAGATTTGTTCTCACGTCACCTTCTTAGTGCAGCAGGCAGTATGTCAGTCTCATGTTCTTGTCTGTGTGCTTACAATGTGAAGTGGGCAGGTGCATGCACAGCACATACGCGCAGACCAGAGGACAGCTTTTGGGAGTCAGTTCTCTCTGCCCTGAGGAGCAAACTCACGTTGTAAGGCTTTTGTGGCAAGTGCATCTTACCCGTGGAGTTGTCTCTGGCAACACTTTGTTGCCATGTTTTCCAGTGGATTGTTTTGAGGTCGTTATAGACACCTTTAATAGTTTAAGGAATATACTTCTGCTGTTTCTTGATTGGCCAAGTATGGAGATAGGAGTTCTTACTTCCTGATCTCATAATCTCTTTAACCTACATTTGGTTCTATTCTGTATGTTTCCAAGTCCTGACTCAGTAAGTCCATAGAATCTTCTCTTATTGGCGAGGTGTTGTCCTGACTGAGTTCTTGTTCTTTTGCACCTAGGATGACTGGCATCCCAGTAAAGGAACGGGTGAAGGTGTCTCAGAACTGGCGGCGGGGGCGCTGCCGAGAAGGGATTCTATTGAAGTGGAGATGCAGGCAAGTAGCTTCTTGATTTGCTTTTTTAAGATTATTTGTTTTTATTTTATGTGTATAAATTTTGTTTGTTTGTTTTTTTGGATGGACTCTTATTATGTAGCTCTGGCTATTCTAAACTCACTGTGTAGACCAGGTTGTCCTCAAACTCGCAGAGATCCATCCGCCTCAGCTTCCCAAGTTCTGGGATTAAAAGTGTGCACCGTTAAGCCTCGCCTGTGTATACGTGTTTTGTCTGCATGTATGTCTATGCACCATGTGTAGGCCTACTGCTTCAGGAAGTTCCAAAAGGCATCAGAACCCCTGGAAATGGAGTTACAGATGATTGTGAGCCACTGTGGGTGCTGGGACTTGAACCTAGATCCTTTGAAAGAGCAGCCAGTGCTGCTAACTTCTCAGCCATCTTTTAGTCTTACTTCCTGATTGTTTTAAGGCTTCCGAAGACAGAAGAGCACATAGAAAATAGAATTAGATCATAGTGGCTGTCTCTGGTAGGGTAACCAGACACCACAGAGTCTGGCCAATGAATAACTTGCTAACATAGTTTTAAAAAGATGATAAGAAACATAGTTTGGGGGGCTGGAGAGATGTCTCAGTGGTTAAAAGCACTGTCTGCTCTTCCAGAGGTCCTGAGTTCAATTCTAAGCACCCACATGGCAGCTCACAGCTGTCTGTAATGCTAATTCCAAGGGATCTGACAACTTCAAACTAATGCACATTAAAAAAAATAAAATTAAATAAATTACTTTTTAAAAAAAGAAATGTAGTCTCGGGGCTGGGGAGTATGAAGCAAGGAGGATCTCAGTTTCAAAGCTTGTCTGGGCTGAGTAACTTAGGGATTCTCTCTCTCTCTCTCTCTCTCTTGTATTTTGAGACAGGATTTCGCTGTATAGCCCATCCCAGAACACTCTGTAGACCAGGCTGTCCTTGAACTCTCAGATGTCCGCCTGCCTCTGCCTCCCGAGTGTGGGAATTAATGGCAGGTACCGCTAGATTGTTAGGTTGACCGCCCAGCTAGGTTGTTATTTTTTGAATGTTATCTCTAGGAAGTTAATTCTCCTTTTGGATTCTGTTTAAGTATTTATCACTTTTATGGGGAGAGGGGGTCACAATGCTGGGGCTCCATCCCAGGGCCAAGTCCATGTTTGGCAGGTTGCTTTTCTTCTGATTTAGTAGAAGACAAGATTAGGGGTTGGAAGACGCTTAGGAAGGAAAGCCTGACAACTGGAGTTTGTTCCCTGAGATCCACACAGAGAGAATGAACTCCTGAAAGGTAGTTCCTGCGCTCCACATGTACGCTCTGACATGTACATACAAAGTAAAGCAAGAAAATGGAATTTTGCTGGATGTGGTAGTGCATGCCTTTAATCCCAGCACCAGGGAGGCAGAGGCAGGCAGATAACTGTGAGTTCGAGGCCAGCCTGGCCTACAAAGTGAGTCCATGACAGCCAAGGCTACACAGAGAAACCTTGTCTTGAAAGAACAAAATGAAACAAACAAAAAGAAAATGTAATTTTTAAAAAGATTTATTTATTTATTATAGTGTTCTGTCTGTATGTGTGCCTGTGTACCAGAAGAGGGCACCAGATCTCACTACAGACGGCTGTGAGCCACCTGTGGTTGCTGGGAATTGAATTCATGACCTCTGGAAGAGCAGCCCGTGCTTTTACCCTCTGAGCCATCTCTCTGACCCCCGAAAATGTAATTTTTTTAAAAAAGGCAAAATTAGATGTTAGGTATATGTGAAGCAGGACTTAGGCTAAGTGCCAATGTGTATGTTCACATGTGTGGGTATGCAGAATAGTGCTTGGAGTATAAAAGATGGCTTTGGATGACCTGTTCTGTCACTCACCATCATGGTCCCTTGAATTTTTGTTTTGTTTTGTTTTTGATACAGGGTTTCTCTGTGTAGCCTTGGCTGTCCTGGGCTTGCTTTGTAGACCAGGCTGGCCTTAAACTCACAGTGATCTACCTGTCTCTGCCTCCTGGAGCTCTGGGATCAAAGCAGCACCGTGCCTGGCTGCAATGAAATTTTTATGGTTGTTATAGCGAACTTATGCTTCATCAATACCAAAGCATTTCATAATTATTATTTGCAACCTTACCCAAAAAGTGCTTCTTGTTGATATCAGCAGATTGGGAGCTTTGTGACTCTTCATTCTAGCTGACCTGTCCCTTTGCTGAAAAATAAGGCACACCTCTGCCTTTGGTGACTGTCTTAGGTACTGACTATTGCTGTGAAGAGATACCATGACCATGGTGCCTCTTAAAACTTCATTGTGGGCTTACCTACAGCTTCGGAGGGTCAGTCCATGATCATCACGGCAGGAAGCAGATAGGCATGGCGCTGGAGCTTTATATCCTGATCCATAGGCAACATGTGAGAGAGTCAGACAGACAGACACTAGGCCTGGCATGGGCTTTTGAAACCTCAAAGTCCATTCCCAGTGGCACACTTCCTCCAACAAGGCCACGCCACCTAATCTTTCTAATCCTTCTCAAACAGTTCCATTCCCTGGTGCCTAAACATCCTAACATATGAGCCCATGGGGACCATTCTCATCCAGGCTGCCACAGTGGCCCTTGTCTTGTTTGTGTCGTTTCCACTGGTTTGACTGATGTCAGTTGCTGTGAATTATGTGGTAGCATTATGCTAAAGAGAAAGATGGATTTTTATGATGAAGGCTTTCCCTTCTGATTTCCATTTGTACCTGGTAGTGGTTTTCTTAGAACACAGTCTCTCTCATAGCCCAAGTTGATCCCAATTTTGCCATCCTCATGCTTCCGCCTCCTTAGTGCTAGGACTGCCAGCATACTCTGCCATCTGAGCCTTTTAACATCAAAGAAAATTTCACTGTCAACCTTTGGCTCCTGGTGTTGTCTTTTAGGGCATTAATTTAAGGCAGTCTGGCAGATAAACACAGAAAAGTTACCATGTTGCCCCAGGTTCTCCACCATTCACCTGGCATGAACCTGGTTTCTTGTCCTAGGTAAATGGCTATTTACCACATGGTTGTTAAGTACATGAATTCCAGCCTCCTCTATTTGCTGCCCACTTGAGTGTTCTACATAATTGTGAAAAAGATGTTGAAGAGGAATGTGAATAATGAATAAGAAGTAGGCATCTGTATACATCTACACATGTTCTATGTAATATATGCACACATTTGTAAAAACTGTATGAGCAGAAACTCAGTTACTACAAAGTCCAAGCTGCATTTAATGGCCCTGCAAGTCAATTTGCAGAACTTTTCCACATTCCCATGACGCTTGTTTTAAGGAGCCTAGGGAAGAAACAGCCCAGTTTGCTCAGACAGGTTTGGCAGTGGGAGATGGTGTCTGTACATGGGATGAGTCAGCTTTCCCTCTGCACGTCTTGAGACTTGTTAGCTCCAGGAGTGTTAGGATAGGCACAGGTCTGTCTTGGGGAGGGGCTTAGTTCCTATCAGAGAACCTAGCTGTCCAATTCATGTCCTTCCTTTCCTCTTTTCTTACCTCCTCTGTCTTCCCTCTTTCTTCACACACCCTTGTTTTTGAGGTAAGATCTCAATGTAGTTAGAAGAACCCTGACCTACATATATCTAGAGATGGCTCGGACTCGTGCTCCTACTTTAGCCTTCCAGAGAGCGCTGGGACTACAGCTGTGTGCAGATTTCCCAGCAAAGTCGCTTTTCTTTTTTTCTGTGTCACCTTGGCTGTCCTATACCAGTGTGGCCCAGAATTCACAGAGATCCTCCTGCCTCTGCCTCCTGAGTGTTGGGGTTGCAGGCGTGGGCTACCGTGCCTGGTGCAAAGACTTTTTCTTAAGGCTTTAGCTCCATGCGTGGGCGTGGCCTGTGGCTTTTATGCTTGCTTTCTTCTGGAGACAGAGAGAGGATCTACAACCGTCTCTGGATGTCTTTTACCGGTTTCAGTGAGAGCTGAGTTCTTTCGAGCTCCTGACCTGTGGCATGCTGCTTTGGAGTTATTTTATATCACTATACTTACCCTCCAGTCCAGTCCAGAAATGTCACTGTCCTTGGGAGGATCTAGGCATCTCCTGAGCGGGTTTGCATGCTTTCCTAATAGCTAGAGTCTTTTTACTTATAAATGTGCCCTTGCTCCAACAACAAGGGAATGGGACTTCCTAAAACTTACCTTTTCTCTGTCACACCTTAACTGATCTGTTGAGCGAGTCATATTTGTTGGAGTCTTGGAACCTTGAACCTTGCCAGTTGGACTTAGCTAGAATGTAGAGGTTATTTACCTGGCTGGAAATTTCCTTTGACTTCCCTACTCCTTAACAGAGTGTTTTAAATCTTTAAAGTCCTGCTCATCTATGACAGTACAGGTAGTAGCTTTAATTTTTTTTTTTTTTTGTCCCTCTTTAGTCAGATGCCCTGGATGCAGCTAGAAGATGGGTCTCTGTACATATCTCAGGCTAATTTCATCCTGGCCTACCAGTTTCGTCCAGATGGTGCCAGCTTGAGCCGTCGGCCCTTCAGAGTCTTCGCTGGGCATGATGAGGACGTTTGTCACTTTGTGCTGTCCAACTCCCATATCATCAGTGCAGGAGGGTGAGTGCTGGCATCTTCCTCACATCTTCCTTACTACTCTTCAGAACCTGTGTCTGCCTCTGACTTTTCTGTCTCAACAACAGAGGGATAATGAAGGAAACTGTAAAAAGGTGGATACGTTTTTCCCCCATAGCAGCAGAGATTTACCAGAAGCTGTTAATATGGTTAGCCAGAGAAGAAAACAGGAAGAGTCTTTAATGCAAAGTGCAGCATGTTTGATTGATGTTATCAAAAGGGAAGTTTATTTTCTCTCTCATCTGTTAGCCCCAAGTGTGCTAAAGAAGTAAAAGTATTTAAAAGCACCTTGTGGGTCATATTGCAGAATACTTAGTAAATCTGGATGTCATTGGACACTTGGGCTGTTTCAGTAGACTTGCCCTTTTTCTATTTGGAGAGTAGTGAACTCTTGGGGGTGGGCTCCTCATTCTCTTGTAGAGATGGGAAGATCGGTGTTCACAAGATCCACAGCACCTTCACTGTCAAGTACTCGGCTCATGAACAGGAGGTGAACTGTGTGGACTGCAAAGAGGGCATCATTGTGAGTGGCTCCAGGGACAGGACAGCCAAGGTGAGACGTTCCCCCTTTTACATACTCTTTTTCCTGCTGTCTATAGGGCCTGGGGTGGGAGAGGGTGGACAGAGTCTGGAGTCCCAGGATTGGCTGAGGGCACTGGGTGAGAGCAGGGGAGAAGTGGCACAATAAATAACTTACTTATGTGCCTTTGGCATGCAGCTTGCCATGCCAGGCTGTGTTCCTGCCAGCTGGACAGGGAGAGGAGTGGACAGTGGCTGGGATTCTTGCCACTCACTTGAAATGTGGTGTGAATGCAAAAACAGAGGCCCTGGCCAACTTTTCCTCCCTGAGCTGGGTTTCCTCAAGTTTGTGGGTTGAGTTCTAACCCGAATATTTTATTTTAAAATCTCCCTCCTTTTGCTCTCCATTTAGAGAAGTTAATTTTTCACCACCTTGTTTATAAGCAATCAGGCTGATAATTAAAACGTGTTTTTACCGATCTCTGGAGAGTGATGTGGTCAGTAGGCAGTGGAGAGGACATGAAGGCTGTTGGTTGCATCATTGCCAGATTGCCTGATCCACAGACATCCACCAAGACATAAGAAATGAAACTGATAAACAGTTGTCATCCTTGCTTTGTGGATCCAAGTCATCCTATCTGTGTCACACACTGTTCCTCTGAGACTGAGAAGACATTTTCCAGTCTTGGGTGCTGCAGCCCTAGCCTGGAAACAGGCTTTGGGGCTGCACTGGGAACTCGGCTGACAGTTCAGTTGGGGTACAGAAGACCCCAGCAGGGCTCGCTTGCTTCTTTTCTAGGGTCTGGAGGCTCCACTGCAGCAAAATGCTTATTCCTGTCAGCAGATGAGCAGATGGGCCTCTGCGTCACAGGGAGAAGTGGCGGCTTTGTCAGCAACCTGTGGCTCTGCGCACCCTCTAGGGATTTATATGATGACAGGGCTAAATAAGTTTGCTCCTATTTGTATGGACATTTCTCCTCCTTTTGAAAATTTCTGCCTTATTCTTTGGATTTAGAAAAAATGTGTGCCAGCATAGGAAGCCTGAGAAAGATCAGCAGTTTGTCTTTGCTTTTATTTTTGAGACAAAATATTTATATTTTGTAGCCAAAGATGATCCTTATGTCTTCATTTTCAGGTGCCGAGATTATAGGTATAAACTTTTCCTGTCACCTGTTTTTTCCTCTTCTCCTATCCCACAGTCAATTTAAATTCTTGCTTAATCAATGGCTTTGTAGCATTCCTTGCAAAGATACTGGCTTTAACTTGCCAAACTGCTCAGAAGTAAATCTGGGGCTAGAGAGATGGCTCAGTCAGGTGTTTACCAGTTGAGCATGAAGATCTGGGTTTGGGTTGTCAATACTCACATCTGGGGATGGTGGCATTTGTCTGTAGTCCCAGTGCTTGGGAGGCACAGATAGGTTAATCCCTAGAGCTTTTTCTTTCCTTTGATAATTTCATACGTGTTTGTAATGCATCCTTGTTACCCTTGCCCCTCTGTTCTTTCTTTCCACCTTTCCACCCCTCTCAGCCCCCATCTTCCTTACAGATCTCTTAACTATATTTGCTAGCTTCTGTCTTTCTTAGTGTCCTACAGAGTGTAACTAGGGCTGTCTCTTTGAGAAGGTGTATAACAGGACGCTCTGCCTCTTCCTCTCAGGAATCTCTTGGTTGCCAGTAGATGTTGCACTGAACGCCTATAAACCTTGTTCTTCACAGCTGGCTGTGAGGAAGGCCCAGTGTCAGCGGCAACAGATGTGCAGCCATGGCTGTGTTGTACTTAGAAGATAGCATTTTGAAGCCCCTCCCTGTACCTCCCTCTCCTCCCCCTTTCCCACAGTGTCCCCTGAGTCTGAAGAGGGTGGTATAAATGCCTTGGTTAGGGCTGAGCTCCCAACAGTCCTATAATCAGCATCTTGTGAAAACACGGGTCTCTGTTTTCCCTTCTGTTCTCTGCAGGGAGAGACTTCTCCATTTACAGCTAAGAGTAGCCTTTGTCTGTGGGTATAAGCAAGGGTATAAGCAAGTATTCTGAAAGTGCTTTGCTGCCATGTTGATTCAGCTAAGCAATAGCCTTAGGTTCTTCTCTAGAACCCCAGTCTTTCTCTTTCCAGACAATGCCTGGCTATGTAGCATAGGCTAACCTTGAACTTGCAAATTTTCTGCCTCTTGAGATTATAGGTATATGCTAACACATGCCTGCTAGGATTATTTTCTAACAACATAGACTATAACCAGGTACTGTGCTAAGCACGTTATTCATTTTCTCATTTTATCTTCTTGAGTAAATATCTTTCCTTACATAATTGTAATGTATTTTGAATATATAGTATATTTTGCTCTATCTATAAGGTTTTCTGTTATCCTTACAAGATATATTTAGATAGCTGTCTTTGGAGTTACTGTGTAGCTAAGGATGACCTTAACTGTCTGATCTTGCCTCTACCTATTGAATGCTGGGATCGCTCATGTGCCTGTACATCACCCAGTCTGTGCGGTGGTAGAGATCAAGCTAAGGGCTTTGTGCAGCTAGGCAAACACTGCCAACTGAGTTTCATCTCCAGCCTTCATGTTATCTTCCGTGGCTTCAAAATGAACTACCATTGTTTACTTAAGTTTTTCTCTAGTAGATGGATGTTGCTGTCTAGTTTCTTCCTGAATATGAGAACCTAGAAATAATCCTTTCTTAATCTGCTATGTTCTGTGCATCATGCTGCACTAGTATTTTCTGTTTCCCGTTTCCACACCATGGTCCTGAGACAGGCATTTCCCATCTGATGAGCTGAATCTGAGACCAGGAAGTTAGGAGACATCTTTAAGATCAACGATAACAAGTCACAGGTGGAGTTCAAACCCAGTCTGGCCAGGTTCCAGAGACTGTACCCTTGTTCTGTGATAATAGGCTAGATAGTAAGTGTTTTTACCATTTAGGTTTTCTTTGTTTTAGGGGGTTTTGTTTTTTTTAAGATGAATTTTCAGCCTTAGAGTTCCTGAGTCAAAGATCGTTATAGGAGCTTTGCTACCGCCAGTCTGCCTTCTAAAAGGGCTGCATACAAGTAGACTTTCACTGGGTATCTTCCAGGGTAGGTCTGTGTTAAATCGATAGTAAAGGTCTGACTAGATCTGTTATGACTTTAACTCCTGCCCCTCAGGTGCCAGCATGCTGTGCTGTGGGACTGGCTTTTCTAACTGATACTTGAAATTGGCAATATACTTCTTGAGTCACCCACAAAGATCAGGAGCTGTGTTCTGTGGTTTGTGGGTTCTCAGATTCTACCAGCTGTCTCTGTGGAAGCTACTAGAAAACTTAGGCTGTCCTGGAGATTTTGTAAATCAGGAGTACTCTCTTTGCCCTGCAAGCAAGAACCTGACTCTGAGGGAGTTAAGAAAAGGCAAAGGTCTCTTCCAAGCATGGTAGTCTAAAGGAGCATCTAGTTATTACCAAAGGGTTTGGCTGTCAGGTACAAAGCAGAAGCCAGAATCTGGGGCTTGCAGGAAATGTTGAGGTGTTTGCCCCCTCTTTTGTCCTTTCTCATCCAGAATATTCCTGTTAAATTTCTTTTCTTAGTTTTGGGAAAAGTTACTCCTATTGTCGCCCCATCCCCCAACCCATCATGCCTGCATGTGACCCTAAGAAGACAAGACCACCCCTATGCCATCACCTGCCCCTTACCCTGAAGGAATGTTTTCTTAAGTTCTTCCATCTAAGGGCCTGAGTATGGTGTTCCCCTTATAGCTCTGCAGGGACCTTGAGAGGTCATTGATCCATCTAGCTGCCAAGGGATCCCTGTGTGGCTGCTCTGGGGAGAGCCCTGTACATTTGAGGTTTCCTTTCTGTTTAGTTAGAGGCTTATGTCCCTGTGTGTGTCATCTGGGGTAGGGTGAGGTGAGGGGAGCCTTGTGCTTAATGGGAGATTTCTAAATGCACTGAGTGCCGAGAGGCTCTGGGAGTGTTGATTAGAGTTAAGCCCAGAGTGGCTGCTAATGTACATTCCTGACTGATAGGGACCAGATAGTGTGCTCCAAGCAATATTTTTAACCTGTGGAGATATGGAAGCTTAAAAGAGTTAAGCTTTTCTGCTACTTTTGGTGACACTAGGTGCTAAATTCCCTGCTGACGTGAATAGCTTTGGACCCTGGGCATTATGAACAAACAAACAACAGTACACCACCTTCTCACTTTGAAGTCTCCTTCTCATTCAACCCTTGTTTTGCAGGGGTTTTTTTTCCTCTTCTAACAGTATACATGTCTTCCTGCACTGCACCTTGATCTTCCTGTCTCTCTCTCTGTGCCTAAAGTAAACTTTTGGTGAAAGATAGGGGAAAGGACGGTCCACAAACTCAAGGAGGTTTCTGAGAGAGGCCCGCTGCTCCTACCTCCCTCCTTAGTTCAATCTCACGGGATGGAACTTCTCACTGGCTGGTAGAAAGTTGACTAGTAATTAAGGGCTCTCGGGCAGAAGGAAAAGTGGGTGGTTTGGGCTGAAGCAACGTCTGTCTCTGTGGCAAGTGAAGGGGAAGCTGGAGAGGGCTCCCTGCTGACACTGTGCTCTGTCCCGTGGACAGAAAGGGTCTCTGTTCTTCCACCTCCCTAGTCACACTCATTACACCCACTGTACATTTCTTCCTCCTAATCCCAGGCAATGCCAACAAGAGCATTTCCTCTCCTGTTTCCAGGTTTGGCCTTTGGCCTCGGGCCGGCTGGGGCAGTGCTTACATACCATCCAGACTGAAGACCGAGTCTGGTCCATTGCTATCAGCCCATTACTCAGGTAAGGGAGACATGTTTGGGTTCTTATCTCATACAAGAATGTTTTCATTTTATTAGGTCAGATAAGGTAGACATTTTTCAGTCGTATATTCTAGGTTGCTATGAACCACTCTCCTGGAGATTTAAACATTCTCCAGAGACTTGAGGTGTTTAGGTCTTCTCAAATACTTGGGAATTGAGATAACCTTTGCTATGCATCTGATGAGAAGTGTTAAGGAAAAGATACCATACTGGATGTAACTAAGGGCAGTGTCACCTTTCTGGAGCAGATGTCCTTTGCAGTTGCTCCAAAGCAGAGGCTTCTCAGTGTACCTGAGAGGGGACAGCAGCAGCTAGCTGTCATGACCCATCTCTGCTTTGTTCTCTGAAGATGTCTTCAGGAGTATCCCTTACAGGCTCTGGGTATCAGGAGAGGAGGAGAGGTTTGGAACCTGCCCCCTGGGCCCTCATCCGTATATGTAGAGGAGCAGAAACAGTGATAATTATAGTGGAATTGCAGCTTTGTTTTATTATCTTATGTATATGGTAGTTTGGTCTGTGCACTACCTGTGTGACTGGTGCCCATGGAGACTAGAAGAGGCTGTTGGATCTGGAACTGCAGTTACATGTGGGTGTCAGGAATCAAACCCAGGTTCTCTGGAAGAACAGTCATTGCTCTTAGCTGATAAGCTATCTTGAACCAAACCAGGTCTCTCTCCTCCCCAATGGGGTTTAGACGCTTCCCTGTACTTGAATTATTGTAAAGTTAGTAGGCTCTGTCTTCGTGTATTTCCTTGGTGCCTCTCATCCCACCTGAATGGAACTGGGAAGGCTGCAGGGCTACCACCCCACCCCCTGACTAAATCAGTCACTTGTTTGTGTAAGCAAGTTTTGTGCCCCTTCTGCTCAGCCCCCTTCAGCCACTTCTCCTCACCTCATGGATCCTGTAGCTCTCCGCTTGCTCTCTTCCACAACTCCCTTTCAATTTTTTCTTCCTAAGAATTAGAGCCGATTAGCCACGTCATTAATTCTTCAATTTGACGGCTGATATAGCAGGACCTGAAACACATTGCTGACCCCAGAGAATGGAGACCCCATTCCTTAGCACATTGACGATGGGAGAAGTTAATTAAAATTCCACAGAGCAGAGGTGTCGGCTAACCTATAAACCTGTCGCTTTTCAGAACAAATCATTCCAGCATCTTAGGAAAGAGGAAAAGGAAGACTAGTGGACAGAGGGGAAACCAAGTGTGTGGGAGCTCTGGGCAGAAAACCGGAGTTGGCAAGCTTTGTCTCCTCAGCAGTTGCTTCCTAATGGCAACCTTCTGAAAGCGTATTAGTCAGGCTTGTGTGTCTGTGGGCTACATGTGTGGGGGCTGAAGAAAGTGAGCGGGAATGACAAGTATGCTGGTGACCTTGTCTTCAGGAGGCTGGAGCACGCTTGTCACTGGAGGGCCTCTCAGGCTGGAGATGCTCCGTGTCCTCACTACATGTCCATTGAGGTGTGAATAGACTCTCCCCCCGAGCCCCAACCTTAGAGTCTTCCACTCTAGCCATATCCTCTGGAAAAGGCTAACACCCATTGCCGATGGTGTCAAAAGAAGTTGAGAATGGGATTTACCTTCCTCATTAAGAGGTATTTGAGGTCACAGTAAACCAAGTTGGAGGTTTTCGTCCATAACTTGGAGACTGATCATGATAAGGATGTGACTTTCTAATCTTTGTATTACTGTGGTCTGAGCACCACACTCCTGCTGACAGCTGCTCTCTGTGCAAACCCTCCACTGTGTCCCTTTGGGGAGCTTTATGCTTTCTTCACATTCTTCTTCAGTTTCCTTGATACATTTTCCTAGCCCTGGATGATTCTTTTGCCTGTTGTTGTCTGGCTGTTTAGTGTTGACTGTGAAGTTATTTGATAGGGCTTTTTTCTTAATTTCACAAATGGTATCTTGAACTCTGTTTTTGAGAGAGGGTCTTACTCTGTAGCCCTGGCTGGCCTGGAGCTCACAGAGATTTACCAACATGTGCCTCCTGTGGCCTGAGATTAAAGATGTGTGCCGCCATGCCTGGTAGACTCTGGTTTAAAACATTGCATTTATTTATTTATTTGTTTGTTTGTTTATTTATTTATTTATTTATTTATTTATTTATTTTTGTGTTTGTGCTTGTGCATTTGTGTGTGTGCATGGCTGTGTATGTGCTCAGGTGCACTTGCGCCATGGTGTACATGTAAAAGTTAGAAGACAACTTCCAGGAATTATTTCTGTCCTTCTATCAAATAGGTCCTAGGGATAGAACTTACATTGAGTTCTCTCCCTTTACCCCCACCCCCTCTCTTTCTCTCTCTCTCTCTCTTTTTTTTTTTTTTGATTTTTTTGAGACAGGGTTTATCTGTGTAGCCTAGGTTGTCCTGGACTTGCTCTGTATACCAGGCTGGCCTCGAACTCATAGCGATTCACTTAACTCTGCCTCCCAGAGTGCTGGAATTACAGTCTTGCACCACCGCGCCTGGCTTTGAATTCTGTCCTAAAAAGCTTCTGTGGGGATTCTGGTTTTATACTAGATATTCAAGGCATGTGCCATGTGCTAGGGTTTTATTGCACCTTTTTTTTTTTCTGTTTGTTTTTTGTACTCAATGAATATACTGGGCTAGGATCTTTATGCTGTATTATTAGGTCCACCTCCGTCCACTTTAAGCCTTTTTAAAAAAGCCCTCCAGCTGGGGGCATGATGGAGCCTCCTACCACTCTGGAAGACGAGGCAGGTGGATTTCTGTGTATTCTAGGCCAGCCAATGCTACATAGTGATACCCTGACTCAAAACAAAACTCATCTATTCTTTTAACCAACTTTCAGCCTCAAGGCCCATTCTTCTCCCATACTCTGTACAGACATAAATAGATTATAGTGAAAATGACCTGAAAGAATGTATATAAAGACTGAAGAACTAAAAGTCCTATAATAGTATGTCAACTCCTTCACCAGCTTACCCAATATAGCAGTTGCTTAGTGCTTAGTTGCTTTCAAGCCTCTTTCCTGGGCTTTCCTGGGCTTCTCCTACCCCGAGGAGTCACACTGCTCTTTATAGTCTTCTGGAGGAATTCTCCGTAGGAGTCTCCCTTCCCTTTTCTCTTTCTTTTGAAGTGATCCTCAATGGCTGCCTTCTGTCACCTCCCTGCCACTCTTCCTGTTGAATGTGTTTGTCAGTCACTGAGTGACACGGTCCTGGACCCTTTATGAGCAGCATGAGGACTGTGAGCAGCTGCTGTCCTCTAAGGACAAGGACTTCTGTTACCCTTGCTGCTTCCTTGAGCAGTTGGAAGGAACCTGGACAGCAAAGAGGCAGACCTTGTGCTGGTCTTTTCTCAATGTCTTTCTCCTATTGAAGCAATTAGTCTTGTGCACTTTCTTGTTGATGCTCTTTGTTAGTTTTTTCTTTTCCTCCCTCTTCTTTTCACATGTTTGTACTTTCGCCCTTTTAGCATGAAATATGGACCCTCAAACTCCAGACTTAATATGAGTTACTTTTGACCAAGAGAAAGCAGGAAATCTGACATGAGTCTGTCTAGGTATCACTTTTCCTTCTTTCTGTGACTTTGCATTTTTAATTTGTAAGCAGTTATAGAAGGTGATATTTAATACCAGTTATGTGCTCAAAGCTATGTTTATTTTATTTTTTATTTTCTGAGACAGGGTTTTTTTCTGTGTAGCCCTGGCTGTTCTAGAACTCGGACTGTACATCAGGCTGGCCTTGAACTCAGAGATTTATCTGTCTCTGGGATTAAAGGCATTTGTATCACTGCCCATCTCAAAGCTATGTTTACTCAAAAAAAAAAAAAAAAGAACAAAACAGAGCAAAAACTAAAAGAAACAGTAGGCTTCAAAGTAAGGCAGCAGGCAAGGACTTTTCCCTTTGCTTCCTGTGCCCCTCCCACCCTTTTATCCTCTTGTTAAGACTCAGTATTTTAGATTGGAGCCCTGTTCCATATAGGAGTTCCTACTTCTGTTAGGTGAACAAGAGGAAGTAAAGAAGGAACACAGTGTTCTTGAACCAGAATGGTGTGTGTCTTCCACACTTGTGTGACAGAAATGCACTATCCATGGTTTCAGATATAGCTCCTAAGGTTACTGTGAATTCTGAATACTTTCCTGTGTATTAATACAGATTAATATATTTTATTGCATTTAAAAGTTATTTCTACCTGATTGAAATTAGTAAATACTCAAGAATAATACAAAACTTTTTTCTTTTTTAAATTATTTTTGGTGTTTTTGAGACAGGGTCTCACTATGTAGCTCTGGCTAACCTGGAACTCACTCTGTAGAACAGGCTGGCCCTAAACTCACAGAGATCTACCTACTTCTGCCTCGCAGGCGCTAGATTAAAGGTTTGCACCACTACATCCATCCCTACACAATTTATAAGACTTCATCCCGCATTAAAGGTGGGGTAGAGAGATGGCTCAGCAGTTAGAGCACTGGCTGCTCTTCCAGAGGACCCAGGTTTGATCCTGGCACCTACATGATATTCATAAACATCATAATTCCAGTTCCAGGCCCTTTGGATGCCTCTGTGAGGACCTGGAAACACTCCTTGGTGTCCAGAGTTGACATAGGGCATGGTAGGGAAAAACCACATGTGAGAGAGACCTAGGCTCACTCACATAAATGCTTCTGTTATTCTGAGAGCACATACGCATAGGTCTTTGGTTTTCTGGACCTGTTTATCCTCAACTCGGGGCCTGTGGTGAAATGAGTCTGTCTTTGCCTGGAAGGAGAGGGGAGAGAGACATGTGGCTCCCCCTTCTCTGCAGACACCATATTGTTTCCCTGAAAGGAAAAAAAAGGTAAACTCGGTAGAGCCCTTGCCTCTCTGAACACCACGGCTGTCATGTGGGTGAGTGTGGTCAGGAAGGCTTCCCCACACTTTCGGGCTTTAATCCCATCTCTCCTACTTCTGTCATCTGGGAAATATATGAGTGGTGTAGGTGCATAAACTTGACTTAGTTGTGTTATTAAATATACAATATCATTTTGTGTACTGTGGTGTACTGTTTGTTTTGGGGGGATTAGTCCAAGTCTGCATGAAATGTACCAATTCAAATTTGTAAAGTGAGTTGCAGCCTCTGGGGGGTTTTGAGGGAGAAGCTGCTCCTTCTTGCTTCATTTCTCCCAGAGGTGAGGGTGAGTCTGGAAGGAAAGCCAGCACTGTGCGCTGTTTGGCTACGGATGGTGGCACTGGAGGGCAGGGTGTTTGCTCTAGCAGCTAGAGGGTTTACTGTGTGCTATGTGTGGTGGATGCCATCCTCCAGCCTGCTGAAGTGCATCTTTCTTTACTGAAGGGCTGTTGCATATAGAGTATTCTTTGACAGGTTTGAGAGTTGGAAAAAGGCAGTTTCACTCTGGTTCTGTTGATTCTCTAGGATGCTACTATTTTCTGGCCCTGGGCATCATAACTCACTCATTAGAAGAAGAAGAGTTTGTCTGTGAGTTTTATTTATTATTTATTTATTTATTTTTGGCTGGTGATGAACTGCTGTATATGAAGGGGTTCTCCAGCTGTGATGAGCTGAAGAAATGAACAAATGACTGTAGCGCTTCATCTTATAACTGGTTTTCCTGCTGCCTCAGGTGGACCGTGGTGGCTTAAGGATCTTTGTCTATTTCTTTCTTCTCCCATCTGAGAGTTGAGGCAGAGGGAAGCCCCCTTTGGGGCCTGAGGAAAGAAGGTCTGCTGAGCAAGGCAAGAGTGCCTTCTTGTCCTGCTTTGTGAGCCAGGAGGAAGAATCCTGCACATGAAATTCCCCAATGATGAGAGTCGGAGTTTATTCAAAAACATTGCAGGGGCTGGGGCTGGAGTGGCTGTGAGAGACGCCACAAAAAGGTCAGAGCTTTGAGTAATACTAGCCGGGTCTACTGATTCAGCTGGAAATGTGCTCAAATTCTGAGGCATCAGTGATGTGTGTGGTGGGGGCATTGCATTGGGTCAGGTCCTGAAAATCTTAGTGCTGTGCCTTTCATCTTGCTGTTCACTGCAAATCCAAGACTCTCAGGAGGTTATAGCCATCAGTATAAAGAACCAAATCCTGGGGTTGTTCTCAGTTCCTCAAGACTCTGGATTTCAGCTATTATCTAGGACAGGATGGCACAGAGAGGCTCATATGTTGACCTCCTGGTCTGAGACCAGCACCCTCCCATTCCAGGCTGACTCAGACCCATTTTTAGGAGCATATTCTTGCCTGGCAAGTGCAGTTGGCTCACTTGTAGAGACCTGACTTAAACCAAAATACCACAAATAGAAATGAGCTACTACAGAAGGTTGGATAATGTGCCTTGAGTTGATATATTGAGTCTGTGTCTGGCCAGCAGGGCTCCATTTCTATTCCCCAGTCTCAGTGGAGAGACAGAGAGCGAGAGGCAGAGACTGCCATGCATAGGGGCTACCCAAGAAGGCCAGAGACACTAGATGCCTTGGAGCTGGAATTACAGGTAGTTGTAAGCCACATGACATGGGTGCTGGGAATCTTAGATCCTCTGGAAGATTAATATGTGCTTTTCCTATCTGCCGAGCTATTTCTCCAGTCCCCTGGTATTCTTTCTCTGTCTCTCAGATCACTCTTTCCCTCCAACCTCAAATCATTCCTCCTCTTACTCCTCTTCCCTTTCATTCTTTTTCCAGGTACTGCTTAAGAATTGCTGTAATCAAGCTGAGGGTGATGGCACACTCCTGTAATCCTACCATTCCGGGAGGCAGAACAATGGGATCTCTGTGAGTTCGAGGCCAGCCTGCTCTACAAACTGAGTCCAGGACAGCCAGAGCTACACAGTGAGATCCTGTCTCACAGAAACTAAACAAACACATTTTTTTTTATCTTATTGTCACTAGAGAAAACAATGAACTAGATGGCATAGACTGAATGGAGGATCAGATGGGTGCAAAGTGGTACACACTCTGATGGAAGCTCAAGAGGGCTAGAGGGCCATGGTGGACGGGAGGAACCGGTTCTAGTGTTGCTAATGTTACAATGAGGTGACTTTAGCCTGCAATGATCCATGATAGTTTCAAAATAACTGGGAGAGTCAGAAGTGTTCTTTATTTTGCTTTTGAGCTAGGCTCTCACAGTGTAGCCCAGGCTTTCCGGAAACTCTGTATAGATCAGACTGACCTCGAACTCGGAGATCCGCCTGCCTCTGCCTAGGCTTAAAGGAGTGCACCACTGTGCTTTGGCATCAGATTTCTAACACAGCAATGATCAGGTTTGATCACTATACATGTATAAACACATCAAATTATTATACTGCCCCCTGTAGACTATAGATCTGCACAACTCTGATGTGTCAGTTAAAAAGTGAACAGAATTGCTGTGAAGGATCAGTGTCCTCTGTGCTACTCTCTGCACCACCTGCTGTCTGAAGTCCCACCTGTACTACCTTTTCTCTGTCCTCTGGTCATCTCATTTTGCCCTGGCTGCTACACATGCAGTATGCTTGTGCTTACCCTCCTCTGATGGCTGTTCTACTGACAGATACGTTAGCAGTCACATCCCAAGGAAGCATGGTGTTAATGTTAAAGTTAGGGCTGTGTGTTTTGTTTTGTTTTCCATTTTCTTTTCTTTTTGTCTCATCTTTCTATCTCTCCTCTTTAAAACTTCAGTGGGTGATGAGGCAGAGAGGGAGGTGGGAGGGTAAAGGGGAGCCATAAATTCTGAGGTTGGTGTAGCTGTTCTCTGAGCAGCCAGGAAGCCTCTGATGTCTCCACAGCACTTTCATTAACATTTAAATTAAGGGTTTGTTTTCCAGGCTGTTTTATAGGCCGGGACCTTTCATGGCCTGTCACATGCAGCACCCACCCCCTTCCCCAAGCAAGTGTGTAATTGTAGCCACTGCTCTGTCCTAACTCTGGCTTGTAGTCGGAGGTTCAAAGGGACTTCTTGGGGATGAAGCTGTGGCTGAACAAGCTATGACAGCCAGGCCAGGGCTGTTATCCCTCAGATGACGTGCTCACAGGAGTCCAGCACCTTTCCTCTGACCTGTACTTTTCTTTGCCCTTGAAGGAACGTACTTCAATCTGAGTGACCTCTGCCACACTTGGTACCCTTGGGCCATGGGCAGGTGGGAAGGAAGCCTCTACCCCTTGTAAGGTGTGACTCTCCATGCTTGTCTTTTCCTTCTTTAGCCTTTTTAGCATTAGGATTCTTTTATCATCTGCAAAGAATCTGTAATGTGATAGGGTCTTTTGATCCTAAAAATCACCTGCCTGCTTAGTTAAACAAATAGTGTCCACCCATCATACTCAGTCACTAGTTCTCCACGCATTTGGGCTGGAAAAAGCTTACCCGAGGTCATTGAGGGAACTGTTCTTACAGAGCTTGGTATTTGGGGTAAGTCCTTCTCACCTTTGAGGGGGTTCCATCTTCCTTTCACCAAAATATCTGGAAGCATAAAGGATGCTTCGAAAAGACATCCCTGCCTGTCTCTTCCTTATCATCAGTCTCCTCTTCATCTGCAAGTAGCAAGAATGTGACACCCCACACACAAGGCAGGCATCCAATGAGTTCATAACTCTAAGGCATCCTTCCCCAACTTCTGGTCTCAGCTAGATTTCTTCTTTGGACCGGAATGAGAGGGACACTGGACTTTCTCTTTCTGTTGAGAAGCTGTGGATTTTTTTTCTCTTTGAGGGACTGCCTTAACTGTGAGTCAGTACATATTTCTCCTTGTCTCACTAAGCTACTCAAATCACCCATGACTTATCTGTCAAGTGGAAGATAGCTGAGTGTCACATATGCCTGTCCCAGGTAGCCCTGGCAACAGATGGACACCCTCATGCCCTGGGGTCCTGCCCAAAGGGAGTAAGGGGGTGCTGGGAAGACCCCTCTGCAGGTGGTGCCCAGGCTCAGATTGCAGGCTGGTGCTCAGCCCTTGCCTGGTGGTGATTAATCTGGGACTCGGTCAGCAGAGGCTGGCCAGGGCAGCTTTGGTCCCTCACTGTGAAGACCTTTGGCTTAAAGACAGAACTGATCTCTGTAGCTTGCTTCGGCTTGGGGTTTGATCTGTCAAGGCTAAAGAGGAACCTGCTGGTAGAGCGGAAGCTTCTAGCCCTGCCTGACTTATGGCACTGATCCGTTCCAGTGGCCTTGTCATGATAGTACTCGTATATTTAAGAAGATTTCCCCACCTGTTAGCTGGAACCCTCAGATCAGTCAAAATAGGAACCTTCATGAAAGATGCGTGCTTTTAGTTACTTGACCGATGGAGCTTACTCTTTTAAGTGGACTGGGACTGGATGAAAAGGGCAATAGTGGAACCATGGCTGGATCAGGAGCAGAATGTGTTTGGGGAGGGTCATGTTGGAGTGGAAGGATCACCCTGTCCTTTTGCTTTAAGATGGTTCTCAGACCATTTCAGGCAGACTTTAGTATTTCACGCTAGAAGTCTTTGTACTCCAGTTCATTTTACATTTCTTATTTTAAGGGGGCCTCTTACCATCATCATCACTACTACCTTTCCTTCTTGCTGAGTGCTAGTCCCTTGACCTCCCGCTGGCTATTCATGGAGCCAGTTGTCTATCCCCCTTCTCTAAGTTCAGAACAGGCAAATATGGCTCTGGTCATGAGCTCAGGGCAGAAGACTAGGAATTCTGTTGATATGACAGTTTCCCTGTGTCTGTGAATCTCAGTGTTTTTATGATTACGATGTTCCATTTGGCAGTTGTGGCTTGAAGCCTAAGACCCGGGACATTCTTCTGATACCTTGAAGAGGAATGGGCATCCATATATTTACCAGTACCAGAATTGCTTGTAAAGATGCTGTGAATTACAATTGATTCTGAATTTTTCTGTGCTGACTAGAATTTCTATATGAGATGACACAAAAGAATGTATTTATCCCCCCCCAAAAAAAAAAAACCCAACCAATTTACTTGGCTCCTTTAGACCAATTCTATAAGTGGACAAGCTGCCAGCCAGCTTTGTGCCTCTCTAGTACTTTCTTAAACTACTAGAAATTTCCCTCTAAAAATTTCAGATTATGAACTTTCTTGAACTACTAAAAATTCCTCTAGAAATTTCAGATTATAAACTTTGGAGAAGAGGGGTTCTCCTTCCTGTCTGGTGTAAGAAAACTGCATGCCTATTGCTGCAGGTGTGGACTGTCTCCCTCTGGAGTGTTCTGTTAAAGCAGAGTATCCAATATTCTTGTCTCTTTTCTTTTAACTAATTAATTAATTAGTTAGCTAATTAATTTGTGTGTGTTGCATGTGTAGAGTTCATAGGATAACGTGTGAAAGTTGGTTCTCTCTTACTATATGGGTCCTTGGGGATGAAACTCAGGTTACCAGGCTTGGTGGCAAGCCCCCTACCCACCGAGCCATTTCACTAGCCCACCCTTACCTCTTTTCTAAGCTTGTTCTTGCTCCTTTTTCCAGCCAGCACATCTTCACAGGTTATAGTGTATGACCTGGTCTGTGACACCCTGTGGAGAGACCTATCAAGGTCTGTCGGAGGCAGGAGGTCTGACAAGGGCAGGAGAAATGGGAAGGGAGGCCAGGAGTTGCTGGTCGGGGAAATTGCTTTCTGCATCTTTCCTTTTTCATTGTTTTCTTTTCAGTACAAATAAAAAACACAAATGAGCTCCAAGAAGTCTAGGAAATATGCATGGGGTGCCAGTTGGGGTGTGCTAACATCAAAATAATTACCAATGTCTTACTTTGCAGGAGAAAATTTTAAGCAGTGAGAGAGACTCTCTTAGGAGGCTGAAAGGATTAAAAATCTCAGGGCTGGGGTCAGCAAGATGACAAGTGGGTAGAGATGCTTGTCATCAAGCCTGGTGACTGGAGATCAATCCCTAGGACCACATAGTAGGAGAAGATTGACTCCTGTAAGTTGTCCTCCGACTTCCACGTGCACGCTGTGGCATACGTGTGGCGACGCAGCACATTGTGCCAGGATGCACAATCACATACACAGGATAAAAGCATTTTTAGATAAATCACAGGGCTGGAGATATAACTTAGTTGGTTTGGACCTGAGTTTGATATCTACAATACATGTTAGAAGTAAAGGCGAGTGAGAGGTGGGGGGAGGGAGAAAGGAGCGTGTGTGGGGTGGGGTGGGGGTGTTTGGGTGTGGAAGCATGGTTTTTGTGACACCGAGGAGGTGGAGACAGGTGGATCACCTGGGCTAACTAACTTGCCAGCCTTGTCTAGTTGGTGAGCTCTAGGCTGTTGAGAAACCTGCTTCTAAAAACAAGGTGGGTGGTAACTGATAGTAACATCTTGAGGTTCTGCGCACACTTGTGCCGCCCACACAGGAGCACATCCACATAAGTAATTTAAAGTCATACTTGTCTGTGGTTCTTTCTGTTTTCTATGTTCTCATATTCAGATATGGCTCTGGCTCTGTTTAGCTTGTCTTGGTTTCTCCTTTGCTCTTTATTGTGGCAAAGCCATGATCTAGATTCTAGAACATGGCCATGGTGTGGAGAACAGAAGCACTGTGTATAGTCAGTACACTCCACGGAACATGCACACAGGCTCCGGGAACTGGACCTCCAGCTGAGGGCTGGGCAGCTTGTGCTCTATGGTAAGAACTTGTCTGCTTTGAGAAGATGTTAAAGCCAGGCCTCTTCTCAGTGTGCTTCCTCTGGTCCTCCTAACACCATATGTGGGAGTCGGCACCAGGTCCTCTTCCTCTCTCACTGTCCTTGATTCTTCTGACTCGCTGTGGTGTTCTGCTTCCAGGCTAGTGACTTGTGGTCTGAGCAGCCCACAGCCTTTGGGTGCTTTGACGATGCTGGAGGTAAGGGTAGACAATGGTAGCCACACCTGTCATGCAGACACGGTAGGAGAGCAGGTGAGAGGCTTTACATTGGCTTTGCTTTCTAGCCAGGAAAGAGATAGGAAGGAACAGCAGCAGGGAGAGGCAGTAAGGGAAGAGGGGCAGGTTGGAGTGTAAATGTGCCTCAGGAATAGAAAACAGCACACAACTATGGGGTTTTCTCTGTCTTCTTTGTGTGGGCATTACATGTATAAATTTGTATTAAATTGGTTGAAGGGCAGGCTAAGACGTGGCTCTTTCAGCCTCTAAAGTGATATGTACCTCTTTCTACCTGTTGCTATCACAAGTATCCCTTCCTTCCTCTTCATAGATTAAAATTTTATTTTTTAATTTTCTTATTTTTTAGAGCTGAGGATGAAACACAGGGTCTAATACATGTTAAGCCAATGTCTTACCACAAACTCGAAACAAGTGCTTTTTTCTTTTTCTTTCTCTCTCTCTCTCTTTTTTTTTTTTTTTTTTTTTGAGGTGGGTTCTCACATAGTCCCGGCTGTCCTCAAACTTGCTGTGTAGCTGAGGATGACCTTGAGCTCTTGACTCTCTTGTCTTTGCCTCCCACATCCTGGGAGTCAATGTGCCACTGTCTTAGGTTTTTATTGCTGTGAGGAGACACCATGACCATGGCAACTCTTATAATAAAAAACACTTAATTGGGGCTGGCTTAAAGTTCAGAAATTTAGCCCATTATTGTCATGGTGGGAAGCATGGCAGTGTGCAGGCAGACATAGTGCTGGAGACAGAGTGAAGATTTCTATATTTAGATGAGTAGGCAGCAGAAAGAGAGCAACACCGGGCCTGGCTTGAGCATTTGAAACCTCCGGAACCCCCCCCCCACACACACACGTGACACACTTCCTCTAACAAGACCACACCTACCTCAGCAAGGCCACATATCAAATAATGTCATTCCCTACGAGCCCATGGGGCCCATTTTTATTCTCACCACAACAACTATTCCTGATTCAATGAAGGAATTTTGAGAATATGGTTTTTGTCAGTGCTAGATATCAGACACAGGATTTTTACACAGGCTAAGCAAGTGATCTGCACTGAACAATATACTAGCCCCTTCAAGTAAGTAATTTCAGAAGAGAAGTTGGTTCAAGTCTTGCCCTTGAGTAAAGGCCTTTACTACCAAGTCTCACTACCAAGTCTCTTTACTACCTAGACTCACCATCTGGTGGTGGTGGAGCATGCTTTTAATCCCAGCACTCAGGAGGCAGAGGCGGGGGATCTCTGGGAGTTTGAGGCCAGCCAGCTCTTACAGAGTGAGTTCCAGGACAGCCAGGACTATCAGAGAAACCCTGTCTGAAAACAAACAAACAAACAAACACAAAACCCCCAAATAACAAACCTCCAACCCCACTCCCACCTCTGGACTTTCAGGAGTACAGTCCCCTAGTAGGCTGCTGCAGATTCATTTGTCCATTGCATGCATATGTGAAGGTCAAGAGTCAATGTTGGGAGTCTTCCTTTATTGCTTCTCACCTTATTGAGAATGGAGAGCTTGCCACGTTGATGAGCAAGCCCTTGGGATCTGGCTGTCTTGATCCTCCTGGTATTGGAGATACATACATACCACAGTGCCTGGATGGTACAGGGGTGCTGGGGATCTGAATGCAGATCCTCATGTTTGTTCATCAAATACTTTACCTAGTGAGTTATTCCTCAGCCCCTACTTGGAAGCTTTTACAGAGAAAGAGGTAAGTAAAAACATTGAAATTTAGAAAGCAAAGTATAAACTCAATATTCTTCACTGTCATGTGACTGTCTGAGAGCCCATCTTGTGGAAATACTCAGTGTTGCTTTGCTGGAGGTCACATGTCATACAGAGTGTATGAAGCCTAAGATGAGAGCCACTTTTGAATCTCCTAAGACTTTAGGGCAGAGTTGTGGGGACAATTTGCACTCCGCAGCTATGTAGCCTGCTGTGTATACAGTGTGAAGGTTACCAGCTGTTGGAGGAGAACAGTCAGTTGCCCTGTTAAGGAGGTGCTTCATGGATGGTGTGGGGTTTGAAGTGGGACTAATCTGGTGCCCAGTCTGTACTGCAGAAGGGCACTTCAGGCAACAGTGCTAGTGTGGGCAAAGACAGAAAGGGATAAGGAAGCTTAAAGGTGGGTGTGGGGTTCAGGTTGGGCAAGTTTGGGGAGGAATTGGAGAGCCAAGTTTGAGGTGAGTTGAAGAGCTGTTTTGACTTTAGCCTGAGGAAAAGAAGGAACTCGAGGCAGTTTTTGAGTAGATTGAAATGGTGGCGAGAGAGACTGAGATGTTTGGGCCCTTTTCCAGAGCACTGTGCTAAAATACAGTCTTTTAGCAGACCTGACTGCTAAAATACAGTCTTGAGTTCAGCCCCAACTGCATGGAGAGTGGGAGGGAAGAGGCTAGCGAAGACCTCTGTGAGCCTGAAAATGGAGCGAAGACCTCTGTGAGCCTGAAAATGGATGGGACTGTGATCTGAGCAGACTCAGTCTGGTGGCAGACCTAGCCAGAGGTAGCTGGGAATGGCGGCCTAGAGCTGAGATATAGGGTTGAAATGTGGAAGGCCTTGGCATAAGGAATGACAGTAGACATAAGACCTGTACCAAAGGAGAGGAGAGATAAAGACATTAAGACAAGGACCATCAAAGAGGCACAAAGAAAATAGGAAAGCTAAGAACTGGGAAGAGCAGCACCTGGCAGAGTAGAGGGTGAGAAATTGAGTACTTCCTGTGCAGCTTTCATAAACGGCGGCCCTGCCTTGCTGGCTTCGAGTGGACACTGTGATGGCGAAGCGCAGGCCTTCGTGTCGATGACTGGAGAGTTCCACTCCCTTTATTTTCACGTCAGTGATTGCAGCATTCTCTTTCCTAACTCTAGAGAGTTTGTTCGCAAGTTCCCCCTGGCTCTTGTTCTGATCTCTGCTGTCTGCCCTGTGGCTCTTTATTTTTTTCCCTTGAGGAGTGGTGTTCTGCCTGGTAAAAGAATAAGTTGTAAATGAAAACAGATATAGAGAAGCAGCAGATAGATAGCAAATTGTCCAATCAAACATCCAGAAGATGACTGGCGAAGCCCTATTGAGGCAGCCGGCTGGAGCCCTGGGAGAGAGTGCTGGGTGAGGCTTTCAAGTAAAAGAACAAATAGGAGCAGAACAGGAACATCATAAAATCAGGTGCTCAAACACCCAGAAGATATGGAGTAGGGAGCCTAATTGAGACAGTCAGCTAAAGCTTCCTCCTGAGAGTTCACTCTATGGGTGAGCTTCCTGGGGCTGAACTTGTGGCTTACGTTCCCTCTGCAGGAATTTTTATGTCATGGGATAAACAATAGTAACCTCTTGGGAAATGTTTCTCAAAAATACAGTGTTTTTACTCTTGTTCTATTTGGCTTGCCTCCCTGTCATAGAATTAGTGAGGCCAAGACATTCCCTAGATAGGGGCTCTTAAGGCAAACGCGTTGTGGTCTGAGATTCAGGAGGCAGGCACCCTCACTTTCAGAGTCAGCTTCTGAGCGGCTCACACAGCGCAGCTCACTAATGCCCTGTGCGCTACAAGTCACAGTTCTGGGTTGATGAGATTTTCCCCTCACTCATCAGTTTAAAGAGTCAGGTCTGAGCTGGAGATACTCAGTGACAATATGAGGGATGGATGAGGCTCAGAGTCCCTGTTATTCTGGCATCTAATGCAAGAAAGAGATGGTTTAGGACCCGGGAAAGAGCCAGTGACCACATTGGCTTTGGGAAGATTCGGCATAGGAGCCCCAAGGCTGCCTAGGTTCCGGGCTTGTTGGCCAACTTTGTCTCTTTGGAAGTCTTTTCTTTAAAGAGAATTGAATAAAAACTTTCTAGTCCTCTTTGGATTCCCTTGGGTAGTAATTCTACAGGGCTTGTCATTTGTGTTTGAAGCTAGTGGTGAGGAGGGCGGAATGAAGAGAAGTGAGGGGGTGGAGATGGGAAGCAAAGAAGGAATCAGAGAGAAATTTTATTGAGGGAGTTTGCTGGGTTTATGGGAGGGAATCTCTCCCCTCCTCCCCATTCGGATTTGAAAGGGCCGGTGCATCTTTGATTAGGTGCAGGTCAAAAGAATTTACACATTGTGACCTTAATAACTAGAGGTGATTGGCAGGCGGGCTATGGGGAGGGGGCCGCGGGCCCCTTTCATCTCACTTAGCACAGAGGAGAGACAATGGGCCAGCCGATTTTCCTTGTTGTCCCTTGTTTGAAAAGGTCTGGTGTCTCTACTAGGTACCTGTGACATGGGGGTCTTGATTGGGGTCTCATAAAGGCCCCTGTCAGTATGTCCAAAGGCCAAGAATACAAAAGCAAGCAGTGGGTGGGGGTCTCAGCTGACCACTGAAGAAGGGAAGGGAGGGCCCGGGAGGCAGTGGAGGGAGAAGCAACCCTGACGGGAGCCCTTAGAGAGGGAGAGGAGGGGGGCAAAGAAGGGCCATTTTTGTCCCTAACTCATCAAGCACATCTGCAGAATTGTCCAAGCTGCTGCCTCCCAGTTTCAAAAGAAAAAAATGATCGTTTGATAAACCGTTCTGATTCACCACTTTCTCACAAGGGTGGGAGACCCAGCCCTGACCTCTGTATGATTTCACGTCAAGACAGGGCTTTCGTGCCCCGCCTCCAAATTGCTGGAGAAACTTTGAAATATATCCTGTGGCTTTCTCTCTCCCTTCTCTCCCCCCTTCCCACCACCTCCCAATTTCCCACCCTCTCTACCCCACTGGCCTCTGTTTTCTCCCTGGGCGCTCCAGGGTGAAGACAAGTAATTAGTCCCCTCTTTCTGGGGCACAATGAAGCCAGGGTGTTTGCCGGGCCCCTTCCCACCGCTCACAGAGCGAGGGGTCTGCGGGAAGTACCAGGTGGCATGTGCAATGTGTTCCAGGCCTGTGCAGTCACCGGGGGGTGGCGTGAGGGATCAGGGAGTAGTGTGCTTCACGAAGGAATGTGCACAGGCACATGCTTTACCGGCCTTCGCACAGTGCTTGCATTTTTCCCAGGTAGAAGCAGCTTCCATGAACGGGTGCCAAACTCAGAGCCCAGGTGGGAGCCCTTGCCACTGTAGTGGCATTATTTTCTACCCTGCGCTTAGTCACTTGGAGCTAACATGGGAGACCAACAGGCCGCGTCTCTCGAGAGCCTGATCTTTGTATCCAGTGTGTACGCCCCTCTGCCCTGTCAGTTTTCTGTGTTCACAGAGTGTTGATTTTTAATGCGGGCCTGTGTAGGTCTGGGAGGCCAGGCTGGTGGGCCTCGGGTCTTTGTCTTGCCTCTTCATCTTGGAGGGTCTTCTGCCCTAGAGGCCAGTGGCAGATTTGAGGAATAGGGTGGGATGCCAACTCTGGCTGGCAAAGGATTCCCCATCTATGCGTCTGACACAGATCACTGTAGGGTGCCTAGAAAGCAAGAGCACCTTGGGATACTCCGGAACATGCTTGCCTGGCACCTCCCACCCACCCCTCGAGATGGGGGCAGTTCTACCCCGTAGGCTGCCAGCTTCAAGTGAGTTAAACCCTCCTGGCAACTGAGTTTGGTGGGAGCACAGATATTGTGAGATTTAGGGAGGCAGGGCAGGGTCTTATGTGAAGGGGTCAGAGAGGCAGGGGCCAGGCAGAAGGGGGTGCTGGGAGAACTCCAGCTAGCTACAGGGACTGCAGCAGTGGTAAGGGGCAAGAGCCAATAGGTGTTGGCAGGAAAGAGGCAGAGTGGCAGGGAGTTCTGCTGGAAGTCACAAATGCTTATCTCCTTCAGCCACAGAGCCCTGGACGTAGAGGGTGTGTGGGAAGCATTGGGGGTTGTCAGGAGCTAAGAGGGCAGGCTCTTCCTTGTGTGAACCCTGAGGCCTGCTAGGAGGAAAAGTACAAATGCATGAGGCCCAGTTATGAGCTGCTCTGTCTCTAGGCAGAATGAAGCCTCTGAGAACCTGGGCCTCAGGGAGTCAGTAGATAGGACCTGCCCTCCAGACGTGGCCAGGCTGGCATTGGTTGTAACCCTGGGCCTGAGGCCTTCTTCTGAAGCATGAAGTTTTCAGAACTGGGTATGTCTCCACTGTTCATAGGGATCAGGGGCAGAGCGAGAAGGCCCCGGGAAGGCGTCCTGCCAGGGCTCTCCAGACACAGCGGTTCTTCCGTGCTGCTGTTGGCCCCTCAGACTGTCTTGGGTGTCGGTGCCAGTCACGCTGGCAGGCTTGTTGAGGGGAAAGAAGCTAGACCTCCAAGGCTTTTGGGGGTCCAAGTCCCAAAGGGACCTACCAGGAGGAGGTTTGGGTCACTGTTTTGGAGGATATTTCCTTTGCTGAGAATGAGGCACCCCAACAGTGCTCAGTCCCTCTTGCTCTTCTTTCTTCTTAGTCTTTCCAAGGGCTGTTTCTCCCTTCCTTCTTCCATTTTGCAAAAAGCCTGGAAGAGAGAGAGCTAACATGTACATGGTGTGATGAGGGGTGACCCTGTCAGGGATGGTCGGCTTGGCTCCTGCTGAACTGTTACTCCCCGTGGGGTGTGCGCCCTGCCAGGGTCTGGCCGAGAGAGCACTGACATATCCCAACAGAAAATGCAGAGGTGGCGGTGGAGAGAAACACAAGCATAGAGGCAAATTAGGTAGCTCCATGGAGATGTCCAACTGGAGAAAACGAGCATCTCTTACTAATTACAGTGCAGGGCATTTCATTATTAAGCTTCATTGCAAGAAGAAGAGTGCAGTGGGCCTCTTTGGGGATTCCCTGAGCTGCTTTCCCTTTAAAAATATAATTATATTCAGGGTGAAGGATGAAGCAGGAATTTCCCTCAGTAACTCTACGGGTTTAGAGCAGAGTTTGGATCTAGGTAGAGGTGAGAGGGGGTTGGCTGCCCCAGAAGGAGCTTGCTGAGGGGTTCTACTCCAGGACAATAGAAAGAAAGGAGTTGAGTAGTGGTGGCACTTGGGAGGCAGAGGCAGGTGGATCTCTGTGAATCAGGGCCAGCCTGGTCTACAGAGTGAGTTCCACTACAGCTAGGGCTATGCAGAGGAACCCTGTCCAAAAAACCAAACCAAAGAGAGAGGGAAGACGACGAGGAGGAATGAAGGAAGGAAGGAAGGAAGGAAGGAAGGAGGGAGGGGACTTCTGGTGGGTGGGATCTATCTTCATATCTGGAGTCAAAGCTCAGGAATTTGGTACCAGAGACACTATGTTAATTACAAAACTGGTCTTCCTGGGAGAACTTACATTTGAATTTTTTTAGGGGAAATGATGTTAGGCTTGAACCATGGCTTTGCATGTACCTGGTGAGCACTCTACTACTGAGCTGTGTCCATGTATATATCAGCTATGGTAAGTTCTGTGTCAGGACCAAATGGTGGTATGCAGATGCAGCATGGCAGTCTGGCAAGCTGTCCTTGCCTGGCACGCACAGATCTTCTGTTTATGCGTTAGCGAAGGAAGTGGGTTGAGGGGTTCCTGTGTGAGTACATAGTAACCTTCATCCAGGCAAGAGCAGCCTGAGCTGTCCAAGGAAGGTGATCTGACTCCGATAATGAGCTAATGACACTGCAGTTGCCGTAGGTAGACTCCTGTCTGAAGTGCACTGAGTTCCCAGAAATCTGTTTGAGGTCAAAGGAGTGACGAGGTGAAATTCTGCAGTTGATTCTGATTCTCGGTGTTCAGTGTTCTCGGGAAGGATGAGAAAAGGTATTGCTAATAGAGAACTTGTGCTCATGAGTAGTGGCACAAGATCTCAAGACCTTTTTTCTCAGTGCTTGTGACTTCAGAGGCCCAGAGACTCTTTCCTGCCCTTTATTTTTATTACAAATACTTAGTTTCCCTGAGCTATCAGCAGGTGGAATCCATGAGTGTCTGTCAGTGGGTACAAGGCCGCATCCCTGAGGGAGCTTCCCACCGATTGGCTGAATGTCGGGTGAATAAGGTCACTGAGGGGCCTGGAGAGCGGGATTAGTGTTTAAGAGCCCTTTCTGCTCTTGTTTCTAATCCCAGTACCTACATGGTGGCTCATAACCACCTGTAACTCCAGTTCCAGGGGATCTGATGTGCTCTTCTGAACTCAGGGCACACATGGTGCATACACCTACATGCAGTCAAAACACTCATAAACATTTTTAAAAGCTCATTTCACAACTGAGGCAGTTCATTTCATCTTCCTCTTTTCCCATTCTCCCACAGTGGGGGAAAGGTAGGCTGTGTGCTGGTCCTTCATCCCCAGAGCAGAGAAGAGGTAGCGAGAAGAAGCACCTCATGAAGCTAGCTGAGGGCAAGACAGTCAGAAGTGCCATTTTGCTTACAGATACAGTTCCACATATTTCTCCCATATCTGCCTAGTAGATAACCTGTGGATTCCATGCAGAATCAAAACTCGCGAGTTTTTGTACAGAAGGCTGTCAGGATATCAGGTAGGTTAGCTTTCTCTAGAAACTGTAGACTTGACATTACTCAAGCCAGCAGCCAGCAGTGTTCTTGGGCTGTGCAGAAATGAAAGCCTGCAGTGAGCTGGGTAAACAGCTAGTAAATGAGATTTCCATACCTCTACCAAACAGTTTGCTAATTTGTACATTTTCATCTTTTGTAAAGTTGTTATCTCACCCAAAGTGGCTTAGTGGGAAAGCAGAGGCTTAATCAAATGATCGTTTTGACAGTCTTTGTTTGATTTTGTAGAGAATAAAACAACAACAACAACCCCTACCCACCCCTGCCAAAAAAAAAAAAAAAAAAAACCCTCATAGCTTTATAACTTAGAATTTCAGAAATGCATAAAAAACATGTCCTGGGGCGAGGGCAATGTATATTCTTAAGTTCAGGTGTTGGTGTGCTGAATAGGTTGAACCGAACTAGAATTTGATGGGATGGTACACAGCAATGTGGTTCCCAAGCTCAGCTACCCTTAAAACTACCATTCAAGAACCTGTCTTCATCCAGAGCCTCATGAGGAGAGTCCTTTCCTCATTCTTTCTAAGGAGAGCAGACCGCAAAGGCAGAAACAATAGGGAAACAGATAAGCTAAGGTCTCTCTCTGTCATAATGTCCATGTTGTAGGAGTCATGCCCAGGCTGGGGCAATTGGTGCACTGGGGGATGGGGTATACAGGACACAGGACTCAGAATAAGTGAGCTCTGGTCAGTGGGAGTGCTACAGTCAGTGTGGAGAGCCGCGCAGAGCAGCGCCTCATGGCTGTGTGTGGACTTGGCTCAGGATTTGGTGATGGATTTCCAGCACTTAGGGTGAGTTTGAAGCCAGCCTGATCTACATAGTGAGAGCCAAGGCTATTTAGAGAGACCCTTACTCAAAAGAATAACAACAAAGGAACCAGGACTCAGATCATAAACAATCAACCTTGATCCTCAACCCCTAATGCCTGTTAGAGCTCCTTGGAGATTTATAGTCTCAGTGGAACTGGAGTGAGTCCCAAGAAGCACTTTGTTTGCACCTACCAGAAGACAGAAAGCTGCTTTCCGGCTTCCTGGGCTCTCACTGTAGCTCCACTCCCCTGCCTCCAGTGCTGGATGAAAGGGTTCCACCCAGTGGGGTGCAAACCTGCTCTGCTTCATTTTATTATCTTCCTAAATCAACAAAAGAGCCCCCAAACCAAATCTTTTTTTTTTTTTTCAGTTTTGATTTTTTGAGACAAGGTTTCTCTGTGTAGCCCTGGCTGTCCTGGAACTCATGCTGTAGACCAGGCTGGCTTTGAACCCAGAGATCTGCCTGCCTCTGCCTCCAGAGCACAGGGATTAAAGGTGTGCGCCACCACCGCCCAGCTCCAAACCAAATTTTAACCAGCTCCCTACCTCCATGCCTTTCAGTCTCTTCCCTTTCCCTGAGACTTTCTTTGCTGGGTAGTGAAAAGTGCTTTCCCTAGCCTCCTTGGGTTGTGTGTTAAACAGAGTGAGAAACCCAGGGGGGGAGGAGGCTGGTGCCAACCAGACTGGTCCTGGCCCTCACAGGTTTGCATCCCAGGCCTGCTGAAGCCACCACACAAGTCTGGGCCACAGCCCAAGCAAGCAAAGGCAGGTTGACCAGCAACAAGCCCCAGCTTTGTTCTGCACATAAGTGAAATGTACTCTGGAACACTGGGTCTCACCTTAGGGCCACCTGTGCCTGGCCAGTGCTTTCTGGCCCCAGTGCCCTGCCTTCTAGCCAGCAGGCTAGTGGTAGTGAAGGTAGGTGGGAGACAGCTAAGGGTGCTGTGGTCAGTTTGAGGGGACTCAGATTTCAGTGTATCCTTTAAGGTCCCTGCTTGGTTCAGGATCTCCAAAAGTCCAGGCCAGGCTTAATTGGTCCCATCTGTCACTGGCATTGACAGTGGCTTTCAGAATAGGGACAAGCTCTCACTTTTTAATCCCAGTTCTTGGTGCTTCAAGACATAAACAATATAGGTTCTCATTTCGAGGCTTTCTTGGATGTGGAATCCAAAGTTGCCTTGTCAGTGATGACGGCGGTGATGAGCGTACCTGGCGTGAATGGAGCGCCGGCTAACTGCTGGACACTGTGCCTCATCTAACCCTTCCAGAGTGGCATCGCCATCGCTTTCAGTTACAAGTAAGGAAACTGAGGCTTGAGAGCAGTTCCAGCAGTCATGTACACAGACTCACCGAGCGTGAGCACTGGCTTCATGCTGTCCAGATTGATGCTGTTAGCTGCCCTCCTCTGTTAGAGGCCTCATGCTCAGCTCTTTCATTTGGGGTTAGAACTTGTTGGTTGTCTTGAAATTATTTCCAGCCTTAAACAATAAATTCTTGGCTTGCTTCTTTGGCTGGACTATATATTCCTTAAGGGAAGCCTATTTGAATTTTCTTTTTCTGGGACACTTTTAACACAGCTTGGTGAACTCAGTACCTGCTAAGAAAGGAAGCCCCTGTGTGACTGCCTCCTGCTCAGGAACTTCTGGACAAGGCTTGTGGGAGAAATGGGGTCTAGAGCAGAGTCTTCCATTGTCCCAGGCAAGTGTTTTAATGTAACTGAGGGTGTCCTTTACAGGTTGAACACAAGGAGTAGCAAGAAGAACAGAGAGTGGGCCTTCTATGACTAGGGCCCTGCTTCATGAGTCTTCCTGGACCTGCCAGGATGCCTGGTCTCTTGCAGGTTGTTGGACTGGGCTGTCCCGGGAAAGATGTCCCGCGGATGGTAGCTGTAGGAAGGCAAGGTCTGTTTTGACATCTCTGAACTTTGGGTACTGCACTAGCCGCTCTTCACTATGTAGATTCTCCAGGGAAATGCATCTGGCAGTGCTTGAGGGGGACGTAGGTCCCAGGCTGGGAAAGGAACAGGGCAGGGGCAGGGTTAACACATGATGAAGAAGTCTTTTTTCTGACAAGAATAGGCAAACGAACTAACTAAAAAACAAAACAAAAACAAACAAAACAAAAAACCCAAGATTTGAGCTGACCACTTCCAATGAACTGTTTACCAAACTGAGCCAACTGCCCATGGCTGTTGCCGTCCTCCGTAATGTTCTCTCCCCTGGGCTCTCAGAAACTGCATGGTGTATGGTGAGGTTTTGAGAGAAATGGAGCTTGACTATATTCTGTTGATGTGACAAGAGGCTAGCCTGGGAGGTACCTGTGGAATGGCTTAAGTGTCTGCTTCTAGAGTTTACAAACAGGGCTTGGAAGGTCTGTTCAAGACAGCACAATTTGGGGTCTCAAGTGAGATGTCCCAGTCATCCCCAACTCTGCTCTGCAAAATTAGCTCCTGTCTTATAAAATCTATTGTAGATACTGTTGAAGTATTCTGTTAACTCTTTTTTAAGTTGAAAAAAAAAGTTGTTCTAATATAACTGGATTCTATTTTTATAAAGAAGAAAGCTGAGACCCTAGGAAGTTACAGGCTTGCCTAAGGCTGGGCAGCTTGGGTGATGCTGAACTGGTAATATATGCCAGCTACTCAGTAGGCCTGGAATCATACTGGTATTCTTCTGTGCCGCTTGCCTGGCCAGGAGCTGAAGTCTGTGTTCTGTCTCCTTTGCTCATGCTTAGTTAATCTGTCAATCGGCTCATCTGCTTTGGTCTTTAAATTTTGCATTTTTGCAAGGAGAACACCTAGGACAGGTGATGGAGCCGGCAGTCTGCATGCGACCAACTGTGCAGCAGCCTCCCTTCCGGAAGCCTGCAGGCCAGCCTTTGCACTCTCCGGCTCTCCACCCAGGCGAGCCCCATGCTGCTGCACCCTGTGTCCCCAGCCTTGAGACTCCAGCCCAACAGAGAGCCCTTTCCCTGTTCTGTTGGATTGAAGCAGCTGTGGTACAAAGGTAGAGTTCAGGGTCTCAGACCCCCTGAGTCTCCCCAGGTCTCGGCTCATAGGAGTTTCTTTGTAAAGTTCCTGACTGTGGTGTTTCTGAAAGCCCCAGCAGGCTGTGAGCTCCAGCCGTGGGTTGGCTGGGGAAGCTAAGCAGGTAAGCACCACTGCTGCTGCCTACAGCTCCCTCCTCCTCCTTGGGCACTGGCTGCCCAGCCAGTCCCGTTTGCTTCCTAGTGTAGATGTGGTGCTCTGAGCTCTGGGCCTGAGTGAAGACAGACCGTGTGGGTGCCCGTGGGAGCAGTGGATGGCAGCACCTGTCCTCCCCAGCCCAGGCCCCAGTCCCAGCTGGCCCCACCAGCCCTGGTCCAGCTCACCACGGGGCCTAATTCAGAGACCTCTTTTGTTTGGCTTGCACAGAGCAGCCCAGCTCACTGTTCTCACATGCCACAGTCTCCCCACCATTCACTGGCAAGACTGAAAAGCCCTCAGCTAATTGCGTTGGGCTGAAAATTACCACTTCCCTGCGTTCCCCTGCTGCTGAGGACATTTGTGTCACTGCTGTATTTAGGGGGAACAAAGGCCTCCTGTGGGGGAAGCCCAGGTACGAATGTGGGATGTGGGGAATAATTGCAATCTCTCCAGGTGAAAGCCCCAGTTAAACTTCAGTAAGTCAATTAGGCTGGGAGGGGGGGAGGGCAGAGACCCCCACAATAAACTGTCCCCACCACCAATTAAAGAAAATCATTTTAGCTTTGAGGACAGAAACTGCTTATTAGAAATTTTGTGGGTCCCCCTCCTCTCCTCCAGTCCCCTTTAGGGATGAAACAACAAAACGCCTTCCTCAATAGAAGTGTTTGTCCTCCTTCTACTCATTGTGTGGCCTGAAAGCGCTTACCCTGGGAGGGTAAGGGGAGGGACAGAGACAGACCAAAGGGGAGGAGGAGCAGGGTCTTAACACCTGGGCTGGCGCAAAAGTCACAACTGCCTGGCGACTCTGGCCATAGAGACTCCTGTGGGCACCATGTGTCTATAGGCTGTGGGTAAAGTTTGCTCATGTAGGGGATATGCATTTGTCCACAGATACCAAGGACTGCATGTGTGTGCAGCAGCCAGGGCACCTCCTTACCAAGGGGAGTAAACAAGGCGTGTGTGCGTGCATGTGTGTATGCATGCCTTTGTGCACATCTCTATGTGTGTGTATAAGTATGTGCTTACCTGTGTCTTTTCAGTGAAAGATGGTAAGGCCAGGACAACCCAACTAGCTGTTCAGCTCTTTCCAAGGCTGTGACTGAGCCCATGTTTTCTCTCCTTCCAGGAGCAAAAATGCCAGCACCTAGGAACTGAGCCACAGCATAGCTGTCTACCTCAGACAGTTGGCAATGAGGGATGGATGCCAGGAACCACCTACTGGCCCTGGTCTGGGAACAGTTTCCTGGGATTGAAGTGTAGACATGCTACTCTGTGTAGCATTGCTCCTCAGTTATTTGGGTAGAAATGAGGTGGGAGGAAACTGAGCAGGTAAGAAATCAAAGGTTTGGGCATTTTCTTGGTTCCTGGAGTGGTTGATACAATGCATGTACAGGAAATCCTTTTTGCAGAGTCTTGCCCTTCCCAATTATTGAGAAGCACGGGCTGGGGAAGCCAGCAGGAAAGGAGACCAGTGCACCAATAGATGAATTTCCTTTGCGTGTATGTCGGTGTCTCAGATCACTGGTGAAGAGCCCCGCATAGCCTACCTGGCGCTGTATCTTGGTGCTTTTCCTGAGGGCTGGTAGCACTGATGGTGGGCACGGCTCTGAGTCGGGCCCTGCTCTTGTCCTTAGTGCTTCCCTGTGGCTAATGGTGTGTTTGGCCTTCATTCGAATGGTTCAAAGAAGTCAAATGCCAAGGGGTAGGCTCTTCCCAGAAATCAAAGATTCCAAGTTATTTGCCTACAAAGAGGGCCATAGGTGGTAGAGATTTGGTACCTACAGTCTGGAAAAGTATAAGAAAAAAGTATGGAGCAGGAATATAGAGTAAATTTGAGAGTACAACTTTAGGTAGGTTTGTGTATGTACATATGTATGTGTGTGTTTAAACATTTAGTATTTTTAATTATGTGTCTGTTCATGTATGTGCACATGCATGCAGCTACCAGCAGAGGCCACCAGGTACTTGATCTCCTTAGAGATAGAGTGATAGGTAGTTGTGAGCCATCTGACATGGGTGCTGGGCATTGAGCTCAGGTCCTCTGGAAGAGCAGTCTGCATTCTCACCATTGAGCCGTCTCTTCTACCTCCCTGCCCCACTTCCTTTTGAGACAGGATTGAACTGTGTACTCCAGGCTGCCCTGGAATTCACTATATTGGCCAAAGCATCCCTCACACTCCTCCTGCCTTAGCAGCCTCTCAAACACTGGGATTATAGGTGTGAGTTGCAGTGTGTGTGTCAGAGAGAGACTTTGTTCACATAAGCTTACTTTTTCCCTTGATTTTGTATATGAGCCAAGGATAAGAAGAAAAGTGTATCGCAGCAAGGAAATTGGCTGAGGGAAGTATCACACACACACACACACACACACACACACAAAGATTGTAGTCGTTCGGTTTCAGTTGGTAAATGTGTTTTAAAACTTTTAATTCAAAAAATTTCAAACACTCAGAAATTAATAAAACTGCCATAACCATCTCAATTCTTTTTTTATGATTTTCATTCAAGACAGAAAATATGGCCTAATTCTGTAGTGAGGAGGGTAGAGCAAACTATTTCCAGGAACAGCAGTTTATCAGTCCAGGAAAAAGGGATCCAGGGAAGGGGTGAAATCTCTGCCCAGGGATTTGACCTTTGAAAACTATACTTCCATCCTTGGGCAGTATCCTTAATACCTGCTAGTGTCTAAATTTTGGAGTGGGGGTAGATCTTATTTCCTGGTGCTCTTCTTGGACCTGTGTGGGAGAGAACCTATTATCTTCTTTCTGAAGCTGCAGACTAGCTTGTGTTGATGGTTTTCTCTGCTCCTCTAGCAGACCGCTCACTACTGATTTCATAGCTGCAGTGTCTGTTCCTGGGCACCTGTGCTGTGTCCAGTAGATGCCTGTCAAAGTGCAGTCATCTCTAGGGGGCACATTCAGTTTGGTGAATGTCCGGTAGCCGGTTAATGGAGAGGCACTGTGTTAATTAGGACCAACTGGTTGTAAATGATGAATTCAAAGCAAGGTCAGACTAATGTAAATTTTATTTAAGAGGTGCTCCAAGGCAGCAGACCTTAGAAATGACTGAACCCAGGTCACAATGCTGCCTGCCACTTGGTTTGGTTCTTTGGGTGCCTTTCTTTGTGTCTTCTTGGATATTGGTCCCCCACCCCTCCCTCAGTATTCCATTGATGGAGCCTCAGACAAACCTGCCATCTTTCTAATGTGATGTGCAGAGGGGAAAGCATTTGGCTGCAGATACATTATTACTGAACAGATGAATAGTGGCCTAGCACAACTTGGGGCTGGGGCAGAGACTAGAACCAAGTCTGGGCGTGGCACAGGCTTAACCTGGCCAGGCCTCCTCCAAAAGAAGGAAACTAGAAGGCTGCAGGATTTGGAATTAGATGCCAAGGGATACACTTTACCTTCTAGAACAGGTAGAAAATAGGGACTTCTGCTTCGTCCCCACTTAGGGCTGTTCAAGAGGGAAGGGAATCTTAGGGAAGGGACATAATTGTAGATTTAGATATGTGGTCTAGAAACAATGAAGTCCTTGGAATTTTACTTTCCTGAAAAAATGTAATGGGGTCTGACGGAAAAGGCCCTTTTCTCCTATATCAGCCTATGATTTTCTCCTACTTGCTGACATGTAAGTCCCAGTTGATTTGGACAACAGAAGGACTCAGCACAGAGGAGTTGATGTGTACATACTGGTTGGTTTTGTACACCAAGATTTGCATTTGACATTTTACAGATGTGTACTTTTCTACAAATGGAGTGCACTCCTGCAAAAGAGCAATTCCCCCACAATAAGCACTCCTTTACAAGTGGAGTACTCCTGTACAAATGAGCAGTCCTAAAAATGAGCACCCCAACAAACATGCACTTGCCTACCAATAAACACTTGTCTACCAACAAGCATTTCCCTATAAATGGGGCACTCCTTCACAGGTGGAATTCTCTTGTTTTTGTCTTTTTGTTGCTATTGTTGTTTTGAGGAATAGGCTTTACCTACCAAATACACACACACACACACATATATATAGTAGTTTTATTTTCATGAATCCTATTTCTGTAGCTCTGCTGAATATAATTTATGATGCATGGAAGGCTCTTCAGTCCTATCAGCCTCCCGATACTACCCTAAAATATACATAATCCTTAAAGGTATAATGAGGGAAAGGGTTGAATAATTATCACTCCAGTAAAAAAGTATAGGGCTTTTGAGACCAACTTGATCTACCCAATAGTTCCAGGCCAATGTAGTGAGATCCAGTCTCAAAAAAAGGAAGAAAGAATAGAGCTTCATTTCCCTTTCTACTCTGTCTTTTTACAAAGCTTACAGTTTTTCTTTTATAATTTTCATACATATATACGGTATTTCTTGGTCTTATACTCACATAACCCCCTAATCCTTCTCTCCAGGGCCCCCAGCACATGTTCCTTCTGCTTTCATGTTCTCTTCTTTTTCCTTTCTGCAAATAGGTTCTCACTGTGTAGCCCAGGCTAGCCTAGAACTCGCTCTGTAGACAGACCAAGCTGGTCTTGAGCTCACAGAGATTCACAAGCCTCTGCCTCTAGAGTGCTGGGGTTAATGGCATGAATCTCCTTACCTGGCTCTTTTTAAAACCTAGTAAGTCCAGATGTGCATGGGCAACCTACCTGTGGCCACACCTCTCAAAGAAAAATGACTCCCCTTCCCCAGCAACTATCAATATCCAATAGTTCCTGAGCTAAGAGTGACACCTCAGGGCTCCTCTCCTAACCATGCTAGTATTACTAACTGGTTTGATCTTGTTTCGGTAACTGTAGCTGCTGAATTCATGAGTGCAATTGCTGTGTCATGTCCAAAGGACAGCACTTCACAGCACTTTTCCTAATCCTCTGGCCCTTAGATTCATTTTGCCCCTATTCTTTAGTGTTCTATAAGTATTGTGTGTGGGTGGGTGGGAGGAGGTGTCTCCCTAAGGGCCAAGCACTCAACAGTCACTTATGCTCAGGTCTTTAACCAGTTACGAGTTTCTGCATTAACCACTGCCTGCTACAAAAAGGTGTTTCTCTGACCAAGGCGGAGATTAGCACTGACTTATGAGTATAAACATAAATATTTGGAAAGCAGTTTGACAACATGTCTGTTTAGCCAAACAACAATAATGGGTTCCCTTCTAGGGTCTATGACCTCCCCAGCCATGGGATTTCAGTGCTAGGAGTGAGTTCCCGCTTGGGAAGCAGTCAGAGGCCGCCAGAAGGCAGTGGGTTACTCCGGAACCGTCAGGCCACTGGTGCGCCTACAGCACATCATCCTTGGTAGGTCAACACAAGCTTGCAGGCTTTGTCACTAGGTAAGTCCACTGGTGACTTTTTTTCCTCCAGGGACCTTTCAGCACTGGGAGAGCTAGCCAGCAAGGAGGAAGTGTCTGGGTCAGTTCCAGCTACGCTCAGTCTTGATGGAAAGAAAATGGTTCAAGGATGCACATCATGGTTGTGAATCCATGAGTCATCCCCTTTGCCTGCCTTTTCTCAGTTTGTTTGGTGTATTGTGGGGCTCTTTCCCTGCCTGCTCATTAGGGACTGTCTTACTTAAGTCCTGCAATAATTTTCTGTTTTTGTTTTGATAAGCCATAAGTAGGGGCTGGAGAGATGGCTCCGCAGTTAAGAGCACTGTCGGCTCTTCCATAGGTCCTGAGTTCAATCCCCAGCAGCCACATGATGGCTCACAACCATCAATACTGGAATTTGATGCTCTCTTCTGACATGCAGACAGAGCACTCATACATAAAATAATAAATAAAATATTTTTTAAAAAAAGAAAGAAAGAAAGCAAAGAAAAGCAATGGGAAAGGAGGACATGTGGCCAGATAGTAGATGGGCTCTTTATTCTTTGTTCCTGCCAAGAGACTCTTTCTGTTATGCTTTGATGTTTGTTTGTGAAAATGATTGCCTGAGGTTGGTATTTAATGAAATAATGAGAATGCAAATAAAAACCAGCTAATCTCTTGGGACTCTGTAGGCTCTGGGCCTAACTGGTACAAGAGGTCAGGACCTTGGGCTTGACTTTGACTTGTCCCCATTTCTTTTCACTTTTGGCCTTATAGCCACTTGCTCCTAACCAAATTTAAAGCAAGCCTGAGAGTCAAAGTTCCTCTATGGTTTGTTAGGTGTGTGCTTAGAAAGAATCAAATTTTCAGGTAAACTTGTTTGAGTAGCTCTCTCTCATCTAGACAGCTCTCCAGTTTAGCTTTGCGTTCCTTTCTGCTTGTTTGTGGAACCCAGTTGGTTCTTGCTGCCCTCTCGTCCTGTGCCACCGTTCAAATGCCAGAGCCTGTTTCTGCTCAGTGCTCAAGAATATCAGCACTGTGGCCACCAGTGCCAGGAGATGTTAGCAGCCTTGTACTTGGGCTTGATGCTGAGTGGACCCGTCTGAGAGGAAAAATGTCTTGTGCTCCTGGCTTCGCTAGCCAGAGCATACCATCCATTTGAACAGTAGGGTTATATGGGACATTGCTGTGAGGGGCACTGGTATTAGCTAGCCTTCAGAAGGCACACTGAGGAGTCAGAAGACGGTTCCTTTTGTAATCTTATTCTATTTTTTTTTATTCTTGAACATAAGTTTTTTTATATAATTTTTATTTTTTAATATTAATTACAGGGTATTTACTTTGTATCCCAGCTGTAGCCCCTTCCCTATCTTGTGCTATTTTTATCTTATTGATTTTTATATTTTTGAGGTAGGATCTCATTATGTAGTCCTGGCTGTCCTGGAACTTGCTATGTTCACTAGGCTGGCCTTGAACTCACAGAGGTCTGTCTGCCTCTGCCTTCTGAATATTAGGATTAAAGATGTGCCACCATGCCTGGTCTTTGTAAAACTTTTTAACTTTTACATTAAAAAACATTTATTTATTTTTTATTTTATGTATATTGGTGTTTAACTACAAAAATGTATGTCTATGTGAGGGTGTCGGATCCCCTAGAATAGGAGTACAGACAGTTGTGAGCTGCCATGTGGGTGCTGCGAATTGAATCTGGACCCTCTAGAAGAGCGTTTCTCCAGCCCCTTCTACATTTTTTTATTGTGTGTGTGAGATGTGTGCATACATTTGTGTGCGCTATAGACACTAGAGGAGACTTTGGGGTTTCCACCTCTATCTTGTACCTTTCTATCTTGTTCCCTTGAGGCAGGATTTCTTGCTGAACCTGGAGCTCATTTTTAAGCTAGAGTTGCAGATGTAGGTGAGATCAGTAAACTGCAATCTAAACCCTGGTCTCAGGCTTGTGTAGCAAGTGCTCTTAAGCACCGAACAAGCTTTCTCTCCAGCCCTCCACCTCCTGTGCGATGCCTGCAGTACATAGCAAGAGGTCAGAAACACATGGCTGTGTCTTGGTGCTCCTTTCTTTTTCTTCGTCTCGTGTCCCTCCCTCTATTTTTCCTCCCTTTCTCCCTTTCCTCCCTCTTCCCTTCCTGTTCCTCTTCTCTCCCTCTCTTTCTCTTGCCATATGAAGCCTCCAGGATTCCATCAAAGCAGCTCCACATGAATGACCTAATCCTAATCTTTTTTAAGTCCCACCTCTCAGCACCATATTTGGATCAAGTTTCTACTCTCCTAATACCTCACAGTGGACTTTAAGTTTCAACACATGACTCCTTTGCGAGACAATCAAACCATGTCAGAATTGGTTTTCAAGAGGTTAGATCCATCCACGATCACTCAGAAATGAGGTGGCCACATTATCCAGGCTGGCCTTCCAGTCACCATCCTGCCCTGTTTCACATGGCTGGAAAAGGTGTGTATTGTGAGAGGGTGACTGGGACAGGTGTTCCAGACCTCTGTAGCTGTGGGCATCAGGAGTTTTTGCCTCCTGCGAGCCAGGGCCAAGTTGAGAGAAGAGGCTGTTTTGTTTTAGAGGCAGGGGCTTCCTATGTATACCTGGCTGGCCTGGGATTCACTATGTAGACCAGGCTGACCTCAAATGCAGAGAGCTGCCTGTCTCTGGGATTAAGGGTGTGCACTACCATGCTCATCTTGATAGGGCTTTCTTGCCTGACTGGGGCATTGGTCAGTCCTGCTGCTTCAGCTAAGGTGGTGAGGTCGCTGTTGCAGACACGGGCTCCAGCAGACTGCTCACAACAGGTCCACCTGTTCTAGGACATGAAGCTTGGACAGGAGCATCTAGGTGTTGTTCTTTCTTACAAAAGCTAGTGTGTTTTTCCTTCTTAATTTTATTTGTTCATTCATTTATTCATTCATTTTTCTGGCAGTGCCTCACCATGTAACTCTGGATATCCTGGAACTCACTACCTAGACCAGGTTGGCCTTGAACTCACAGAGAGCTCCCAGGGGCGTGTGCCAACACTCCTGGTCGTGCTTTCCTCTTTTAAAAGTAATACTTGTTAACGAGTATCTGAAAGACAAAGAAAACATAAGAAGACTTGATTGTCGCTGTCTCTTTGGCATTGTAGTGTTTTCTCTCACTCAGGCCTTTTTTAAATACGTGTGGAAATGCTGTTGGTACCCTGCCTTTTCTCTTACCATAAGCATCTGCCTGCATTAAAGAGTGCAGTGAATATCATGTCTTGACCCTTGAAGACAAGGCATATCTTTTTCCAATTAACCACCCATCCATGAAGTTGGCTAAACCTCCTTTTAAAAATATAATTGTTGTTGTTAGTGTGTGTGTGTGTGTGTGTGTGCGCGCGCAAGTGTGCAAATCTCATGGCACACATGCAGGGGTCAGAACAACTTTCAGGAGGTAGTTCTCTTTTCCCACCTTGTTAATCAGCTCTCTATTGTTTCTTCTGTATTTCACACTGGCGGGCCCATGCACATCCTGGGCCAGGTGATTCCCCTGGCTCCACCTCGTCACAGGAGTGCTGGATTAGAGATATGTGTCACTGTATCCAAACTGGCTCCATGGATGGAACTCAGGCTGTCAGGTGTGCGCAGCCATCTTGCTAGCCCCAACTGGCTGAACTTTCGTGTGAATTTTTGTCTTCGCCCTCTTTTTGAAGTAGTTATTCCAATTTCTGTATGAGACAGAACTTAATGTTTATTTGCCTGAATCTTTACTCAGACTTCAGACAGTCCCGTTCGTTCATTCTATTTCCTTTAGTTTGATAGACAAAGTTATGTTTTCTTCTTTGGACATTGGCCCTCTTCCCTCCTAGATGTGGTCCTGTGGACCGTAGGCCTGTCAGTGTGTGCCTAGCCCCATCATTGGACATGACAAGCATCCAGGAGTGGGTGTTTCCCTAGCTGCAAATTGGGCATGTATGCTGGAGAGAGCAACCTCCCTCCACCCCCATTTGCCGTTCCAAAACACATCTGTTTCTTATCTCTTTGTTGACCAGGTGCTCTGCTGATTGCATCTCAGACACCCTACTTTCACCTGTTGCCTCCTCTGTCTTTTCCCCTTCTTGACTTCTGTTGACCCCCTGAGACCACTTGGCTGGTCCTGTCTGTGCGATGCTGTCACTGTAGCTCCCGCTTTCCCCTCGCTGAGTGAGTTTGTGTGACCTTCGCACTGTATTCATGCTTTGGGATTTACAGGCCATAATGATGTCAGTGGTGGAGGTTAGCAGATGGCAACAAAGCAATGAGACCTGACATGTTCTAATGACTCCCTCCTTCCCACCCTTACTGGCCAAGCCAGCGGAGGGGCAGGGGTTTCCTTGAAGTATTTAAGGAGGGGGCCAAGGGAAATCGGGGTGGGGCCCAGGTGCCGATGAGGCCTGTGACCTTTGCTGCTATAATATCAGTGTTTCACAAGCAGGGCGGTTCAGGAGCCCACTTGCAGCCCATCAAAAATTGATTTAATTGCAATTTTTTCCTCCAATTAGGAGCACTGGAGCCTGACTAATTGGAGTAATAGAGAGTAATAAGGCTCAGATAAAAAGCCTTCCTCGGCTTCCTTTGTATCTTGTGTCAGTGCCTGTCAGAGGTCAGAGAGCTTGCATATTCTATTAGGCAGCCTGGCCTTCATTTGTACAAATTAGTTTACCCAACAGTAATTAAAATGCCAATGCGGGTTGAAGAGAACTGAATACACTTGATGGGCATGTTGGTGAATGATGTGACAGCTCTGGTGGCCTCCCTTGCCAAAGTGTGTCAGCCTGGGCTCAGGCTGTTGGGGCCTAGTCCAGCCGGGCGGCTCTGGCCGGCCACGGGCACAGCTGCTGAGCACAGCCGCGTCTGCTGCAGGCCTGGGGCCTGGCTTTTCTTTCCTCCTCCAGGTGGAATCATTTGTTCAGCCTGTTGATTCATTCACTCAGCCATTCGGGAAGCTTTTGAGACTTCAGGCAGACACTGCACTACATGCTAGGAACGCAAAGAAAATTAACCTGAACATAGCTCACATGAAAGCTGTGGGGTGAAGGGTGATAAAATGGATTCGAGGATTACGACGGCCAATTCTACTACTACTACCTGCTGCTCAGGTGACTAAGAGGCAAATTTCATTACCTCCCTGAGCTTCCTGATCTGTGAGAAAATGCTGGTAAAACACTTGCTCAGCCCTGACACATAGTAGGTGCCTGATAAATTACAGTTGCTTGGCACAGTGACACATGCTTGTAATGGTACCTTTGAAAGGCTGAGGGGCAGGGGGTGAGGAAAGGACCAAGAGTCCAAGGCTAGTCTGGGCCACATAAAAATAAATTGTCTTTAAACAAATAGTAAGTAAATGACAGCCATTCCCCCATGTCTGAGGGATTGGATCCAGAAACAGTACCTAATCAATACCAAAGGCTTCACATGGTCAAGTCCCTTCTTAAGTAAATGCACGGTAGCCAGCAGGTGGTGGGCACTGGCCATCCTAGCACAAAGGAGTCAGAGGCAGAAGGACCACAAGTTTGATGCCATCCTGAGCTTCATAGTGAATTCCCAGTCAGCTCTCAAAACCAAAATAAAGGAGCTGGGAAGATGACTTGGTGAGAAAGAGCACCTTCTGCTTTTGCAGGAGATCAGGGTTTCGTTCTCAGCCCCCATACAGGACAGCTTACAACTTTCTGTAACTCCAGCTCCAGGGTTGTGTCAGGGTTTCTGTTGCTGTGAACCCAGGACAACTCTTAGAAAGGAAAACATTTAATTGGGGCTGGTTTACAGTCCATTATCGTTAAGGCAGGAAGCATGGGGGCAGGCGGCTTCACATGCAGACAGACATGGTGCTGGAGAGGTAGCTGAGAGTTCTGCATCTGGATCCACAGGCAGCTGGAGGAGATTAAGGCACACTAGGCCTGGCTCGAGCTTCTGAGGACGCAAAGCCCACCCCAATGACACACTTCCTCCAACAAGGCCACACCTCCCAGTAGTGCCAGGGCCTCGGAGCCTATGGGGCCATTTTTATTCAAACTACCACAGGGGCTAATGTCCCTTCTATTTTTCATCTTGCATTTAGGACCCCTAACTTTCCTAGTATCTTTCTTGATTGGATGGTTTACATGTCTACTTTGCACTTTATGACCTATGTGATGCCAGGCTTGCCTGAGGTAAGTAGTCAGTGGCAAGTTGAAAGTCTGGACCAGGGCTGAGAAAGAACAAGAAATTTTAGGCTAACTTCTGGCCAGGGATTTGTAGTTAAAAAGAAAAAAAGTATAGCTCATGGTCTGAGGGACTTGTTACTTCCCCGCCCTTGGATAACTGTCACTGTTGTTCAGGTTGGAGTCTTTGGTGATTTGGGACATACTCCTTTAAGAAGCAAATGACCACCTTCACTGCATTTGAACTCTGGGAGGACCATTCTGGTCCGTTTCATGGATCTGTATCGAGTGCCCTTTGGGCTAGGCACTGGACTGGACTGGAATACATGTGGGCAGTCTCTAGGAGGAGCCATGGAAGGAATGCATGTGTTTCCTTTCATTGATGAGAACTTGAAAAATATGGAGCAAATAGATGTTAGGTTGACCCCAAGCAGGGGAAAGATCAGGACGGGCTTTACACTTGGGAACAAGAGCTGTGGAGCTTAGAGAACTGGGGGTGCAGCTGCTGGTAGGCACAACCCCTACCCCATTGCCCTTTCAGAGCATTCAAGTGGTGGCAGCCCTGGCTGGGCCTGGCCAGGTGCTTGAACTTTTAGCATCTACTTCAAGTGTGGCAGGTCTGTGGCTTTTGCCACATTTTTTGTAATATCCAATAGGCCTTGGGGAGAAGACAGGCCACAGCAGTGGGGAGGAGTTCAAGGATCGTGGGACTGCATCTATAGCTAGCTTGACTCCTCGACACCCAGGCAGTCCCTTAGCTTGGGCATGTTGCCCATCTGACCAATCTGTGTGCAGCCTGTATCTCATACGGCTTGATGTTATTAAACTCTCAGACCCTCCAAAACACCAGAAAGACATTCTAGCTTCACGGCACCTAGGCAAAGGGGAAGTCAGCTTTGGGAAAGAAATGTTTATAGGTGTCCTGTTCAGGCAATTAAAGATATGAGGGGCCCTCTTCTTGGTGGCAGATGGTCAGGGCAGGGGTCCTTGGGAAGGATTTGCATCACCCCCCTTCTCCACTACCCCTACCCCACCTGCTGGGAGGTCAGGGTTGCAGGAGTGGCAGGGATTAACTTCCAGGCTCCTCCCCCACCTCTTTCTATTGATTTACCTTGAGGCTAATTTAGGCCTGTGGCCAAGAGGCCTTGAGAGATGTCTGTGTCTGTGCTGGTGCCCTTCACCTGGCCCCAACTCCTCAAAAGTCTGGAGAGCCCAATTGCCTGCTCCAATGATTTCCAAGTAGCTATTTTGTTTCCAACCCAAGGTAATTGGCTTTACCACTTATTAATGGATTACCTAAAGAGAAAAAAACGTAGGCAGAGGGAGGCAACGGTAACACCTCCGGACTTTGTAGTTTGGTTGCTTGGTGTCCGGTGGTATGCTGGGCACTATGACTTCACGGTAGGATGGCTGCTGGCAGCACTGTAGAGGAAGAGGAAGTTGGGATGCTGTCATATTCCTGGGGGAAGCCTTGGCTTGGGGCATGAGAGCCCTGAATGTCTTATCAGGCCTGTTCCAGTCTGGAGTCTACAGTTTTGGTAGTTAGACTAGCCAGTGCCTACACAGACATTTCCGTCACCAGGAACTTTGCTAGCGCCTCACCTGCTGCACTTCCCCAGCCTCTGCCTTCTTCAGAACCTTCTCTGTAGACATGTTGGGCACAGGTGCTGGGCAGTGCAGCCCAATCGGCTGCGTGTCTACACAGTTAGCATGTGTTGCTGTACCCAGTCTTCCCTCCCCCGTGCAGCACGTGTAGGGACCATCCTGGCCCCAGCACTGTCAGCCTTACTGACTGACTTAGGTTTCTTAAGGCTTCCCCTCCCACCCTGCCAAATGATACGGTGAAGATCTGCTTGAGCTCATCCCACCAATCCTTCCACAGTGCCTGTGCCTCCACAGCATGAAGACTGCCGATGTTGCATGTTCTTTCTCACCTGCCTCTTGGCAGTACCCAGTGTCCTTAGAGACTCTGAGTCATATCTCATTCCTCAGCAGTCCTGGCTACTTGGCCCTGCTCCTTCAAAGCTAAAATATATGCTTTTGGAGATATACTCACTTTTCTATTTGTGTTTGTACAACTTTGCCAAATTTGTCTTCCAGTTATCTGGGGGGAGAGGATATTGAGACAGGCTTACTCTTTACAGACCAGCCTGAGTTCTGGCCTCCAACTCAAATTCACCTTCTTCTGCCTCCCTAGTGCTGTGTGCCCCATCATGCCTGGTTTCCCAATTTGTAAACCTTTCTGGAATGTCTCCAGCTGATTTAGGTATCACTGCTCAGTCCCAGTAGGATGTTCCTAGGAGGCCTTACAGCACTGAGCGTTCAAGTCTCATACAGCTACATCTGCTGAGCCTTGGGCTCAGAGCTGCCCATCCAGAGGTCTGCTGTTTCTGTGGTCAGTGGTCATGTGTCCCAGTACAAAGAGCAAGCTCATCTATGGTGGGACCTGTAGGGCCTCTAGTTAGACAGCCCTCTCTCCATGCACCAGCACCAAGTTGTCCTTTTGAGACTTCTGTGGTACTTCCTCATTCTCTCTCAGTGTTTCTTTTTCTGGCTTAACCCCATGATCCCTGAGGAAAGAGCCCAGCATTTCTAATGTGTAGCCATTTCCGCCACAAGTTCTGACAAGCCAGCTCTAACTCTGTTCTCCTTTTGTTTGGCAGCTCTTTTGTGACAGGAACAGCTTGTTGTGGGCACTTCTCACCTCTAAGAATCTGGGACCTCAACAGGTGAGAGAATCCTAACCCCACTGTGGTGTTCAGTGGGGGCAGGGCTGGGGCAGCTGGGAGACAAAAGAAAAGCTAGCTAACCAGCCCCTGCCTCAGTTAGCCCGGTGGCACAGAGAAGACTGGGGAGAAATCCTGCCTTGCCACCCACTGACAGCTACAATGTCTCTCTTGGGGAGATATTTGAGGTTAGCTTGAGAAGACAGTTGAAATCACCTGGAACAGGCAAGTAATTCATGGAGAATTGATAGTAACTGCTGAGATTTAATACATCTTTTTCTGAGGAGTGCCTGGCTGTGTAATCTATCCTCAGAGGGGAATTTTTATAACATAAAAGACTTCAAAAGTGGCCTACAGAACCATAAAAATAACTGTAGAACAATTAAAATACAAACAGGTTTTCTTCACAATCTCCAGTTGGCAAGCTTAGCACATTCTCATTTGATTGTCTGCTATTCTGTTTTGGTTTTGTTATTTTTTTAACCAAAAACTTTTATTTTGAAATAATTCTATATTTATAGGATGTTACAAAATAGAGCAGAGGGGTACTTGTATAGCATCTTACATAATATAGTGTCAGAAGCAGAAGACTGGGTGCAGCCTTCCTTGTATACCTACTAACCACAGTGAGGCTATAGATTCCTCAAACACTCTTCATAGTCGTGCCCACCATCCTCTCTAACTCTAAAAACCACTTAGATGTTCTCTGCCTCTAATTTTGTTATTTTAAAGATATGCTATGAATGGAATCATACCTTCTTAATGCCAGGCATGGGCATATACCTTTGATCCCAGGACTAGAGAGACAGAGGCAGGCAGATATCTATGAGTTCGAGGCCAGCCTGTTCTACAGAGTGAGTTTCAAGCCAGCCAAAGCTACATAGTGAGACTGTGTCTCAAAAATAACAAAAACAAAAAGATCAATAAAAAAAAAAGTTTTTTTGTTTTACTGAAAACTCAGCATGCTGAGGCCTGTAGACTTGTCATCTCTGTGTCTCGTCCCTTTTCACTACTGTGTAGTTTACAGTAGTCCACAGGCGCTCCCACAGGCGCTCCCAAAGTTTCTTTTCACCCACGAAGGGACATAAGAGTTTTGATGACCATTTGTGCATAGGTTTTGATGTGGGTGTTTTCATGTCTCTAGAAAAAATGCAAGGAAGACAACTGCTTAGGTGTTTTGTTAAGTGTGCGTTTAGCTTTTTGACTTACCAAGCTTTTTTTCTTCAGCACATCATTATTATTTTGCATTTCCATCAGCAGGGTACCAGATACCTGGGTTGGTTTTTTTTTTTTTTTTTTTTTGGTTTTTCTTTGTTTTTGTTTTTTTACATCTTGACCAGTGTTCTGATATTGTTACTATTTTTCATTTTAGTGGTTCTAGGAAGTCTGATATTATGATTTTAACTTGGTTTTCTCTGATAGCTACTCATGCTGAACTTATGCCATATGCTCATTTGCCATCTATATACCTTGTTTAGCAAACTGCTAGCCAATGTCCATGGCCCATTACACTGCGTTTCCACTGTTGAGTTTTGAGCTTTTTATAGTCTAGACATTAGTCCTTTGTCAAGTATGTGATTTACAAATATCTTCTCCTGATCTGGATCTTGTCTCTTTGTACTTTTAATAATGTCTTCTGTAGAACAATTTGCTGTTTTTGTTTTTGAGACAGGGTTTTTCTGTGTAGACCTGGCTGTCCTGGACTCGAATTATAGACCAGGTTGGACTCAAACTTACAGAGATCCACCTGCCTCTGACTCCAAGTGCTGGGATCAAACGTGTGTACCATCACTAACAAACTTTAAATTAAGAAAAAATTTCAATATTTATATGCATGCGTTTTGCCTACATGTATTTGTCTGTGCACTGTGTGTGTGCGCGCGCTTGATGCCTGCAGAGGCCAAAAGAGGGTGTGGGATCCCCTGTCATTGGAGTTACAAATGGTTGTGAGAGGCCGTGTAGATGCTGGGAGCAGAAGCTGGGATCTTGGGAGGAGGAGTCAGTGTTGTTGATTGTTAAGCCATCTCTCTACCCTCAATTTTAAAATTTTTTAAAAGATTTATTTACTTATTATATACACAATGTTCCGCCTGCATGTGTGCCTGCACATCAGAAGAGGGCACCAGATCTCATTAGAGATGGTTGTGAGCCACCATGTGGTTGCTGGGAATTGAGCTCACGACCTCTGGAAGAGCAGCCAGTGCTCTTAACCTCTGAGCCGTCTCTCTGTTCCCTCAAATTTAAATTTTTGATCAGTCTAAATTTCTTATTTTCCCTCTAGTCAGTTGTCCCACATCTGGAATTCTTCAGCTAGCCCTGAGGAGCACGCTGTAGAGCAAGAGCAGGACTGTTTCTTGCCTGTCTCTGCCATCAGTTGCTCTAGTTCTGTCTCCTCTCCTCCTCCCTGGGTGGAAGGGAAAAGCCCCATGTCTTCTTTCTGAAGCACAAGCCTCACAGCTAGTCCCTCCAGGGGGCAAGCACAAGAAGCTTAACTGAGCACATTTTCCTCTCCATTTTGATGATCATCCAAGAACAGGGATAGGATACTCAGAATCTCCCAAACTACACTGTCTCTCAGTTAGCTCTGAGGGTGGAAATGCCTACTCTTTATTGAGGCCGATTTGCTTCCTGGATCTGTGGGCCTGGCCAAGAAGCAAGCTGAACCCCTCTCCTGCAGAACAGGCCTCCGGTATCTGAGAACCTGTGCCTGCCCTCCAGGGCCTTCTTTTCCCAGGCCAACCATTTTAGTTCTTTGGTTGTTCTTCATAAGCATTGTTCACCAGTTAATCATAGCTTCGGGCTCTAAGTAATGAAAATCTAATTCAAACACCTCAAATAAGAATGGAATTATGATTGAAGAAGAAAAGAGCCCAGAAGTTGGGTGGGATTGTTGATGAGTTCAGTAGCTCCAGACCATGAGGGCCCATATTCTCTCAGCTTTCCCCTTGCCATCCCAGTCATGGTGGCTCTTGCCCCTGCGTTCAGGCTTGTTTAGAACAGGGCCATTTGTCTGTGCATGGGGCCATTTTACATTGAAAAAGCCTTTCCCAAGAACACTGAACAGATTTCTCCTTACATCCAATTGTCAAAACTATGTTCAAGGTCTCATCCTAAACCAAACCATGGCAAGAGGCAAGGAAGGAGCCATTATGCTTTGCCTCTTTGGCCTGAGGAAAGAGCCAGCGTCCCCTGGACATACTGGTGCTGGCAGAGAAAGGCAGGTGCTGCAAATCAGGGTTTGTTTAACAGGAAAGAAGGGGAGCAGTGGTCAGTGCTGCCCTATGGAGTTGGCCTCATGCTGGCCTCAGGACCATTTCTACCTTAAGGTTTCCGATTCAATCCCTCTGAGTACTGGCCAGTCCAAGTGTGGTCTCCTGTGAGATGGGTGCTGTCACGGCCCTCACTTTAGATCTACTGCTTTTGTTAATACAGTAAGTGGTCACATCACCATTGCCAGCTTAGCTAAAACTTCTAGGGCTCCTGTGATCTCATGTCCCCGGCTGTTGGCATCTTGCACACTGTGGAATTTGCTCTCCTGAATTCATTCTGTAGGACTGCTACCAGCCCTTCCCTTTGTGATTAAGCCTGAGGCAGGAGGGACAGTCTTTCCTTGAGCTATGTTCTGGAAGCAGCAGGAGCTTAGAAGCTTTGGCTGTGTGGCCTGACAGGTTCCCACTCCAGACCTGCAAAGCCACTTATCACCCTCAACTGGGGCCTCTCTGGACTTTGCTCTCCACATTGGGGTCTGAAGAATGGGAATTCGTTGTTCCCAATTACCCATAAGTAGTTATGATTAAATAACTATGAAAAATGTCCCCACTGTCTGACACCTGCATCTTTTGCCTTCTCCCACAGTACTCCAAAGAGCTTGTGGGAATCTCACCTCTCAATTCCTAGAATACCAATAGTAGAGACCAATAGTAGAAGAGGAAACTGCTGTCCTCACAGCTCAGAGAAGGGTCTTGCCACTAGGGTTGTGGTCTATGGATGGCCATCTGTGCCAGCAATTTCAGTTAGTCACACAGTTGAGGTTCATGTGTCATCATCCCCTCTGCCTGGGCTCAGCTCAGGGAAGGTGGCCTGGGTACACCACCATGGCCTAGCAGCATTTCAAAGATTGGATGATCCTGTAGGCGGTGATGGCACATGCCTTTAATCTAAGTACTTGGGAGGCTGAGGCAGGTGGATCTCTGTGAATTCCAAGCCAGCCGGGTCTACATTGTGAGTTCCAGGACAGCCAGAACTACATAGAGAGGCCCTGTCTCAACAAAACAAAACAAAAGTTGGATGATCTTTTGAGCTGCCTGTGGTTTCTTTGGAAGGATTTAAAATCAGGATGGAGTTCTAAGGGACTGGCTCTTTGCATGTCATTCTTATGAAATCCCTAGACCTCATCAACCCCAAACAGTGACACTTTATTGAACTCAAAAGAACCTAAATAATAATGGACACAAGACAACTGAGGCCTTGGGTTGCACTGGAACCAAATGAGTTATTGTCTCTGTATTTTCTGGCTTCTGGGCTCTACATGTGACAGAGCCACCCTACGTAGCACATGGCATTGCCTCCTCCCTATCCCCAGACTGCCCTCATCACCCACTGGAGGAGGCAGACCTTGGGCAAACATCTGCCCCAGGACTGTGCAAGCTTGGAGAACTGAGCAGGGCAGGGGTGAGGAGATGCCCTGGTGGGAGGAAATGGATGGTCAGGACAACTCTGGAGCTGTCTTTCCTAAAGAAGCCCAAGCAGATAATAAAGCCATGTAGAAAACAGGATTAAGGTAATGAACAGGCAGGACCAAGTTTGATCTTTCAATAACACCAAAGCCTGACTGACAGGCAATCTGCAAGGTGGAATGGTCTTGCCGGCAGGACGCTGGCTGGGCGGAATGCGGCACTAGCCGGATGCTTTGCTTTAACCTGTCACCGCCGAAACCTGAGCACAGCCTGAATTTTCTTTTGTGTGTGTGCTGACTTGGGGCGGGGTGGTTCTCAGCATCTGGGCTACCCTGAGGTGATGGTGGGGGCTGGGACACCCAGGAGTTGCAGCTATCCCACTGGGCACCAGTTAGTTCTGCTATCTTCAGAGCTAGCGCCACAATTCGTCTCTCAGGTACCCATCCCAAGCGGCCTATACTGTGGACAGTCCTTTCAGGGTGCCCAGGGGCTAGGCGGAGAAGAGGGCTGACGAAGGTGCTAGCTGGAGCTTCCCTTTCAGCTTTTTCCTCTATCGGAACAGCACTGGGAGTTAAGCCCGAGGAGAGGGCATTTCCAGTGAGGGAGTTGGGACCCCTCATTCAGCCATAAGGTGTACAGGACCCAGTTTCTGATGCTGATGGTCTTATGGCCCAGTATTCAATTCTCAAGTGCCAACAACTCTCAGTGAGAGCAACCACGGAATTAATCTTGTGAGGCTCTGAGGAACTGTGCCAAAGCCATCCTATTCCTTAGCTTGAGGCCTGGAGGAATCCCAGTATACTTCTTGTCCTCTGTCTGCATTTCAACAAGGCACTTGCCTACTCCCCAGGGGGTGCCAGGTGTTGACTGCAGCCCCTGGAAGGCCTAGTAGGTCTGAGTGGCCGGACATCACCTTCCACCACTGTCAGCCTGCTGTTGCTATAGGAATTGCATTTTCTACCGATGGGCATTTGAGCTGGCTGGATCTAGCACTGGTCCCTAAGAGCAGAGCACCCGGGTCCCCATGTGGCTGGCAATGGGTAAGCTGCAGGGTGGAGAAGCCTGTGACTCCAGACCTGAAGGTGTCACAGGGTCCAGCCACTGGCCCTCAGCCATCCTGGGGACTGTGAAGTAGGAAGCGGGTAGGGGGCTTTTGGTGACTTCACTTTTCCCAAGGCATGGAACCCTCTGGCACCGCCACCATGCAGTTGTCCCTAAACAACAACAACAAAAAACTTATCTTTTTGTCCCCTCTGTTCTCTGTTATGCTTTCATTTCTATCTTGAAGCTACCAAATCTCTTCTCAACTACGGAAAGGGCAGAATGGGTTTCCTGCTTTGCTCAGGGCAACCACATGGCTGGAAACAATCTCTGCCTAAGGGAACCTTCTATGTCAATACTAGTTGGTCCAGGCCCTTATCTGTCCTCATGGCCTCTTCTGTTGAGTACTTGTAAGGGCTACCTGGTCAGCCCCAGGTACGCTGGCAATGTAGCTTAATCCTGTGCTGAGCACAGGCTATGAACATAGGGCATTTGCTAACAACAAAATGGATGGAAGTGGACACTGTGCTCAGCTCAGGCTGGTGCAGTGAGGACACCATGCATGCCCCATTCCACCCTCATGTGGCTTTGTCTGCCTTGGCCTTCCTCTCCCCCGCCCTGTGCAGGGGCCTGGCCTTCAGTCAGGGTGATTACGGGACTGCCCCTCTTGAAAGTACCTGCCTTCTCCTTTGAAAGTATTACTGACAGCTTTTTCATTCTCTTTTTTTCTTTACTTCTTTAAGGAACCCTGTAATTTCTTATTCTTTCTTCCCCTTTGCTTTTGCTTGTCCCCTCTGTCCCCCAGAACTCTTTGAAATCGGCTCTCTGCCTGCTGACACCAAACTGATACTTTGCGTTTCACTTCTTCTTATCCCTTTATGGCAACAGATGTTGAAATTTTGTATCCTTTTATCTGCCCGCTGCCCTTTCCTGTAATTACGTCGCCTTGTTAGCAGTACAAAGTGGGCTGCCTGGCCTTTGAGCCATTGTGTCTGAACACGTGTGCTCTGATGGGTGCTGGAGGGGATGCATGCTCACACACATACATGTGACAGGCACTGTGTTCCTTCCCCTCGTACCTGACGTAGCAGGGACAATGAACTTCAGCATCATCTTTTTGTCCCCCACATCTCCACTGTTACATTTGGAATCTGGGGCAGGTGGCTCAGTGGGCAAAGATTCTGGTCACTAAGCCTGACAACCTGAGTTTGATCCTTAGAACCTACATGGCAGGAAATTACTGACTCCTTTAAATTGCCCCTTGACTTCCATGAGCACACTGTGGCACCTGCAACCTTTCCAAGAAACATTTGAAAAAATTTTTGTTTGGGGTACGGTCCCTTGATTCTCTTACCCCCACTGAGAATCAGCCCTTTAGGCATGGTGAGGTACAGAAGCTGCAAAGCACAGGTTGGGGACCTGAGCATGGGTCTTGTATCTGCTGGGCAAGGCCAGCTGGCCAACTGGACAGATAGTATCTAAGGTATGTGAGAGAGGTGGGGAGGGCCACCGCCAGGACTGCACACTGGAGCCTGCGGGCGGGAGTCTATGGGCTTAACTTCTGTTTACCAGGTGCAGCCTGAGCCTTGCCTTATTTATCTGTAAAGTGGGGCTAAGAGAGTGTGGCTTTATTCTAATGACCACATGAGCCAGCGTGTGTGAAGCACTCAGTATAGTGCCTGCCAGACACAGGGACTCAACTCCGTAAGCTGCTGCAAAGGTAGCAGCTGCTCTGGCACTGTGAATCCTGTCATGACATTACCAGGATGGCTTTGCAGCTCAGCCTATCTCCTGGGTTCTTTTTCTCTCTCTCTCTCTCTCTTTTATCCTTCCTTCCTTTCTTCCTACCTTCCCTTCGTCCTTCCTTCCCTTCCTTCTTGGTTTTTCAAGACAGGGTTTCTCTGTGTAGCCATGGCTGTCCTGGATCTTACTATGTAGACCAGACTAGCCTTGAACTCACAGAAATCTGCCTCCCAAGTGCTAGGATTAAAGCTGCGCATCACCACTGCCTGGCCTGGACTCCGCTTTCTTTGTATATGACTTGAATGTATTTCCTCTGTAGCTTTGACTTCTTTATTTATAAACTGTGGGCTGATCTGGGACTACTACCCTGCCCCTGCAGTCTGGATGCAGAGACTGCCACATGTCCCCTCACCCTGCCACGCCTCTAGCCAAAGCCTCATCACCTTCAACACTGCCTTTCACAATTGCACCACTAACTGAAGAATTACTCATTCCCCTTACCCAAAATGTCTACTTTTCCTTATAGAACATTCTTTTTTTCTCTGTCTTGTTGAGTATAAACTTAGATGGGACAGTGTCTCCCTCAAAGCGCGGCTCACATCTCTGAGCAGTCTCTATTAAAGCTGAGTACCGGTTAATGGCTAAGGAAGGAGAAAAGAGAGAAACTACTCATCCTTTAGCGACCCCAGCCTGATGTAACCTTCAGATCACTTGCCCTTGGAAAGAAGAAATAAGCTGCTTGTCATACTTCAGTCCTCCCCATCCCCAAACTACTGTTAAGGTTCAGGGTAGCACTCTTTAGGTAAGGTGTCCTGACACCCAAAGAGAAGCAGAACATCCTCACATAGGGACTCCAGGAAGCACCATTGGGCATCAGAATGGTAAAGGCGTGCATCACTATGGGCTGGGAGCCTCAGAATCATCTAGTAGTATAAGAGGCCTGTGGGGACTGTGTGGGCCAGGGAAGGTGTAAAGACTGGGGAAGAGTGAAGCAGGGTTGCTGGGGTGGCATTGCTGGGGCATGCCCTTAATCCTAGTACATGTAGGTGCATCTCTCTCCGAGTGTGAGGCCAGCCTGGTCTACAGAGTGAGTTCCAGGACAGCCAGGGCTACACAGAGAACCCTGTCTCGAAGGGGGCTGGGGGGACAGGAAGCAGGGCATGGTGTTTAGACTCTGCAGGGTCCAGCCTCGAGGGGGCACAGGGAACAGGGGGACTTCCTCCGTCAGCTGTGCCAAACTGCTAAATGGCAGGACAACATTTAATTTCTCTTCCTCCTGGTCAGCAGGGTGAACCGGCCACAGAAGCCCTGATTTCTCTTTTGAGAGACTCCTCAGGGACATGGTCCCCTCAGCTTGCTTTTTTTCCTGCTCAGGCATTAGAGGCTCATAGGAGAAAGCTGTAGAGGCTGCGCCAGGGGGACAGGCCTCTTCCAGCCCTCCTACTCAGCCTGCCTCATTCATCAGGCTCACCCTGCAGGCTGCCCCATCTGTCTTTATCTTTCCCTGGGCTGCAAGAGAATTGCTGGAGTCGGGCTAGGAGGCTAGGGTGTGGAGGTCCCCAGCCCTCAGCGGCTCCTAGAGGCCTCGGCTTTGTCTACAAGAGGGAAGGGAAGGGACTTTTTGTCTGACTCTCTATAGTGACAAGCCCAGGTTTTGCTCCTGTCTTGGCCTGGGGCTCTGAGCAGCAGCCCTGTTCCCACACAAGCTGTGGGGCAGGCCAGGGCTCTGCACACACACCACCCCCCTTTGCCCCCTACAGTGAGACGCTGAGAAGCATTCTTAACATTCTTTCCAGAGAAAAGGGGTGAAACGCCTGAATTTGGGGGTCACCACTTTATACAAATTGCAATCTAATCGTTTTTACAAGAACACACTTGCAGTGAGAACAGCGGCACAGAAAAGCTGAAGACACAGACTGTTTAGAGCCATTGTTGACCAGTCTCTCCCTCTGTCACAACAGTTAAGCTACAGTTTTCTACTTAAATTGGGGCTGGGGTGGGAACCCGAAGGGCCCACGGTGCCATTTCTGTTTGTTTTCCCAAATCAAAGCCCAGCAGGGCTCCTGTGGCACCACTGGGCCACTATTAGAAGAGGCAGGCCCTTCCCCAGAGCCAGCTGATGCTCTGAACTTAACCTTGCTCTATATAACAGAGTTTTGAGGGTCCTGAGCCTCAAGGCCAAGGAAACTGTATCTTTTTATTGGTGGTTTAAAGTGTGTGTGGTCACTTGCGAGTCCCAGAGAAGGTAAAGCAGAAACTTCTCTGGCCAGGGCAGGCAGATGGAGGGCTAGGCCTTTGGGTCTCCCCCAGACTCCTCGGGCAGTGGACAAGATCCAGATGGGTGGCTCAAGGTGAAGGTGTCCCCTCTCACTTCTGACCCCCCAGCAGTGGGTGTGCCCAGCTCTCTCATGCTCTCAGCGCCCCGAATCAGGGTGGGCAGGTGGGGCTCCACTGGGCCCCACCCCTCACCCTGGTCTTTCATCTTGTGTTTCAAACAAACATGAAATTACTTCCATAGATTAAAGGGGAGAGCTCCTCAATCATTCCTTACAGCCTCACTAATGGAGTGGGCTGGAAAGCAGAGGGAGCACTGTGCAGTGTAACAGCTCCCACCTGGTGTGCACAAATGCCAGTGTACCTCTGAGGTGGAGGCCCCTCCCCCTCCCATGGCTGTCCTAGAAAGGCGGGGCCCCTTTGGAAGCAAGGCCCAGTGGTCAGTGGTAGACTATTCACCCAGGAGCCCCTGGAAGACAAGACAAACCTGGGTTTGGGTTTTGTTGTGTTGTGGGGTTTTTTGTTTGTTTGTTTGTTTGTTTGTTTTTGGTTTCTCTGTGTAACAGCCCTGGCTGCCCTGGAACTTACTCTGTAGCTCAGGCTGGCCTGGAATTCACAAGATCCACCTGCCTCTGCCTCCTGAGTGCTGGGATTAAAGACGTGTGCTACAACTGCCTGGGGACAAGCCTATCTTTAGCTCCCCAGGCCAACTCTGAAGCACTGCATACATCAAGAATAGCCCTGGGGATGTGCCTGGGCACAGAGGTGCCAATTTGGGACTTAACCATTCAGTGGACAGTAGTAGGGATCTGTAAGAGTCCTTCACAGTGAAAGGCCAAGTAGGTAAAAAGAGAACCCCAGCCTCCCTCTTCAATGATGGCTTTTGTGGGAGTCGGCTGGGTAAGAAGTCTGAATGATAGGGACAGCCTAGAGCTGAAGTCTACATTAAGACACATACCTGGCAGCCCAGCCTGCTGCAAGCCCTTTGATGACCACTGCTCATGCCAAAGTTGTATTTTTGGGTCGGTTAAGTCCCCCCTGCCCTGTGCCCAGGCCTCTTACCTGAGCAGCATCCCTGTGAAGTGTCCATGGCCTTGTAAAGGAGGCTGAGGCAGTGGGCCCAGAGGGTGCCTCTTCTCCTTCATTCCCTCCAAACATTCTGCAGAAGCTCAATACATCCACCCGTCCCCTGGCCACGAGGATTAGTTGATGCACTTGATGTTGAAGGGCAGTTGCTAAGGCCAAGAGGCCCCCCTACGTGGTTGCTAGGGGTCTGGCATGGGGTGAGAGGTCTGCCCACTGCCGCGGTCACGGAGGGAATTACACTGTCACAAAGAAATTGTTCTTCTCAGTAATCTGTTCTCGGCCACCGGGTGGGGTACGGCTGGGGGAGCAGGCTGGAGCCCAGCAGGCTGGGGGCTGTGATCACAGAGGCGTGTTAGCCCTGGGCTGGGGGCCAGAGGCCGAGAACACCAGGGACCAGCACACTAAGCTGCTTTCTCAGCTATTTCTGTCCCTAGACACAAAGGTGTTTACTTGTTTTAACATCTCCTAGGACTCCCCTTTCTCCCTTTGTGTGGTCTTTATCCCCAATAAGGTTTGAGCCCCAGATTACAGGCAGGAATTAAGGCGCTGGACTCAAGTCAGCTCAAAACTGCATGACCTGCCAGATCAAGGAGTATAACGTAACCAAGTGTGTGCTTCTGAGGGGGCCCGGCCCCTTCAGCAAGACCCATTCATAGCCCCAGAGGTAGCAGGCAGCTGCATGCAGGTGTGATGGAGGAGGGCTGCTGCATTTGCCCCACTGAGGCTTGGGCTCGGGGCTGGGGCACTGGGGGGAGGGGTGGGTAGTGTTGCTCTGTGGAGGTCTAGTGGCTAGGCATATCCTCCTTCAGCCCTCTCTTCGGGGAGCAGCCCTGGGGACGACCGGAGACCCAGGTATCCCCAAGGCCTGACGCTAGCATGGCCAAAGTGGACAGCCTTTCTCACTTTCTGCTCTTCTTTTCTCCTCCAGTGGGCAGCTGATCACACATCTGGGCAGTGACTTTCCCCCAGGGGCTGGGGTGCTGGATGTCATGTACGAGTCCCCCTCTACACTGCTGTCCTGTGGCTATGACACCTATGTCCGCTACTGGGACCTCCGCACCAGTGCCCGGTGAGTGTGCTGGGTGGGTAGGACCACAGGAGCCTGGTACCAATGCAGGCTCTTTCCAGTCCTGAGTCAGCCCAGAGCACAGATTCCCTGTCAGCAAGGTCACATCAAATTCGATTCCCTGCCCTTAGGTAGCTCTGGTCACAGTGGCCCGGGAGGCTGAGAGAAGGCAGACATTTCTCATAGCCTCTGCAATTCAGCTGCAAATTCCTTGGCATCCTCTCCTAGACCTTGCTGAGGCCTGTATGCATCTCTTGTGGGTCCCACGTCAGGTAGTCTGTCAGGAGAACAAAGACACGTTGCCCCTGTGGCCCAAGGCCCAGGAGGCCTCTGCAGAAGAGCCCTCTCTGCTGGGTTTAGTTAAGGGGTCTGCTCAGTGAAGCTCTACATTCCTCTAGCCTGTTGGGGCTCCCTAACCTGTCTCCATCTCTGAGGAAGCTGGGCTGGAGGGTAGGTACCCAAACCTGTCTGTATCACTCTCTCATGCACAGGAAATGTGTCATGGAGTGGGAGGAGCCTCATGATAGCACCTTGTACTGCCTACAGACAGATGGCAACCACCTGCTGGCCACAGGTTCCTCCTACTATGGTGTTGTGCGGCTGTGGGACCGGCGCCAGAGGGCTTGCCTGCACGTAAGTGTCCCGCCCAGCGCAGGCCTCTGGGATGTCAAGACTCCTTGTGGGTTGCATCTGAGAGTGGGTGGTGTGGCCAAGGTTGTACCTAAAGCAGGCGGCAAGCAGCCCGCAGCGGCGGTTTCACTGGTTGGAGCTCCTGAGTTTTCACACTTGAAATGCTCTCATTTGTCCCCGCGCCCTCCCTTCCAGGCCTTCCCGCTGACGCCGACTCCGCTCAGCAGCCCTGTGTACTGCCTGCGCTTCACCACCAGACACCTCTATGCCGCGCTCTCCTACAACCTCCACAGCCTAGACTTTCAAAACCCGTGACAGGCCACCCCTGCCTGTGGGCTGGGCAAGTCAGCTACTCAGGGACCTCTCTTGCCTGGCAGGTGAACGGATACCTCACTCCTCTTCCCATTCCTGCTGTGCTCCTAGAACTGTGACCACCATGCCCTGGCACCTGAAGCACTGGTTCTTGGACACTGGGGCTGATTCTGACGTGGGATCCTCCCAAGACCTGTGGTCTTAGGGAGAACTCAGGGGTTTACAGTAGGGCCAACCTGTCCCCAAAGTCCTTCACAGCACTATGGCAGCCTACAGAGAGGGGTGAGGGGCTCCCACCATCCCAGCTAGAAAGAGAGGTGCAGTTGCTAGAAGTTCTGCTGGTACCAGCCACCTCCTCAGTCAGTCTCATCTTTGGCCAACGTCTTAGAGCTGGGGGCTCATTTCTGAGGCACTGGTCTAGTTTTGCTTTGAAACTAAAAAAGGACAAAAGAAACCTGTCAGTTTGGGGCCCTGGGCTAACTGTTCCTCAGGCCAGCTGTGGAAAACATGTTACGATTTTCATTTTTGTAAAAATAAAATTTGGTTGTTCACATACCTGTTTTTTTAGTGGATAGGTCATTCTGAGAGGCTCCAGGAAGGCAGAACATCAAACTTCAGTACCTCTTTGGGGTGTAGACTAAAGACTGTGGAAGGGCTCTGGGGAGCTAAGCTGCTATCACCGCTGTGGGCTTCCAGCCTGTTCCACCACGCACCTTTGACAGTACTGCAACCCTCAATCCTTTTAGCCACAGTGACTTAACATTCTGCCATGTTTCCAAGACAGCTGTACTTTTAAATTTCCCCTTTGCCCACACCTACCTCAGGGGAGTTTTTTTCTGAGTCATTCGCCTTAGCAAGCCAACACAAGGGAGTTGACAAGGTGCCCAGCCATGTCCCCACTCTTCCGTCCCTTCAGCTGGAAGGCTTGGGTCCCCAGGATAGGATGGTGGGGCGGGCTGTCACGCCAGCACACCCAGAGACAGGCGACATACAAAAGTAGATAAAGGACAGTCCTTTTAGAGCAACTCCAAATGACTTTACTCAGCAACAAAACCACGGGCAGAAGTGAGCTGTGCTCCGGGATCCAGCTCTGTGGACGCTGTAGTTCTCAGAAGACAAGAGGCTGCCCGTGCCAGAAATGCCCAAGCCTGGAAGTCTCAGGGCTCCTCCACACTGCAGGTGAAGGCCCAGGGCAGCTACTGGGTCTTGCAGTCCCCATCACTGCTGTGGGCTGTCTTGACCTTCTTTAACTCTTTCTGTAGCTCTGACTCAGCTGCCATGACCTCCTTTGGCTTCTGATACTGTGGAGAGAACCAGGGGGAAAACATAACTCAGTTTCAAGCCCCTGCCTTTCCACTTTCACCCCGGCTCATGGCCCTCCCTGTTCTTGAGGAAACCTGGATGTGCAGGTCTGAAGGATGTGCTCAGGTCCTACGGCTGGGGAGAGCAGAGCCAAGATGGCAACCTCAGTCCTGTGGTTACCACCACTCCCATCACACTCTGCCCTCCCTTCCCTCTCCCCCAACCCTGTGGGTTTGGGGTGTGGTTCTTTCTTGGTCTCCATGGTCTCCAGGCCTTCCCCACCAGATGAGTAGGAGATGCCCGTTCTCCAACAAGCACACCAAGGGCCTGGGATGCCTAGAGGCAGGAACGTGGGTGATGGGAGAGAAACCTTTTCCTGATGCCAAGTCTGGGCAAATCTTACAGAGATTATCAGGGTACAGTTGGCATGAGCAAAGCTCAGTGCAGAGTCGTCCAGAGGAAGCTGGTGTCTGTCCATGTCAGGAATGGAGAACTTCTTGTAGTATCTGCGGGGACACCAAGAGGCTCTGGGGAACCAGCACAATAACCCTGACAGAACACAGCTCCCCCCCCCCTCCTCTTCAGCTAGAGAAGAAACGGAGAAACCCACAAGAATGGCCTGTTTGAGTTTGTGGTTTTAGAATCAAAAGGACAGTGGTGGTCTGATGGCCAGGCCAACCAAAGGTGAGCAGGGCCAGGTGTCAGAGTGACTCACCGTGCAGGACCACCACTCCCAACTATCCAGAGAGCATCACAAGCCTCGTGGGGACACTGGAAAATGGGCTGTTTATCCTAGTGGGCATCGGTAGGATATCTAGGGCCGTTTCCCTAAAGCAGTACAATCACTACTTACATGAGACCACACTGAAAGATTGGGTCACTTTCAATGCCTCACTAAAATGAGTACTAAAACCAGACAGGAAACTACACCACAAAGAGCTTTCTCTCTGGGAGGACTAAAGGAACCTGGATCTCAGACTCTGGACCCTTTTCCTGGCCTCAGGACCCCACCTCTCCATTTTCACATATATACTAATAACAAAACCAACCTTGTAGCAGATTCCTGGGTTTTGCCTAGAGGGAATGCGGCTGAGAGGGAGGTAAGATGCTACCACCTTCCTGGGCAGTTGTCAGTGCTGTAGGAGACAGGATCAGCAGTTTCCTCAGGCCTGACCCTCACCTGATGCCTGTCAGACCAGGGCCTAAACAGCTTTACTTGGCAGTTTCCTCGGTGGCATGTGGGCTGGGCACTGGCCAGGGCTGCTAAAGCCCTCACCTGGACAAGGCGTCCCTTTCTGCAGAGGGAGAGGCTGTGTGGGCTGAGGAGGGAAATGCCTCAGGCAGGTACAAACAAACTCAGGAGAAGAGCCCAGAGAGAATGGCTTTTAATACTTCAGAGGGACATGGCCCTTACGGTGACAGCTACACTGAGTCCACTTCAAAAGCCCTGATGCCCTGGGGAGAGTTGACATCAATGCAGTGCTTCTGGCCTGTCCTCCCTGCCCAAATCCCTCAGTTCAGAAGAGGCTCCAGGGGCCCTCTCTTCCCAGGTTCCCCTCTCCCCACCAAGGTGCTGGGACCCAGCACAGGAAAAGAATGTTTATTTAGAGACTGACAGTTCAAAAGGAGTGGGGGCTGGGATCCTAATGGTACTGCAAAGTTGCTTTCTTTTCCAAAGCTCTGCCCCAGGGAAAGGCGATCCATCTGCCTGCAACAGGGTGGAATGCCTGCTTCATCCTCTTCCTAGCCAACAGGCTGAGTGAGGGCTTTTCCTGGGGCCCTGGTCTGGCCAGCAAAGGTGGCAGACGCTGATAATAGCAGGGGGTCAAAGGTTAAACAGCAGAGATTAGGTGAACACAAAGGCTGGTTAGGAAGTGTTAACATCTTCCTTGCAAATATACACAGAAAGCGGACCCAGCTGAGAAGCCCCTCCCACTCCCAGGCAGGACCAATGGAGAAGCAGCCCAGGGTCTGTCCCCACCCGGCACCCCCCATGGCAATCTCGGGATTGTAGGGAACTTAGGGGGTATGGCTTGCCCGTGTCCTTACCCTCTCCTGCCACTCATCTAGGAGCACAGCCCTGAGAGGCTTGGCTCTAGTTTGCATCTATGATAGACTGTGTTGATTGGGTGAGGCAAAGCAACCTCTCCCTAGAGACTCCTGGCATCAGAGCTTGGCCTCTGCACGGCCATCCCCTACTCACCTCCCCATCTTAGGGTTCGCTGCGACAATACCCGAACTTGAGATTCTCACCAGCGCCTGGATGGCAGGAACCCACTGTGCTGCTTGCATAGTCAGACTGTCTTCTTGCCCTGCTCTGCTGTGTTCCTGCCCAGTTCCCTGGGACCCCTCACCCTTCCCTCCCACTGTGAATGGAGAAGGGTGCGGAGAGGGCTCAAGGAAAGTCCCTGAGAGAGAGCTGCGGTGGAGTCGAACTGCTGTGGTCATTCAGCAAGCCCTGCCCCCCCCCACTCCTCTAGCCTGCACGTTGGCTTAGCAGATATCCAGAGAGGTCCAGCCAGTCCTGCCCTCAGAGTGGGAGCAGGTAAAGCGTAAACGTCAGGCACCGAGCACACCATGTCCCTACTTTCTGCTGCCCCTAGAGGCACAATGAACAGGCCCACTTCTCAGAGGTTTAACAAAGGGAGTCCCACTGGGTGGCTAGGCACAAGTTATCTGACCATTGAGTCCTGTCTGCTAGTCATGCTTACTAATACAAGCCATAGTTAGAGCATCATCAGTTTCAAGGTAGCCAGTGTCTCTTCAGCACCGTGGCTATGGCACAGGGTGCACGCACGCATCCAATGTCCGATTACTCAAGGAACCCATGAGCTGGTATAAGCATGCTTCGCCTAAGGGAGAAGTTGGCCGAAATACTACAGTTGACACATGGCAGAGGCTAGGTTTAAGCCTGTGTCTTCCCAGGCCAACAGACCCCATCTTTCCGATTCCAGATGCCATCTTCCAGGCTGGGGTGCGGGGCCATCTTTATCCAGATAGTCTCATCAGGACCAGATGGTACCTCACAGGAGCCACAGAAACAGTCTCTTCCTTCCCCGACTCATCCTGTTAATGCTGAGGGGACCACCAGGGACCACCAGACACTAGAATCAACGTCTTCAAGCAGAGTGACTAACCACGTTCTGCAGGGGCCAGGCAGGTACCAACAAGACGACCACCTGTGTAGCTGTAACGGGGAACCACATTCTACAATACTAAGGTGGGAGCACACCTCCAGGTGAACAAAGGCGGAGCCCAAGAAAAGTGTGCACTCGAGAAGTCTAGGAATGGAGCTAGCGGGCCACACTGCTCTCCTCTGCTCACTCTGTGCTGACTTTTTATGTGTGTTCCTATGACCATTAATGTATAGAGAAGAGCAAATGTGTTTTTGTCTGCCTCTGCATTGTATGATGACCAGGAAAGAGATTTTAAAAGTATTCTGAAAAAGTATTCTGACAAAAATTAAACCCTGTGCACATAAAACGCTGTTGTGTCATGTTTGATGCCTGAGAGTATGGGCACAGACTGTGTCTCTCTGGGTCGAAGGCAGACATTCCATTAGGCACAGGAAGGGGCTGGTTAAGTTTGGCGGCCTCTGTAGCTTCCTAACTGACCAGACCTGCAGGGGGCAGGGCTGAGCGTGGTTAGGACTCAGAAACTCCGTTTCAATGTGAGCACCAAAACATCGCTTTCCCCCCTTTCTGGGAAGCCCTCTTCCCAGCGTACCAGCCACTCCCATTCCACCCTACCTCCACTAGCATCTCAACAGTGTCCCCAGCCCCTGCCGCAGGGTGCTGGAGTGCCCCACTAGCCTCGGCCCCCTGGCCAACAGCGCCACCTATGGCATAGATGGTATACGCGTGCAAGGGATGGGCCCAGAGGATCTGCTCACACATGAATTTTTTGGTGAGCTAGCTAGCCTCTCTTCTAGCACTTGCTTGTAATCACATTTCTGCCTGATATCTGTATTCGACAGTGACCTCTGGGGGACAAAAAAGAGGCAGCAGCCAGCTCCACAAAGTGCTAACCTGCAGATTCAAGTGCTATCAGAAGCACTTTTGTTCTCAGTTTGGACCCAGGGCCTCTTACACCAGGGAATGCTTGCTGAAGCACGGAGTTTGTTTTCCTACAGGCAATTTCTCTGTTGTCTGAAATTGCTAAATTCCACTTTAGGCACTGACTTCTGTTAATGATGAGAACAATAACAGGAATAAACTGCCTTTTATCTGAGGACTTCAGTGTGCTTTATAAACGTAAACCCTTATTATTATGACTTTATATTTATAGACAAGGTCCACTACAGGGGCTGCTGGCTGCATGTACAGCAATAATCCTGAAATTAATTCATTCATCTCTACCCTTTTCCCTTGTCCCTTTAACCCTGCCAAAGTGATAGGGTATGGGGCTGCTAAGAAGAAGCTAGGACCTAGGGCTACTCTGGAGGTCCCTGCTCCCCTGTAGGAAGGCCTCTTAGACTGAGGGAGACTACCACACCACCTGAAGAGGGGCGGTGGGCAAGCAGCACTGCTGTAAAGTGGCGAATGGTATAGAGGCACCATGGGGTTAGGCTCTGTACCCAGCAAGCTGGGTAGTTCGGCAGCTTGTGAATGAGAAGGTAAAACAAAACCAAAGACCCTCCCCAAATGAAGCTCCAGTTGAGAACTGGCCCATACTCTCTCCAGCTCGGGCTGAATGGATCCATTTCTAGGCTCTGCAACTGTGACTAGTCAGGGCGTCGGAAACCCAAATATGATCACACCTTGGCCACCTTCTCTCAGACCTCGTCACTCACTGCCTTCACCCAGCAGACAAAGGGAATCTGAGGCAGAATCCAGAGATTTCTGCGAGCCGAATGTCAGCCCACTTTCCCTTAGTCCAGGGAGCATAGCACTGCCCAGTCTGATACTGTGGTCTCAGATTGCCACCCAGGCAGGTGTGTCTTCCAGGACATGGCTCCCTGCCAACGCAGTGATGTCATCAAGCCAAGTTTACCAGGCCAAGTCTTACCTTAGCGCAAAACTACCAGATCACAAGTTAATGGTCATGTGGTTCCCTTAAACCCCCATTCATTCAACAGATAGTTACGTGAGCTCCAGTGCAGGCCAGTAGCCAAAGCAGAGCTGGCTGGAGTTCTCCCTTGATGGAGCCCTACAGTTACCGCACACGCCCTCAGCTCCCGAGGTTCCCTTCAGCCTGCCTGCCAGGTAAGGGGCAGCCTCAGGCCTCAGGCCACTCTACCCCAGCTCGTACACCCTACTCACTTTTTGTTAGTCGTCCTGACAACAACACAGCGCTCCTTCTGAGCCACAGAGACGCTGTACACGTCCTTCGGGTAGGGGAGATTTCGAATCCGCCACTGGAAACTTGTTTTGGTGTCCTTGCGCATGAAGATGGGCTGTGAAAAGCAAATCAGTCCAGGCTGGCCTTAGACTCACTATGCAGTAGGTCGACCTTGACCTTCTCATTCTCCCCGTGTTCTGGGATTATATGCATGTGCCATGATACCTAGTTTATCAAGGACCATTTCTGGGAAAAGGTATGAAGGGTTGGCTCCTCTCCCTCCCTGGGCTCTACCCAGAGCCAGGCAGGAAGGAAGCCCTCTGCTCTTCTCCATGGCTCCCCTGAAGCAGTTGCTATGGCTGTGACAAACTGGGCCTGGAGGCCTTGACCTAGAAGGGCCAGGATAAACCCTTTGGATGGTCACACAAACCTAGTGTGGCTATGTGGTTAACAAATCATGCTTCCTGCCCTGAGGGGTCACAAGTCTCCCCCTAATCCCCATAAGACACTGGACAGACATACATTGGCGTTGCTTTCCTTGATGAGCTCGGATCCCAGGCCCCCAGCTCCTGAGGGCGCTAGCTCTCCCACCTCAAGCTGCCACTGGCCCAAGGCTCCCAGGGCATTTTTCACACGCCACTTTCTCACTGGGGAGAGAAACAAGGAATGCATTAAAGCTCTTTCCTGCTAGATCTGACAGGACCCTGGCTAACTGGAGCAGGACAAGCCGGAGCTTTGGTCTCAATGCTGAGTCCTGTGCATCTGAGCCAGGAATGGGAGAGCAAACTGGGGCATCTCAGCAGCAGCAGCTTACAGAGTCCACCTTAGAGGCAGGCAGACAGCTCTGAGAGGCGCGGGCGTGGCACCCACTAGATGGCATGGAGTCAAACGGGAAATCTGAATCTCCAAAAGCTAGCTTAGCTGTGGATTGTTTGAGACGACCTTACTAGTAGCCCAGGCTGTTTTCCAACTCCTGCTGCCTCGGCCTCTGGTGTTAGGACTAGAGCTGTACCAGCACCCCACCTTTGGGTGCATTTTCCCCTCTAAAAACCATGCAAAGGAAAGATGAATTGAGTGAAAGCTGTTGTCCAGATTTGTCTCATGATTCAGAAAATCCAAATAAAGACATTCACCTATTTCAGGTACACTTGGCTTAAAACAATGAACAACAAAACCCCCTACAGCCCAAAAGTTGTGTTTAAATACAATCTTGAGCTGGGGTGTAACTCAGCAACAGTTCCCCAAGTGCTAGGTTCAACCTCTAGTATCGCAATCAACAAAATCTTAGGCATGTGTTGTATTCTTGTGAGTTTATTTTTGTTTTGTATGTTCGTCTATGCATTTGTTCATTTTAAATGCACTTACTAAATGTAGGGGTTTTGTTTTGGTTTGTGAAACGGATCCTGTATTTATAAAGTCTTTACTTTTCCATGTTTGACAGTGCAGATATGTGTGAGAGGCTTTGTTGTTGTTGATGCTGTTTTTGGCCTCTCCCCTCTAGGTTTGTTTTGTGCTGAAAACTCATTCTGTAGCCTAGGCTCCTGCTGCTCTCGGGATGACCTTCCTGGCTCGGCCTCATGGGTGCCATGCCACCAGGCCTGGTCTTCCTCGTTATTGTTCTGTCTTTTAAAATGAGATACACATACTCCGGAAATCATAACTCCAGGCACGGGAGACTGCCAGGATTTCAGTGAGCCCCACTCGGCCCTGTGCTCCTGGCTGATGGGGTGGGGTGTTACCCTGACCCTCCCTCTCCTTCCCGCTGCCGTAAAAGCCTGGTGCTGCGGAGCTGGGGCAGCCTACACAGGAGCTGGACCGCCGATGTGGAAATCCTGCCGCCTCCTGCAGCACCTTTTCTGTGGAAAGGTCTGGTGGGCTACCACAGCTGTTACCAGGGCGGGTCTGTTTTCAGGGTGGGGCGGAAGGGCGCAGCATCAGGCCTGTGGTTTTCAGCCGGGCCGCTCCTGCACGCGCCGCTGCTGTGAGCACAAAGGCCGAACCCAGAAGTGTCATGTAAAATTAGAACTTTCCTTTGAATATGGGCTTTTTATAAGGTCTGCTGCATTCTGCAGTGTGGTTTTATTACATCTTAGAGCCAAAAATTCTCCCTAGAAACACATTTGCAAGTTTATAATGAAAATTAATAAGGAAGAGTAAAACTTGGAAATATGCTTTCTAGGCACCTTCTTATGTCCGCAAATACTTCCCTAAGTGAATGGACTGTAACCAGGAGTGTATGCAAACCCAGCCACCAAAATACCTCACTTGACTGGAAGCCAGCCTCTGGGGTCTCTGTCACAGTTGCAAACAAGTGACAGACACCTCCTGGCAGCAGCTTACTATGACAAGCTGATGAAGCCTGCTCCCTACTACAGCGAGGGTCAGGCCTGGACCCTCGAACCATCGATAAAGTGCTGTGAGTTTAGTGGGAGCCTATGCCTGGCATGAGAGAGAGACTGTGGGCTTGATCCTCAGCACTAGAAAGGAAAAGGGGGAGGGAAGGCCAGCAACAGCTATACAGAGAAGAAAATAAGGCAGGAAATTGCTTTTTCCCCAGACAAGCTGACAGCAGTACCAGGGGACAGCTCACGTGGCAGAGCAGGATTACACAAGCACCTGAGACCAGTCAGTTTTTCCAAGATAGAGTTTTACTATGTGATGCTGACTGTCCTGGAACTTGCTGTGTAGACCAGGCTGGCCATGAACTCACAGAGATCCACCTGCCTCTGCCTTCCAAGTGCTGCGGTCAAAGGTGTGCGCCACCACTGCCCGGTGGAACCACTGAGTGCCAAGAACAAGCAACCCTGTGAGCGCCTCTGCGACTCGTGGCCTTGCCATATGGCAGAACACACTCGCCACAGGCTCAAAGGGAGCAAGTTCACTCAGGAGACGCCTGGTCTAACAGCTCTCCTTTGACTTGTTTGTTGAGGAGGCATTTCTTCCTCACCTGCTCACTCTCACTCTCCTCCCCGACCCCTGGTCTCTATTCTCCAGGGGACCGAGCAGAAAGAATTATTGGGGAACAGGGAGATCCGTTTGCAAAAGCAACAGTTAAAATTCAGGTCTACTGACCATGGTGCCATGGTCTGACTTAGGAGGCTGGTAGGATGGAGGTCTAGCCTCCTGGGCTATCCTGGGCTAAATAACAATCCTGTCTTAAAATGAAAAATATCCAGACTCATCCTATCAATCATCAATAAAGAGCTAAACTACAGTCTTTAGGTATTCTAAGCAGATGCAACAGTCCCAAAGGACTCGTCAGCACTTTTTTTTTTTTTTTTTTGAGACAGGGTCTTTCTATGTAGTCCTGGTTGTCCCAGAACATGCAGTGTGGATGAGATGAGGCTAGACTCATGCTTTCGTATGCTAGGACTAAAGGTGTACATCCCCATGCCGGTTTCTATTTCTATGTGTTAGCCTTTAAAAGCCAGGTCTGGTTATCTGGAGGGGCATTATGCCAGATTGCTGTCTCCCTGGACTGGAGAAGCACACCCTGCATGGGCTGTTACACTTGTTGCCCCAGGGGCATCACCAGTGTGGTCCCCGGAAGCAAGAACAGCCGAGGGAGTTCCCTCCGGCTCTGCTTTAAGGGATGGCAGCTCAGTCTTCCACAGAAGCCTTCCCTAGAGGAAAACTCACAGCACTGCTGGCTTCCTTATTTCTCACCTTCAAGGCTACTCGAGGTCACAGGAGCTTGGCATTCTTGGCTGTCTCATTTTTTACATTTTTTAACACCTTGGGGAATTATATTCTTCATTAAGAGTGTAACACAGAGGTTTCCCTTTCCAACCTCCAGAAGACAAGATCCAGGGAAAGATTCTCAAGTCCTCACCTTTCCCGTGCATGTGGGCGAGTGCACACGAGCAAAACACAGTCTTGGGTTTGCTGGTCTCGTCTTTGTTCCAGCACTCAAGGACAGCTCCTCTGGCAACAGAGGACCGTTTCCACCTGCTGTCACTCTGATTTGATTATATGTTAAACCCAAACTGGTGTGGGAAAGGCAGCTCCCTGGGACGCTGTCATCTCCCCCGGCTGAGTCAGGGTCAGTCTCTGGAAAGGAGACTCCCAATGACCCTGTAAAGGGAAATGTATGAAGGAGGCAATGCCCGGGGGCCTTTTCCCAAGTCAGCAAGAATCAGGCTGATGCCCCAGACTGATGAAAGCACCCCATCTTTCAGGTGGGCTGGAAAGTGGAGGTCCTAAAGGCCTCTTTCCCCAAAGCTCCGAGGCCTGGCCCACTTCCAATACGGATAATTACATTCCCCTTTCCTAAATACTCCCTGCAGCTTAAACTGGATGCGGGATTCTTCTTTTCTGCCCTAAAACACTGCAACATTGCTATGTGGCTATTAAACAGCTGCCATGGCCCATCCCAGAGGAGGCTGAAGGGAATCGAGTGGGTCATTTATAAAGCCGCTGAAGTGCCTGGGGATGAAAGTACTCAATATCCTCCAAATGCGGCCTGTGGTGGTTAGGCTGGCGGTCAAATACCAAAGCAGATTAAGAGGTAATCCAAATGTAATCGCTGGGGGACGGTCTGCCCTTCAGCCTCGGGCCCCCTGGACACGCTGTGTTCTTCTGGGGGTTGGTTTGATGTTCCGATCATTGTTACAAGGCCCTTCAGCTTTTTCCTCTATGAATACATACAACGTTCATTGTGGGGGGTGGGAATGAATAGCCCCAAGAGAATAGAAAAAAAGATGACACTAACATGCTTATTAACACCGACTGGAGGAACTTTGTCCCAGACAGATGCACACCTACTGGCAATTCTTCCTCTGTAAATTACTTTCTGGGCTTTTTTTTTTTTTCCTAACAGAAAACCTGTCTGAGCAATTATCAAATTTGTATATTAGCTGTGGAAAAAAAATAGAAACCATTTCACTTACTGCCAAAAAAAAAACTATATCCATATTTTACTTCATAGTATGCACAAGCACAGGCCAGTCCCGGACCTGTGATTGTGTTTCTGCATTAATAACCAAGCATGGTGGCATGCGCCTGCAGTCCTGCTTATTGGGAAAAGAGCCAGAGCACCACTTGAGCCCATGAGTTTGAGGCCAGCCTAGGCAATGTACAGAGACCGTGTCTCAAAAACAAACAAACGAACAAAAACTAATATTGGACAGCACCTTGCAAGGCAGCTGGGTGGAGCTAGGGGAGATAAAAAATAAGAAGAAAAGGATCTGAGCTGGGCTTGATAGCGCATCCTTCCACCTGCAGCGCTAAGAGGCCCAGCCGGGGGAGGAGGCCTGCCCAGCTGGGATGGACAGTGAGTTCCAGGCTACACAGGAGGACCACGTCTCGAGAAAACAAAAGACAAAACAAAGTGAGCAGGATTTGAACCCTTTCAGCTCTCACACCACACCACTGCACACTGATGCTCAAATGCTTCTTGGGACAGAGCCAGGCAAGTTTGGCTCAGGCACCATGATTTTCAACACATTACTCAACTTCTCTGAGCCTACGCCTTCACCTGTAAAATGGGGACATCAGCGCCTGTGTCATAGGGCTTAAATGAATATGATTACAAGAAGTAACTCAGGGAAAGCCCAGGAACGGTGCTCAGTGTGTAACTGTCACTGTCGGGTACACCAGCCAAACCGTGAGCCGTGTCCCTCCACCATTCTTGCTGTTAAGAAAAAAGCCCTGTGAAGGCACCATGGTCTAGCCCAAGCTGTCACCGCCAGAAGTGTGAGGTCAGCATGGGCATACAGGGCTACAGAAAGGACGCTGGCCTTGTTCTTAATTTTAATATCACGACCAGGCACAGCAAAGGGGCTGGGTTTGTCTATTTTTATGGTCTCTGCAGCTCTACCTGCTTTATTTGCTGTGTGGAGAAAAGGGGCGACAAGAGGGGCTGGGCAGGAGCCGTGGCTGGCCTGGCGGGTGACGGTAGCGGCTCGCTCACGTGACCTCTGCTTTCATAAGTTCTCCCCTGTTAGGCATTCCAAGGCTGTCACCCCCTGGGAGCACTATAAATTACAATGCATTGTGAGGATATTACTACTGTATTGGTTTCCAACGAATCAGTGTCATATGCTAAACACATCAAGATTTTTAATAGCGCCAGACTAAACCAATTGGGACTGGAGCCCAAGCAGCTCATAATAAGCAGGGATCAACACTTCTCAGCAGCTGAGCATGCGCAGGACACACACGATTTAAGACTGGAGACTGAGAGAATATGCAAACCAGGGTAACCCATGTTGTCAGTTCGAGACATTTATGAGCTGTCAGGAGAAGGGAGAAAGAAATCCCCTCGCCAATACTACCTGTCGATCAGACCCAGGAAGAAATGAAAGTCAAGAATAAAGACAAGAAAACAACCCAGCCTGTGGCTCCATCATTGGTCTTAGCATTTCAGGTGCAACTTAATAAAAAGACCAGCTCCCATGGCGGACAGCTTTAGGCCCTGGGTCACAGGCCCAGGCACCCAGCTCTGGGAAGTCAGTTAATGCTGATGTGCATACCTGGGAACAGAGAACCAGCAAATCAAATAATCCCCTGAAATCCGAGCTGGAACTCCTATTTATGAGCCTGTTCTTAAGGAGGGGGAACCTGTGCGAACAAAAGCAGTGGCTGCAAAATCACCAGTTGGCATCATTCCTCAAGGTGAGGGTCATATTTAATAAGGTGTCAGGGTGTCGTCCAGGAGGCAAGGTCAGAAGCTGCCACCTCTGCTTGCCCTTTGTGGTGAGGCTTCAGGAAGCAAGAGAACAAGCGAGCAAAAGGCTTGAAGTGCAAGCCTCGCCTATGCCACTGCTCTCCTCTCCACAGCCTCCTCTGTGGCGCGCTTTTCCCGACTGAGGAGGTGGGGGCAGGCTGTTCCAGGTGAGGAACTCCACACTGTTCTCAGGAGCAGTTTTGCCCCCAAGGACCTCCCTCAAGCCAAAGGCTGGAGCATTCAACTGGACTCCCATCAGCCCCAGTTGCTGCTGAGGGTCCACTGGGAGCCCCACACTTACCAAGTAGTTCACTCGTCTTCTCGTCGTATTCTTCCGCCATTTCCTTTCCGTCGGGGAACAAATAGTGCACCATCCTCTTCCCTACACACAGAGCAGAGAGAGCCTTATCTCAGAGTCTCCCTTTGCCTTGCCCCCTGCAGACTGAGTCGGCTACATCCCTCCCCGCCCCCAAAAAGCAACAGCCCCCAGAACCTCTGCCAGAGACCAACTCATGGCCACCATGGCTTTACCACATGGCCCGGGCTCCCTCCCCTTTTCTGAACATGTCTTTGCTATCACTGCCAACAAAGCCATGCTTCTCTTCCCAACAGCAGAACGTCCATGGCAGGATGAGCCACTTCCTCCTCTATGCCCCTCACCATTTGAGGCTAACTCACAACATCTACCCCACCGGGACAACAGTACAAGCATCGGGCTGTATACTAGGGCTGTATACTCTGATGCAGCTGTCTCTCAAGACAGGCACTTCCTCCCAGCCACCCTGCCTTCCCCCACACATCCCAGGCCCTTCCCAGCACACAGCCAGGGTGCTATCATCGTCTATTTTCTTCACGACACACACTTGGTTTACGTCTCCTTTGGTTATTGCTTGTCTCGTCTTCTGCCACATGAGGAACTAAGTCTGAATCCTTAGCACCCTACACAGAGAGCTAGGTGTAGCTGTGTGTGCCTTCAACTCCAGCAATGCGGGGCCAGAGACAGGCAGGTCCCCAAAGCCAAAATGGTGAGCTTCTGCTTCAGTAAGAGGCTGCAATGGGCAGGGAGTAACAGAGGGCTGAAGTGAAAGCCCGCGGCTTTCTCATGCCTGGCAGCCTGCTATGGCCTCTGTGTACGTACACATGCATGGGTGTATGCTCCTGCATGCTTACACACAAGCATCACACACAAATACACCACACTCCCCAGATACTGCCCTATGACCAAAAGCCACAAAAGCAGATGTCACCATCCACTTGTATAGTCATATGCAAAGCAGCATTATTCACAACAGTCTAAAGGTGGAAGCAACCCAAATACCCACCAGTAGACACACGATGGTGGAGTGCACTGGAGTGTGTGTGCGCGCGCGCTCACACTCTCACACACACACACTCACACACACACACACACACAAAATAGCTTTTTAAAAGGAGAAGGTTGGGGGAGAGAATGCGGTCAGCACAGACCTTGCACTCAGGCATGAGAAGCTGAATTTGTTTCATACACAAAATCCTGGGCAGTGACTTGCATACAACCCCGTGACTGGGGAGCTGGGGACTGGGGCTCGCTCACTGGTCAGCCAGCCAGGCCCCATCAGTAAGCCCTGACTGGTGAGAGAACCTCTCTCAAAATGAGGTGAAGATCAGCAAGATGGCTGAGCTGGTGAGAGAGGGTGTCGCCAAGCCTGACTGACCCCAGAACACACACGGTGCGGGGAGAGAAACAGTTCCCACAGGAAGACAGCCAAGGTTAACTAACCTCTGGCCTCCCCATTAGCACACAAAAAAATAAAAGGGAAATTCTGACTCAAGTTACAACATAGTGAACCTTGAAAAACTTCTATGTGAAATGATTAAACAGTATTTGATCCCATTTACATGAAGCTCTTAGTTTAGTCAGATTAGCTGAAACACAGAAGTAGAGCGGCAGTTGCTAGGGGCTGGGGAGACGAGTATGGAGTCATGTTTTCTGAGTGCGGAGTGTTGCTTTAGAGAATGAAAAGTTTGAAGCTGGAAAGTGGTGACAGTTGCAAAACAATGTGAATGCTCTTGGTGACGCCCACTGCGTGCCTAAAAATGCCTGCAACAGCAAATTTTATGCTATATGAATTTTTTAACCACAATAAAAACAAAAATGGTGTCAGGTGTGGTGGTATATACCTTTTATCATAACACTAGGGAAGCAGAGGCAGAAGGACCTCTTGTGCCTTCAAGGCCAGCCTGATCTACACAGCATCTTTTAGGCCAGCCAAGACCACAGTAAGACACTATCTCAAAATAAAGCCAAAGGATCCCTCAAATCCGCACACTGTGGGATCGCAACATGTCCCAATTTCTGTATATCTCTTCACCTTCCTCCTTTTCCTCCTACAGCCTCTTGAGAAGAGAGACTCCTATTTACCCTATATCTTGGCGCCTGGACAGTGCAGGCAGTGTCTGAATGGTGGCTGTTCTCCTAACAGGGAACATTTGCTAGTCCTCAGTAAGTGGCCCTACACTCAAACTTCCTTGCCTCTACACGCGATTCATTTCTCCACATACAGTCACCCCTTCAACTCCACTTACAAATAACTATTAATAATTCTTTATGGGAGCTGGGCGCAATGGTGCACACCTGTGATCCCAGCGCTCTGGGAGGCAGAGGCAGGAGAGCTCTGTGAGTGCTGAGGCCAGCCTGGTCTGCAAAGTGAGTCCAAGACAGCCAAGGCTACACAGAGAAAAACCCTGTCTCAAAACCTGCACCCCCCCCCCAAAAAAAATTTGCTTATGGGCTGGAAATACCACCCCTTGTGTTTGGTCATTATCCAAAGAGAAAATTGTATGCTCACCTTCATGCTTTCTTAGCATTTCACACAATATTCTCACCTCCCTCCCTCCGTCCCTCCCTCTCTCCCAAGCTGGGGTCTCCTGCTTCAGCCTCCTGAGTGCAAAGATTACAGTCTTTGCCTGGGTAAGACTCCAGCCTCTAATTAACACAAGCTGCTATTTACTTACACATCTTTTCTTGATCATTTCATGAACGCCTAGTAGACCACAGACCCTGGTTTTTTGTTTGTTGTTTTCTATCTGCCCTAGCACAGACTTTGGCACATGGTAAAGGACTCCCTAAATGCTGCAATTAGGAACAGATGACACCTGATTTTAATTTCCATAAACTTCAGGCATCTACCTGTGGATGTTAAGTCCTAGCCTTGTTCTATCTCCCCTAAAGACCAGAGAACATTTAGAAATCCACTTTATAAACAAAACACAGTTGGAAATGACTTCAGAAACAACAGTGGCAGCCCACCCACTTCATTTTATACTTGAAGAAAATGAGGTCCTAACAAATCAAGAGACCATGGTGAATCAATAATATTAGTTGATCTAAAACCCAGGTGTCAAGTTCAGGCATACACCTGTAATCCCAGCACTCTGGGAGGCAGAGGCAGGTGGATCACTGTGAGTTCGAGGCCAACCCAGTCTAAAAAGTTAACTCAGAACAGCCAAGGCTACATAGAGAAACGCTATCTCGAAAAACCCAACCAACCAACCAAAACCCTGGTGTCCTTCCTTTCTATGCCGCTGGGCTGCCATCATCGGACAGGAAACTGACCCCCCCCCAAAAAAAAACTGAGGTGCATGGGGTCCCAGGTCATGATACAGTTACACCTGACTATCTGCAAAACCTGGGTCTTGTTTAAAACTTGCCCTGGATTTCAGTTTCCTCCGTCAGTAAAATGGGATGGGAAATTAGCCTCTTTGGTACAGCCCTGAGGAACGATTTTGAGCGTAAAATGAATTGTTGGGAATTACCAAAAACAACCTGAGCGTGGCGGGATGGTGTAAGGAATATTAGAGGTGGGTGATCGGAGACTTGGGCTCCACTCGGGTCAATCTCGCTGGGCCTCAGTTTCCTCCTCTGCAAATGCAGGAAGCTGGCGGGACGGCTGCCTGCCACACTTCCAGCTCTGCGCACCCAGGCTGAGGCCCTCCCTGGGGGAGGCGGCGCTAAAGCCCGCCCTGGGGAAGGGGAGCACGAGGGGGCTCGAGTTACCATCCTGCAGCAGCGCCGTCTTCTCCGCCGACCGCAAACTCTCCAGCCAGCTGGTCACCGCCATCTTCCCGCCGCCCAGCAACGCGCCTGGCCACTGCCATGGCAACTGCCTGGCTGGGGATCACTTCCGGGTGACCTGGAAGGTGTTCTGGGAACTTACATTTCACCCTCCCCGCTCCCCCGCCACCCCGCCCGCCTCATCCGTTTTCATTGGCTCCCACGGTGAGTTTATTTCTCTTGGCCGGGAGATTTTTGGCCTACTGTGGACCGGTCCTTGGGCCGGGTCGGGTGGGGATGCCCCCAGGGTTTTTTAGGGTGTCAGCGCCAGCTCTCTTCTGGCCCCAGCTGGGAGTCCCTGATTCACGCCAGCTGCGCGAGCAGTGGATGTGACTCGTCTACCCTAGTCTTGCCCACTCCCAGCTGTGAGGGCTGCTACACCCTACACCTGCTGCGGCTGCACCCCACCTCTCTGCAGCTGCGGGGCTCAGTACAGCCCCTCCCTCACGATGAGGCTGCGATGGGGCCAGGTGCACGGCGTGCCCGCGGTTTTCCCTGAAGCCTCACTCCTCAGGTTTTTCTCAGCGAATGCGCAGTGAGGCCAGAGAAGAGGTGAGGTCACCTGCGCACGTGCCCTCCACACTCCACTTCTCTAGGGGAGATGAAGATTCTCCTACGGATGTGGTCCCTTTTCCTAGCCCGTTGTTATTTTAGAAAAGCTTCTTGGAAGTGGAAGCAGAAGCCGACTCTGGGCTGGATCTTCTGGGCCTCCTCCCTCCAAGATCGTTTCCCTTGGGTCCAAAAGCCATCGCCCCTCCTGCCCCTCACAATAGTCCCAGCCTTTCCCTGACTTCCCTCAGTACTGTTAACACGGAAAGGCTGGTGTGTGTGGAGCTCAGACTAAATCCCTGAAGTTTAGTTGGGGTTTCCGAGACCTCTGAGAAGGATCTGTTACCCTCAAAGCTCATCTCTGTAGGCCAAATGATCTAGGGGCGGCCCTCAGTTTTGGATTTCTTAATGACATCTCTCCTTAAACAGAAGGGTCAGGATCCAGCCTATTTCAATGGACCCCCAGGGCATCTTGAAGGCATTTCCCAAGCGAAAGAAAATTCACACAGATCCAGCGGCAAAAGCACTTGCAAAGATTCCCAAAAGGGAGGCTGGAGAAGCTGGAGGTGAGCCCCCACCCCCAACCCCAGAACTCATGCACCAGAACCCTCAGCCTTCCTGTTTTCATCCAGTCAGATAACGGAAGTGGCCTTTTACCCACCTTGTATTAGCTTTGGTTTCTGCCCTCTTCTGTTATGTAGGGTCTCATTGTAACCTTGACCTTGCCATATCGTTGAGAATGCCCTTTAGCTCCTGACCTCCCGAGTGCAGCACCGTGGAGCTGGCTGGCGACTCTACCCTGGATCTCGCTCTGTAGACCAGGCTGGCTTCAAACTGAGAAACCCAGCTGGGCATGGTGGCGCATGCCTTTAATCTCAGCACTCAGGAAGACAGAGGCAGGTGGATCTCTGTGAGTTTGAGGCCAGCCTGGTCTACAAAGGGAATCCAGGACAGCCAGGGCTACACTAAGAAACCCTGTCTCCAAAAAACAAAACAAAAACCTGAGAAACCCTGTCTTGAAAATAACAACAACGGAAGGAAGTTTGCTACATGTTTGCGGTAGAATCCCTTGAAGGCATTTTGCTCTCTGGGTGGCAGGAAAATGATTACTTTGAAGGCAGGTGATGTCAGACAGATAAAGTTTCTGAGCTCAGTGACAGACAGCCTGTAATCCCAGCACTTGGAGGTAGAGACGGGAGAATCAGAAGCTCAGGGTGTTATCCTCTGTTATGTAGTGTGCTTGCAAGCCTGGGCTACACGAGACCCTGTCTCAAACAATAGTAACAGCAATAATAAATTATTTTAGTCATAGCGCTTGGACGTCCTCTCCACAGAATGGCTGAGCTCCCTGAGGGCCCACATCATGCCCACTGGCATTGGACGAGCCCGGGCTGAACTCTTTGAGAAGCAGATTGTCCAGCATGGTGGCCAGATCTGCTCTGCCCAGGCCCCAGGAGTCACTCACATTGTGGTGGATGAAGGCATGGACTGGGAGCGAGCTCTCCGGCTCCTCAGACTGCCCCAGCTACCCGCTGGAGCTCAGCTGGTGAAGTCAGCCTGGCTGAGCCTGTGCCTGCAGGAGAGAAGGCTGATAGATACGGATGGATTCTGCCTTTCCATCCCCAAGAGGTGGGCTGCTTCTAGCTTTTCGCAAAGGTTTGTTGAGAACATTTGAGTTTCCATCTTGAGTTAGTAAAAAACAACTACTTTTTATATTGGACACATGGGGAAACCAAGGTTTCGTGTAAAGAAAGACGGGATAGACAACAGGTGAGGCTTCTGATATCTTAACTGCCTGTGACTGCCCCCTGCCCACCAGGTCCTTGGACCAATCACAGCCTGGCAAGGCAGGCCAAGATTCTTCTGCTCTGGGCACCCAGAGGGTTCTACCCCACACAGCCCTCTCCGTGTCTCCTCCTCACACCGGAGCTGCATCTCCTCCCCCAAAGGCAGAGAAGCCACCAAGAACCCAAGCCCAGGTAAGGAGCCTCCCAGCTCAGGGCCCTGATGACAGAGGTGGAAGGGCCTGGAGGCTAACCAGAATGTTCTAGGTCTCTCTTGATTGTGCAGCTGTTCAGCTCTTCCTAGGAGTCAGCATCACTCCTGCATCCACCAAGCCATGTCTGCCAGACATCCCTGGGAAGCCCAGGCAGCGCTGCTCTATGGGAAGCCTTGGGGAGCATGGCCTTACACTGAAAAAGACACAGGCCCAGTGCGGTCCTTGCAGCCTCTTCCTTGAGTCAGAGTTGGAGGCGCCTACCCACCAAACAACCCTCATTTTTGAGGAGCACACAGATTTATTGTTTCTTCTACTTACAGCTCAGCTCAGATGATGAAACCAGTGATGGGGAAGGACCCCAGGTTAGCCCAGCAGATCTGGAAGCCTTGATCAGTGGACACTACCCAACCCCCTCTGAGGAAGATGGTGGGCCCGACCCAGCCCCAGGAACCCTGGATAAGTGGGTCTGTGCACAGCCCTCAAGCCAGAAGGCAACTAATTACAACCTGCACATCACAGAGAAGCTAGAAGTGCTGGCAAAAGCGTACAACGTCCAAGGAGACAAGTGGAGGGCCCTGGGCTATGCCAAGGCCATTAATGCCCTCAAGAGCTTCCACAAGCCTGTCAGCTCCTACCAGGTACTTGGCAGTTGGAGAAGAGGTCTCCTCTTCACTAACTAGTGCTTAATGGCAGCACTTGAAACCATGGGCAGCAAATTTAGTGCTTAAGAGTCATAATGGCGGGATCTACACACAGAGATACACTGATAAAAGAAGAAAAAAGCAATGGTGGAAAACAGACCAACAAAATTGTTAGGGCAGGGAAATGGTACTTAGGGGTTTATTACACTGTTCCTTCTACTTCTGAGTATTTTTATGTGATAAGTTTAAAGCCAGGGATGGTGTCTATGTGTTAGACTCTGGAGCCTATTAATTGTGAACTCTAGACAAGTTACTTCCTCTCTGTCAGTTTTCCGATCACTTGAAAGGAATTAACAACAGGCTATTCACAGTGTTTTTGTAAGGTTGAAAGATGGTCCCAGTAGCACAGAATGGCACACACTGAGTCCCAGTCTGTGTGTTATAGCGAACCCTGAGTTAGTCAGTGCAGTGTGGACAGTGAGCTCCAGTCAGTGCAGTGAGCCCCAATCCACCAGCCAGTCAGTGTTGGTACAGTGATCCCTAGTCAGTGCAGTGCAGTGCAGTGCAGTGAGCCCCAATCCACCAGCCAGTCAATGCTGGTGCAGTGATCCCTAGTCAGTCAGTGTTGGTGCAGTGAGGCCCAGTCAGTGCATGTACCACCGTGCTTGGCCATTTTCTCTACTTTCTCTTGCTGGTCTCTGGGCACCAAAGGACAGGTTCCCTATGGTTGCTGGTCTGGATTGTGGGCAGATTAGCCCCTCTCTGGCCCTCTCCTCCTAGCTTCTCACTCATCCTCCTCTGTGCCACTTCCCAGGAGGCCTGCAGCATCCCAGGAATCGGCAAGCGGATGGCTGAGAAGATCATGGAGATCCTAGAGAGCGGGCATCTGCGGAAGCTGGACCACATCAGTGACAGTGTGCCTGTCTTGGAGCTCTTCTCCAACATCTGGGGAGCCGGGACTAAGACTGCCCAGATGTGGTACCATCAGGTCATACCCAGCCCACCTGGCCACTTCAGAGTTGCTCTGCTGTGGAATCTGCCACACATCCCTTCCTGTCCACCTTCAGGAACCTGCGTCCTGTGTTTTCCCACCCTGTGTGCGCATGGCAGTGAAATCCAACTCCAAGGACTCCTGAGTTCACATTGGTCCCTCTCCTGTCCCAGAACAGTTGTGTGGCTTAGTGCCCATAACATGTGAACAGATATTACTCTGCCCTGCAGACCAGCAAGGGATTTTCTAGTTTTAGTTTGTTTTTGTTTTTGTTTTTGTTTGTCTCACTATGTAGACCAGGCTGGCCTTGAACTCATAGAGATCCACCTGACTCTAGTAAGGGACTTTCTAAGGAGCTCAGGCTTTGAGCTCCATGTCTAGAACAGTGGCTCCCAATCTTGGCCATGCTAAGAATGATCTTGGGAGTTTGAGGGAGTGAAGCCCAGCCCCATTTTAGACTAAGAAATGAGGAAGCAGCATCCCTAGTTATGGCCTGCCCCACTGAGTAGCTGCTGGACTTGATTGGTCCTGCTATATGTCTTCCATGGCAGCCGCTGTGACAGGCATCTACCTTCATCTTCTGGTCTCTACACTTCGTTAGTCCTGGGTCCTCACAGCCTCTCTATGGCTGCTTTTTTTCCAGGGTTTCCGAAACCTAGAAGATATCCGAAGCCTGGGATCCCTGACTGCTCAGCAAGCCATTGGCTTGAAGCACTATGATGACTTCCTGGACCGCATGCCCAGGGAGGAGGCTGCAGAAATTGAGCGGACAGTAAGCACAGCTCCCTGAGCACCAAGGACATCAGGCTGGGGGCAGGCACTGCCATGCCAGCCCTGTGGGGGAGTAGTGTCAGGGTCAGAGAGGGTAAGCTGAGCGCTGCACACCTATAGCCTAGGATGGAGGCAGGTACAGTCTCAAGGCCTGAATTCGTTCTTCACAGGTAGAGCATTCCTGAGCATGCCCAAGACCCATATCCTCTCCCCAACACCCGCACCACAGAAAGAAAAGGAAAATTCTAGTTGGTCAAGAAATACGGTTTGGCCAAGTTAAAGGTTCAGCTCAGAGCTGGGGACTAAGTTTCTAAGTTTATGTATAGGGTTGAGTCAAGGGAGGCAGGGTGTGCTGGGATATCTGTACTGTTTGTTTAGCTGGCGCAGGAGTCAGGCTGCTGAGCGGGCCACACTCTCTCACTTTGGCCTAGGGTGTTGATGAGTGATAGCCGAACGAGCCTGCGGCCCTGCCGTGGAACTGTGGGACCGGTGTGGGATGGATAGACAGGCCCTGCTGTATACCCGTCACCAAGTTGCGGTGCTCATGCTGACACGTCACTCAGCTGCGGCATCCAGGCACGGAGAATGCCCTGGGTGGCCACCAGCCCCTAGCCCACTGGAAGAGAGCAGCTTCCCACTGCAGCCCGCTCTCTTGAGGGCCCCTGCTATCGAGCCTGATGGAGTGCTCATCTAGGCCGCCTCTTCCCATTCTCCCGGAAGGCCCAAGAAGGGACAGAAGGGATTATCAGGACTGCTTGTCAGAGGAATTGAGGTGTCCTGGCTGAGAGTACCCAGGGCCCCTGAAGCCTCAGTGTCCTGCAGTGGGGCGGGCTACATCTGCATCTGAAAGGCCTCCCAGAAAGGTCTGGGTCTGGTCCTCAGTTAGGTCTCTCAGATCCTTCTGCTAACAGGCCAGCCTCCCCCAGAGGGCCACAGGCTGCTCCTGTCTTCCCCTTCCCACAGGTGCAGTGATGTTCCATGCTTCACTGTCTCCCAGCCGCCCCCACACACTGCCATCAGCTCCAAATTCATAGGCAACTTAAGCTGCTGCAGGGCCATGGCCTTTGGTACTAGTGGAGCCTCACAGGTCTGGCCACTGGGTGTAGGTCGTGGCCAGACCCTAGGAGTGTCCCTTTGCTCTTACAAGGAGCCCTCCTGCCGAGGCAGAGCCAGTTTCCTCAGGCCTCTTTAGGCTTGCCCCCCCAGCACCCTGAGGCTTGCCCTGAGACATGGGGATAGGGCTGGGACAAAGGCCCTGTGTGTAGGGAGAGGCCCACAGCCTGTGCTCCCTGCTCCTCCCCAGGTCCGGGTATCAGCCCAGGCCTTCAACCCTGGGCTGCTGTGTGTGGCCTGTGGCTCTTATCGACGGGGGAAGCTGACCTGCGGGGACGTGGACATGCTCATTACTCACCCAGACGGCCGGTCCCACCAGGGCATCTTCAGCCACCTCCTTGACAGCCTTCGGCATCAAGGTACCCATCTGCCTTCAGGTGGACAGGCTAGCAGGGGGCAGCTAGCTCCCAGTTCTCAGTTTGAGACATGCTGTGGGGGAGAGGCTTTGCAAGAATCCTCTCTCTCCTGTGGCCAAAGATACTACAGAACAGATACCCAGCCTCCCTGCAGGTGGAAGGTCTCACCTGGTGATAGGTCCACGGTCCATAGATGAGGGCTTAGGCCCAGAAGGGTAGGGTTGCTCAGCTCAACACAGATATGAGGAAGCTGGGAATAAAGAATGTTAGGCAACATGAGAGGGTAAGACAGACAGGGCCTGGTTCCTTGCCCTACTAGACGTCTTTTGCATCGGGCCAGGGTTCCTCACGGATGACTTGGTGAGCCAGGAGGAGAATGGGCAGCAGCAGAAGTACCTGGGTGTGTGCCGGCTCCCAGGGGCTGGGCAGCGGCACCGGCGGCTAGACATCATCGTCGTGCCCTACAGTGAGTTTGCCTGTGCCCTGCTCTACTTCACCGGCTCTGCCCACTTCAACCGTTCCATGCGAGCTCTGGCCAAGACCAAGGGCATGAGCCTGTCAGAGCATGCCCTCAGCGAAGCTGTGTTCCGGAACAGCCAAGGTGTCAAGGTGGGGCCTGGACGAGTGCTGCCCACCCCCACAGAGAAGGACGTGTTCAGGCTCCTAGGCCTGCCCTACCGAGAGCCGGCCGAGCGGGACTGGTGACCCTTGGGGAAGGGACACCGTGTGCTCCTGTCACCAGCTGTCCTTAGACAGCCATGCCAGGAGCCTGGTTCTGAGAACCTGCGAGTCCTCTCCTGGCCAGGATTAGGCCGCTGTCCCTCTACCTCCACACTGTTCCTGCTAACAGTTTTTCACGCAGCCTCATCCCGGTTTCTGCTGGTTTCAAACTGGTTTCCTGTGCTGAAGACCCAAGACTGAGCTAGATGCTGGGAGTCCAGAGCGGCCATCAGCACAGAGGGTGGGGAGCTGTTGTGAGTTCAGCATCTTCCTAGACCCTGCAGGGTAGGAGGAAGCCATGGGAAGTCCCTCACCCACTCACTTCCTGTGCCATTAGAGCTGTCTGCCGGGAGTGGCCTGCCCAGACTCAGTGGGGTTGGCTTCTGAGGGCCTTGGGGCCTAATAAAGTGCACTTGACATTCAGCCTGCCTGGTGTCCGCAAGCTGCCACAGCCCCACCTGGTGTCCTCCACCACAGTAGACACCAGAAACCCACACTGGCTGCCTTCTAGTCAGGACTGAGTCTCATCCTAAACCCAAAATGGAGTCTTGGGTGGAGAATCGGAGAGAGAGATTCTCGGAGTCAGACACAAGGGTCCCCTCTCGGTCCTCCCTTTAGCAGCTCCTGTGGCCCTATGATGGGACAGGAGCGGAAGTGACTGTGTGTGCAGGAAGCAGTGAGAAACACAAACTGTACAGACAGGAATGGGAGAAGGGGGAAAAGATGGTAGGAAGATGGCCGACCCGAGAGGCAGCGCCAGACCTCAGGGCCAGTATGAACCAGCCAAGGAGAGGGTGCTGAGGTGGGCGGATCTGGCTCCAGTGTTTGATGGAGCAGATGGCAGTGAGTCTGAAGGTGTATAGCAAGCTTCTGCGCCTGGGCGCTACACAACAGGGGCGGCGGGCAGAAAGTCAGAAGGCTTCCTAGAGAGATGCCAGGACCCCGTTGGGAAATTTTGAGGTGGAACATGAGGCCAGCTTAAATCCAGAAGCTCTAACTTTAGTCTGTGGAGTGTGAAGGTTGTGTGTGTGTGCACATGCATCCGCACATGTGTGTGTTTGTGGAATCCCCGAGTTGGCTTTTGCCTCCTTGATCTCAATCCTGGCCTCTATCTGGGCAGTGGCACACATACCTTCAGTTTCAGACACTCAGAAGGCAAGAGAATCGTAAGTTCTAAGCCAGCCTGGACTATGTGGGGAGTTCAAGGCATCTCAAAGAGTATAAAACAGTCCTGGACCCTAACTTCTTGAGATCAGACCTCCTGCTCAAGCCCAGTCCCCTGACACCAAAGCTAGGACGTGGGGAAGGGGTGAGAGCCACTGTACAGCCCTCACCAAACTGGGAAGTAGCCACATCCAAGGACCCAAAGTCTGTGAAATGCCAGTCTTTCTACAGACTTCCTGTTCTGCACAGAGTGGCCCTGTTTTGTTTTTGTTTCTCTGTGTAGTCCTGGAACTGGTTCTGTAGAGCAGGCCGGCCTCGAGCTCAGAGATGCTCCTGCCCCTGCCTCCTGAGTGCTGGGGTTAAAGGTGTGCACCACCACTGCCCAGCTTAGCTTTGTGTTCTCTAAGCCTCCAACTCTTCCATTTTCTCCTGCAACATCAGCATGCCAGTACTCTATGTGTCTTGGTCTCTCCTCAAGTCAGGAGGAGACCAGTGACTTGTCCATGTGGGAACAGGAGGCCCCAGCCTGCTTTTGGGCTGCTGTGGGCCTCTCCATTTCAGCTACCGTCTGACATTTTATGTCCATGACACAAAATGGTGGCATGATCTATCCCTACCAGACAGTAACCTTGTTTACCCAGGGCCTGACAATGTGGGTCATGGCCATAACCAAGCTATGAACCAAACCTGTTTCTGGAGCTCTGGCTGCTGAGGTAGACAGGTGCAGGCATCCCTGGCCCACACCTGGAGGGGTATGGCGGGGTGGCCAGGCTTCTCCAGAATCGTGGGGTTCTTGCCCCTTTGGTAGGAATGGGACTCTTCTTGCCACGACAAAGGGGATACAACTTGAAAACTATGGCCTTGCATCCCCCCTTCCCCAGCAGGGAGGGACACATTCCTGTTTTCTGAGAGGGCGATGGGGAGGAAGCCACAGCTGCCCGAGCTTAGAGTGGGCTCCAGTGTGGCCCTGTGTCCACTCTGCCCTCCTGTCAGAACTGGCCAGCCAGTTTCCCAGAAGTCATGGGCAGCCCTGCTTCCAACTTCCGGAACTGGAGAACTCTCCTACCTAAGGCCCCAAAGAAAAGCCAGTCTGAGACTTTGAACCAGGTCTCGTCGGCCTTACTGTGCGATCTCAGCCCTGCTCCCCTGTGGAAGAGCAGCTCTGAGGAAGGCCCTGGGCCTCGAGACAAGGAGATACCCAGGGTTTGCTGGGCTGTTGGAAGGACTCTGAGGAAGCTACCAGAACATGACCTGAATCCATGAACCGTCCCTGTTGAGTGGCTGTGGAGCCTCTGTGTAGAGCCTGCCTGACTCAGGCCGAGCCCTGGGTGAAGAAGCCTGTAGCCGCAGACAGTGCCCTTACTCACCTGCTCCAGAAGCCTCAGCTCAGCCACATTGCATGTGTGCTGGTGTTTGACTGACGATGTGGCTGCCTGTTTGTGTGTCTACCACGCATCTCTGGGCCCTGTGCCTGTGGCTGCAAGTTTACATTTTATGGATGAGTCCAGTGTCTAGCTAGCCTCTGGGTACAGGCCCCAAGCCACCAAGGGCTCAGGCAGGTGTGTGGGCCAGAAGGGGACCCTGGTGGTGCTGGTCATGGACTAGGAAGGTAGGAGAGTCCTGGCTGGACTTGGAACTCTGGGTCCTTGTGTCCATGGAGGAGGCCGCAGGGCGGACCGCTTGCGTCAGCCTTGAGCGGCCATCAATAGCACGCGGTTAATTAATTTGATGGGAACAGCAGGGACCGCCGTTTGCATTTAGTGAAGTTCCAGGAACTTCCAACCCCATCTTCATAATTGGCCTCATAAATTGTAAGAAAGAGAGAGATCAGCAAAGCGGGAGGGAGGAGGGGCCGCCCGTCCGTCCTTATTTAATTTTATTGCTGAAATTCATCTTTTTAGCCTCCTCCGCCTGAATCGGCTCTCCCTGCCGGATTTGCCTAATCATGATAAATTAATATTCATTTTCCCACCTCTTACCCAGCTCCCGCGCTTGGATGGAGCTGGGAGGGTCTCCTTCCAGTCCCTCTGCCTTGGTGGGAGATGACCCCCAAAGCAGAGCATGTATGCTCAACTGAAATTGGCCCTCCCTTGGGGAGAGCAGGAGGAGCCGGAGGGAGAGAAAGATGGGGTTGTGTTCTTTTGGGAGGGGCCTCCCAAGATCGACAGGCACTCAGAGGGCTCAGGAAGCTGACATTAAGACAGGTGCCCCTCTTGAGCTGGATTAGGACAAGGAGAACCCAGGAAGGCTGAGCCACATGGGGGCAGACAGGGGAAGCTGGGGAGGAGGGGCCGGAAGCTGGATGGAACTGAGAGGTGAGGCCGAAACAAAGAATTGGCCACTGAGCTTTGTCCTACTCCACCCCTCAACTAGGTACATGCCACCTTGCCAGGATGGACCCAAGGTGCCCTGAGGGTTCCTGTGGGTAGCACTGATTTTTGACCACTCTCAGGACAACTGGCACGGTAGCTGTATCCCACGCACTGGCCCCCATGCTGAGCTATCCTGTGCTGTGCTGAGCTATCCTGTGCTGAGCTGAGCTATCCTGTGCTGTGCTGAGCTATCCTGTGCTGTGCTGTGCTGAGCTATCCTGTGCTAAGCTGAGCTATCCTGTGCTGAGCTGAGCTATCCTGTGCTGTGCTGAGCTATCCTGTGCTGTGCTGAGCTATCCTGTGCTGAGCTGAGCTATCCTGTGCTGTGCTGAGCTATCCTGTGCTGTGCTGAGCTATCCTGTGCTGTGCTGAGCTATCCTGTGCTGTGCTGAGCTATCCTGTGCTGTGTGCTGTGAGCTGAGCTGAGCCGAGCCAAGCCGTGCCTATGACCTTCACAGCTCCTGCTCAGCTTCAGTTAGGGCTGCTGTGTTTGGGCTGGGTGGAGTGTTGCTGGGAGGCACTCTGTCCTGTGTCTCCCTTGGAGGTGGGGCTCCAGTCTAAAGGATCACGATTCCTCTAACTACTTCTGTCTTGTTCTGTGAGATAAGACGTCTGTCAATTCTATCCACCTTCAGCCTTATTTAAAAGGGAGGAAACTTAAGATCAGACATGAACAGTGACTGGTCCAATATCCCACATACATCAGGAGGGCTAGACCTAGAAGAGAAGGATGCGCCCACCTACCTGAGGGGCTGGGAACGATGGGCACGATCCTGGGGTCCTCGCCTTTTGAGACTGGGTAGAATGTTCTGCTGCAGGGTGTGAGCACTGTGGTTATGGTTTTATTTTGTTTTAATGACTTCATTTTTATGTGCATTTGTGAGCTGCATGTGAGTGTTGGGAATTGAACCTAGGTCCCCTGGAAGAGCAGCCAGTGCTCCTAACTGCTGAGCCATCTCTGCAGCCCCTGTGGTTATGTTTTATTACGTGGCAAAGGGGATGCTATTTGACCACGCAGTCCCTTTAGAAGCAGAGCGGTCTCTGGCTGTAGCAGAAGGGTGTGAAGAAGAGATCCGAAGCGTAAGCAGGACCTCTGGGGGCCCCAAGGAGCTCAGCAAGAAACAGGACGCTAGTCCTGCAGCTCCAGGAACCGACTCCTGCCAGCGAGGAACAGGAGCGTGCAAGGACATTTTCTTTAGCCCACGGGGATCACAGGCCAACTAGTCCTCTCAATTCAGCCTGTGGGACCCTGGGCAGTGAGCTCAGCTGACTGACCCTGCCCCCACAGCAGTAAGGGGCTGAGTGTGTGAAAGTGTGCTACACAGCAGTAGGGGACATACACAGAGCCTGGGGTGGGGGGTTGTCTTAGGAAGCTTCTGAGGTACACAGGGCAGAATTGGCACTGGGGTTGGGGAGATCTGGGGACTCTGTTAATATGGCTCCCCTCCCCCAGATTTTCCCAGGGCAGTTTCCAAACTCCCCAGTCTCCTTGTAGCTTTTCATGAGATCAGATCCTTGCAAGCATTTCAATATGTGGCCTGTGCATGGCTGAAGCTTGGAGCCTGGGATGTGGTTTGCCATGAGGTCTAGCCAAGAGATAGCCCTGTGCAGTCAGCTCCTGCAGAAACTTCCAGCACACAGGCCCGGGCAGCAGAGCCATCTGCTTGTGTGGTGCCCTTTCCAACAAACACATGTTTCTCCTTCCCAAAATGGCATTTCAAACACGTATTCTGGGTGGAGAGACAGAAAAGAGATTTTGAGACCCATGGGACTTGCAGAAGGCTGGAAAGGCCAGTTAATGCTGTGCAGGGTATGGAAGGAGACTTGGGGCAGGGCCCTGGCTTACCTGAACCACTGGGCTGGTTCATTTGAGCAGTTTCACCACACCCTGCTTGGCTCAGCGCTCCATGCAGTATGCAGTCTCCTGCTAGGCTTGTATCTCCATGTTACAGATGAAAAACCAAAGTCCCAGGCCACAAACATGGCTTAGGGGTCAAGAGCATGTACTGCCTTTTCAGGTCCCTGGACCCTAGTTCGATTCCCAGCACCCACAGTGGGCAGCTCACAAGTTCCTGGAGCCCTGGTTTCAAGAGCCTCTGCCTCTGCCTCCACAGGCACCTGCACTCACTCCAGTACACCTCCCACACATGGGGACACACACAATTTTAAAAATAAAACTTAAAGGGAAAAGAAAAAAGAACCCAAGTCCCAAAGAGGTTCTTTTTCTTGTCCCAAGTCATGTGACACGTGAGCGTCAGAAATGAATGTTACCCTGTGACCCAGCCCAGCGGATTCCCTTGTTCCGCTCTGCACAGGCCAACGGGGCTTTCTGCCTCACCTCCGGTCCCCTCTTCCCCCAGAATCTGCAGATTGAGTTGCTGATGCTCACCGTCGCCCTGAATCCAGGGTTACGTTTGCTTCTGAGACAGCTTTTCGTGATGTCTGTGGACTCAAGACCCAACTCAGCCCCGTCTGTCGGTCTATGGGATAGCCCACAAGCCTGGCTCCAATCAGGGGTTTGATTCGTTAGTTTCCTGTTCTGGGACGGGCTGCCCAGTTGTCTACAGCATCACGGAGGACTTTGAGGGACGGCAGTGCCAACTCCCGAGGCCTGCCAGGGTTGAACACACACTGGCAAACGCTAGTCCCACCCTCACAGTCCCAGTATGCCCGCTCTGCCTGGCCCGATGCCCGCTCTGCCTGGCCTGGGCTCCACGGCAGGGCTGGAGAACTTCCGCCCTGAGACGCTCCTGCCCCCAGCTCCTCGTGGGCTCTGGTGGGTTGGGTCTCATCCCTTTGGCCTTTTGTGTGGAATACTCTTAGTTCAGTTTGATCCAGAAATCTGAATTTGGTCAGTCAGCCTCCTGCCTACCAAATGGGGCAGGAGTCAGCCCTGGCCCGCCCCTGCTCCCAGGAGGATGGCTCCAGAAAAAGAAAACCCTGGGTCCCTCACCTCAGCTCCCTACTCGTAGGCTAAAGACTGCAGCCCCGCTCCAGTGCCTCAGAGAATCAAGGTCCTTCCTGCTGTCTCAGGACCCTCCTGGCCCTTCTCACCCGAAGACCTACCTGCCTGTCTCCAGGGAGGTGCCAGGTGACGGATGACCCATATACTTCGAGCCTGACCTGTCTCAAGTTCAGCTTTCCTGTCCTCACTCGCTCCACTCTTGAACAGACAAAGGAGTTTTCTGGGATCCTGGCGGGAGGGGTGTTCCAAAAGCAGGGGCGCTCAGCGCTCCTTGCTGCCCTGGGCCTGGGCGCCAGGCTGTCCTAGCAGCCGGTGTATGCAGGGCGGGGACGGCGCGCGCTTCCCGAGAGGCGCCGGCAGAGGGCGCGCGAGGACCGGCGAAGAGGTTGGTGGCCAAGCCCGGGCAAGCTCGTTAGAAGAGGGCCGGCGGCTCCTCCAGGACGGGGCACTGGGGAGAGGTCCAGCTCCTCGGGAGGAGGCACCGGATGAGGACGCGGATCCACGACCTTCCGAAGGCCGAGGGACCCCTGCAGCACCCGCCTGGAGTAGGGAGGAACTGAGGATCTGAGGCCGATGGTGACCGAGGTGAGACTCCTTTCAGGACCCATCTAGGGCCACTACTCTGTGCCTCAGTTTCACCTTCAAGATTTCTGTTCTTGTTGATGAGAATTAGAACAAACCTGGAAGAGCTATGACAGGGGACAATCCCCTGCGCTGGTCACCCTTTTTCTCAGCCCAGCCTGTCTAGACACAGCTCGGCGGTAAAAGAGACTGGAAAGAGTGACCATGGGGGGAGAGAAGGACGGCCACAGGGTGGGGCGGGCGCCCATGAGCCTGACGGAGCTCTGCTGAGACCCTTCCTGGCTGCACTCTGCACTGATTCCTTCGCTCCTATGGTGCTCCCTCTCCTCGTCCTTCCCCTCCCCCCCCCCAGCGGCGGTGATTTATGGCTGGGCCAGGTCTGGCGACCTTGGACAGATAACTAATGACGGGTCAATAAAGCTACAGAAAAAGTGAAGTGAGAGCCGAGGTCCATCCCTTCTCCCCGCAACGCCCAACCCCATCCCCCACCTCCATCCCCCACCCCCAGCTTGGTACCCATTGCTAAAGTCTCTTAGCAAGAGGGGGAGGCTCCCCAAGGCAAGATCTTGACCGGCTTGGTGGCTAAGCCAGCTGAAATGGCTGAACATACCAAGGACTCCCCGACTCTGGGCTATCCAAAGGGGAGGGCCATCTGTGTGGGTCCCATGTTACAGAAGGGAGGAAGTCACTTTCTAGGAAAGTGAAGAGGCACAAGGGAGGGAGCCTCGGAGAGGAGGGAGGAGGGTTAGTGCAGTGGTCAGTCTGCTGGCTCCTCCCTGTCTCTCTCTTTGGCCATCTCCCTGAGTCCACTCCTGCCTTTCATCACCAGCTACCAAGGTGTCAGTGTTTGCTTCCGTTTCCCAGGCACTTCATTTGTCCTGGATCCTGTTTGCATGCAAATTGGGGTGAGAGGTGTCCCCATTCCTACCCACATCATCTGAGCACTTCTAGAAAAGGACCGGTGCCTCCTCCCCTGGGGTCTACCACCTTCCTGGTCCCTGTTTGGGATGCCCCAACTCCCAGTCTATTTTAGAGCTGGGATGGAGGTAAGCAGCCCAGATGTGTGGCTTGGGTTCCTGCCTCTCTGCCAGCAGTCCACATTAGAACCTGGATGCCAGTGTGGGCTTTTCCACCTCTGTCCCATTCTGCATGTGTGCATGCGTGGCAGGGGGTGATTGAAGCTTCGAGAGTCCTCACTGAGCAGTCAGCAGAGGGAGGCTCTGAGACCTGGAATCTGACCTAATGCTTTCTATTACCTCACCAATCCTCTGATTCAAGGTCCTGGTCCTTCTTCTATTGGTTCCTCCTTAACTATTGTCAGCTCTGACTTCAAGAAGACGCCCGATGAAGGCCACAGAGAAAGAGAGTATCCTGCTTCTAGATTAAACCCAAGTGACAGAACTGCTTTGGAAGGATAGGGCAGTGGGGGTGGCCTCATGTCTGAGGGTGCCATACAGTGTCTGTGACATATGTGGACTCCTGTGTGAACCTCTGTCAATGCATTCACAGATTCATTCAATGGACCAAGACCACCTGGCTTCCACATGCTGGGGTTCAGGAGCCACACTGAAGACTACGTGGAACAGGCATGTAAAGGGCGTGAACTCCTTGCAGAGTAGTAAGGGCAAAGACACACAAGGCAGCAGTTCCAGGTAGAAGCCCTGAATTCCCATCCACCCCTCATTTCACCTCTAGCTTTTTGCATAACCTGTTCCAAGCCACAGGCACCTTACCTTCTCCTCCAAACCTCACTGTCACCTCAGCCTGCAAATCAAGGGGTTCCAGCCCCCAGGTCTGGCTACATAGTGTTTCAGGGTTCATAAAAACAGAGTTCCTTGTTTAAAAGTTATAAGGAGTTTCGAGATGGGGACAGAATTAATATAACAAGCTCAGGGTTCTTGGGAATCAAGCCCCCTGGGGCTGCACAGGTCACACGTCAGTGAGGTCAGCCTGCCTTTCCCATCCAGTGCCTTGATGCTGTATTCTGCCCACCCCCCTGGGTCTGTTACCTGAACTGCTCCCACCTCCCAGCTGCCTGCCTGCCTCTGTAGGAGCCTGGTAAAGCCTCCCCCGAATTTCTGTATCTGTTCTTCCATTGAGGGACATCTAGGTTACTACTCAGCTATTAAAAACAAGGAAATCATGAAATTTGCAGGCAAATGGTGGGAACTAGAAAAGATCATTTTAAGTGAGGTAACCCAGAAGCAGAAAGACACACATGGTATATACTCACTCATAAGTGGTTATTAGACATAAATAGGACAAACATACTAAAGTCTATACTCCTAAAGAAGGTAAACGACAAAGAAGACCCTAGGGAAGATGCTCAATCCTCATTCAGAAGGGCAAAAGCGATAGACATCAGAAGCAGAAGAAGACAGAACAGGACAGGAGCCTACCACAGGGGGCCTCCGAGAGACTCTACTGATCGAGGTATCAAAGCAGAGGTTGAGACTCATAGCCAAACTTTGGGCAGAATGCATGGAATTTTATGAAAAAAGGAGGAAATAGAAAGACCCAGAGGAGGGGACAGGAGCTCTACAAGGAGAACAACAGAGCCAAAATAATCTGGGCCCAGGGGTCCCGCAGAGACAGATACTCCAACCAAGGACCACGTGTGGAGATAACCTAGAACCCCCGCACAGATGTAGCCCAAAGGCAGCTCAGTCTCCAAGTGGGGTCCTTCGTAAGGGGAACAGGGGCTGTCTCTGACATGAACTCAGTGGCTGATCACCTTCCCCTGAGGGGGGTGGGGAAACAGCCTTGCCAGGCCAGAGAGGAATACAATGCAGTCAGTCCTGATGAGACCTGATAGGCTAGGGTCAGACGGAAAGGAAGGAGGACCTCCCCTATCAGTAGGCTGGGGGAGGGGCATAGAAGAAGAAGTGGGAGGGAGGGCAGGACTGGGAGATGATGAGGGAGAGGCTACAGCAGGAATACATATTGAATAAATTGTAATAAATCATAATAACAAAAAAGGAAACAAAACCAAAAAAAAACCCTTCCCCTAGTCACTCTCCAAGGCCGCCCACCTGGACTCCTGGCCCCGCCCACTCCCTGCATTCTCCTGTCTGTATTAGATTTTGCTCAGAATTCAATTCTAGAAGATTCACTCCACCTCCAACCACCTCCTCCAGGAAGGCTTTTGGTTTTCGACATAATAAAGGATGTGTTGGGTCAAGGCAGAAATCTTCCGTAGTCCCTCGGAGGCCATTTGTCTGGGCCCTCCAGCAAGCCTAGCATTTTAGACCACTGGGATGGTGCCCTATTCATCATCAGATCCCCCCCAGTGCCAGCATGGCAGGGGCTCAGTTAATATTTGTTGATGCAGCTGTGGACATCTTCTGCCTGTGTGTTCCGTGCGGACATGAGGACTCCCGTGTTCGGGGTCCGGTGCCAGGCCTGCTACATGTGAACGCCTCTCGGCTGTACGCAGCCAGATTCCGATAACTGTGCATGTGCGGTCACACAGAAAGCACACATGCACTTCAATGTAAGTGCTTTCTCCCCCTCACTGCCCCTCTCATGTATCTTGATATGTAGGTGAAGGTGACCTTGAACTTCTGACCTCTTTCCTTCCCAAGTGCTGGGATTACAGACCTGTGCCAGCCCCCTGGTTTATGTGGTTCTGGAGCTCAAACCCACTAGACCAACTCAATCACATCCCCAGGCCCGTTCCTGAGGTTTTTGTTTGTGTTTATAGACTGTGTCTGGCTAAAATGTAGTCTGCCTGGAACTCTTCCTCCCCCTGCCTCGGCTCCTCTAGTGCTGGTAGTGCAGGTGTATAACACCACTCCCAGCTTGTAAACGGTCAGTCTGTGCAGCAATGTGCAGGAATCCAGTGCGTGGGTCCGTGCGGCTCTGTGCGTGGGTGTCTGCTGGCAACTGTGTCCCCACATCCATGTGGCAGGCAGTAGGGACGTGTGTGCCTGGCCCT